>JADRCH010000120.1:1322401-1376837 GCA_019843965.1 Rhynchomys soricoides
TCCTCCTCCTCCTCCTCCTCCTCCTCCTCCTCCTCCTCCTCCTCCTCTTCCCTGCTCAGTAGTTATGATTTGAGCAGAAGCCACTCAGTTCTAAAATTTGATATGCCTAATTCTGCTCAGAAGATTCAGGCATACATGCTTCCATGTCTTTAATCCTTACACCAGAAGTGTTTCTTGCATTCTTAGGTTCTCCCATCACTCCTGGTGCCTCGATTTCATTGCTGGAATCCCTGTTCCTGCCCCAGAATCTTTGGGAGTAGATGCTTCCTGGGCTGAAAACTGCTGAGTGGGTATTCTTCTGGTTCCTTCCATTGATCCCTTTATCCCTCGGGTCTGAGAGCTTTCTCTATTGCTCCCTCTACTCGGCTCAGCACTGGGGAATGCAAATTTGTTGTGAGTTAGATGGCAGCTGAGTTTGTACTTTATTTAGATGGGGCATGGGGTGGTTATAAAGTAATTGTCAGCAAGACCTCTTTTCCGGCTAGCTCAGGAGGACGACTGAGCCAGGCTGGGGATGCTCCATGTAGGTCCTCACACTAAGTCCTTAGCCCTCCGTGCTTGAGGGGCACATGTAGAGAACACTGGCTTCATTCAGGCAGGCTCATTCTGGCTCTAAAACCCTGCCCCCTGTGCAGGAGACAGGAGAGAAACAGGGCCAGGGAGGGTGTAGTGAAAACTGTGACTGAAAAATAGCCTTAGTGGCTGGGGAGACAGATAGTAGGGAAATCACTTACAATACACATGTGAGAACTACAACCGACTTAAATGTCAATCATCACACAGGCAGGCAGAGGCAAGATCCCTGGGCTCAGCTGGCCAAGTATAGTCAGTCTTGGTAAGTTCTGGGCAGCAGTGCCAGGCTTCGGTAGAGTAAAAGCAATCAAGGAAGACATCCTAATATCAACTTTGCACACACATATATGGACTCACACATATATATGTTCCCACATATGAGAACACACACACACACACACACACACACACACACACACACACACACACACTGGACATAGCGATCATGTTTCAAGAGTCCAGTTCCCATCAATACAACATGCTGATCCTTCCAAAGCATATGGCTGTCATGGCTGCTGGGATTTCCAGAAAGTTAATTTTGACCTTAACCAGTTTTATCCAAGTAGCGAGAATGTTGCTTCTTCCTCCAGTCTACTATCACTTCTTATTTTAAACCCTTCAGGATTTACTGTTCCCTGAGGGCTCAGATAGCCAAATACTATTCCTCACTGAGGAAATCTTAGCCTTCCATAGACATATATTCACATCATTTCCTCAGACACAGACTTCCCTCCATGCATGCTCACATGCTGCCCCCATCTCTGCGCATGCTCACATGCACTCACTCTCTCCTATAGTGAGTTTCTCCTTGTGGTCTCTGAGGACGGCTCACTTTCTCATCAATGGCCGTCCAGGCTCAGGCCATAGTCCTGCCTTTCTTTTTGAGTCTTTGAATGTAATTGTGTCCCTTTGGTTTTTCCCCTTACACCTTTGTCAAAGAGCCCCAAATGGGAGATTCTGGGTGCCACCATTCACCCAAGTATCCAAACTCATACACCACCTGGATGTCTAAAAGGCCACATCAACCCTCTTGCTGCTCCTTGAGGTTGCCACCTGTTCCCTGCCCATGGTCTTTGTCTCTGCTTGGGAAGGGTTCTCATGACAGACTCATTCTCCTCCCATGTCTCCTCTTTGGAAAGACCTCTGACCCAAGCCAGCACTTGTGCAGGATCCTGCTTCTTACAGTCTAACACTTTAACTTGTTCTTTCTTGCTTTTGGCCACATCGCTTGTCCTGCCTGAGATGACATTGTCGGGTTGCCGACATACGTAGGATGATTCTATTTCCCTATGTCACAGACTGGGAACACAGACAAGGCATAGCAAGAGAACTGGTAAAATGTCGGTGTAATGTGTTGTTTCCCTCCCATGTTTTTGCAAAACCTTCCTTCCAGAAACCACCATTCAACTTGGGTTTCAAATCTGTCCTCCTTGAGAAGCGCAGCTCTTGCCTCAGCCAGTCCACATGTGCTGTTCTCTCAGACTCTCCTGCCTGCTCAGGGATCCGACTGAGGTCTCTCTATCAACCGCTGGATTCTGTGGCTTGGATGGACCTGACTTCACGCACAGAAGTACACTAGAGCCTCTTGCTTTCACCCACACAGGAGTCCAGGTCCTGTACCATTGTTAATAAAACACTAAACGACCTTCTGAGGTCTCAGCGAAAGAACTCTGTGCTGTTATCTCTGTGTACTCGGATAACTTTTTCATTTTCTATCTTCTAGTGCAGGTGTGTGTGTGTGTGTGTGTGTGTGTGTGTGTGTGCGCGCGCGCGCGAGCGCGCGCGCACGCACGCCATCATTTTCTTTCTTCTCTTCACAAGAGCCTCTTTTATTAAAAACACAAATATCACTATAAATATCTTGGTAGGGCAGTTGGAGGGGATTTTGAAAATGACTAGGTGAAATGACAGACTATCTATAGATGTAGGCTGCTGCTCAGACAAATGACCACAATACCTTAAAAGCCTTTTATCTTCAAGGCAGAGTTCATCTTCTCACTTCCAGATGGGTTGGGGCAGCCCAGTCATGCTGGTTTAAACTGAGACATGCCACAGGGGGAAAGGCAAGGTTAGAGAGACTGTTAAAGTATTGCTGTGTAGCCTAGGCTAGCCTTGGATTTGTGATCTTCCTGCCTTCGCCTCCTGAGGGCTAGGGTTGTAGGCATTTGTCATTATTCTTAGATAATGAGACTCTTTAAAGAAAGACATCCTAGTTAGTATAAATTTGCTAGTTAGCTCTTCTTTCCTGCTCAGAACTTTTCTTTTTCCCTTTGAGAATGTGAAGGCCTTTTGTTTGAGAATTTCGTGTGTGTGTGTGTGTGTGTGTGTGTGTGTGTGTAAAATGTGTCCTGATAAAATCTACCCATCCCCTCTGGAGACTTAGATTTTTCAAAATCTACTTTAATTAGTGTTCCTTAACACCCCAAACTACCTTCCAGCCTACCTGCCAGAGGTAGGGGAAAGAAAGGTCGATAGGAAATGGGGGTGGTGACCTGTTTAGAAATAGTTCCTTGGGGAAATTCCAATCTTTGTTGTCAGGATAACAGCAGTCCAGGCTGAAACATCCAATATGAATCAGAAGCAGCAGTCCAGTCTAATTGGCAAACACCAAACAGGAATCAGTAACAGATGCTTGATCCAGAAGAAAGCACAAGGCTCCACTGAATCAGCATAAGTCCACAGAATGGGCAAGAAGCAGCTGGAATATCTTGAGTTCTTTGGCAAGTTACTTTCCACAAAGTTCAGACAAGCGCAGATCAACAATACGGTGGAATCTGAGCCAATGCAAGAGCCTCGTCACTCTGTCTGTCTGTGGGGTCATATTTATATTCTTTCTGAAGATCACGTGTTCTCTCAAGTGTCTGCTTTAGCAAAGCATCACATGACAATGGAGTCTCCGAAGAAGCCAGAAATTTCCACATCACCCTCCCTCTCAGTCCCTCCTCTGTTAACCCATCACTTTTCCCTCCCAACTTTGTGTGTCTGTTTTAAAAACCCACTCCTCCATTTAGTGCTGCTTGTGGGTACATTAGTGTTAGACTACCCGCTGCATTATGGGTAGCCTCTTAAGGGCCACACTCCTACGGTGATCAGCGTGTTCTCGAGTAGCTGTCAGTTGGCAATTTTTCTTATTGTTGTATTTCTGACCCAATGCATGTCCTTACTGTTAAAGCAGGGTTGGCAAGTTTTCTGCGCTCGCTTATGAAGCACCCTGGCTGGAAAATACACATGTCCTTCCTCTGCATATTTGGCAACATACAAATTACAGTCACATTGACTATCACATTCAACATCCTGAGAACTCTGAGACAGGTACCCTAGACACATCTGCAACAGACAACAGCAGAGGGAGCATGCAACCCAGCCGCTATCAGACTGGGACCAGAGGACTGGCGCTTGCACGTAAGTTCTCCCATATTCAATCAGCCCTACACTATGGCATTGTTTGTTAAGGAGACAGGTCTGTTCATTAATTTTATTGTTCATTTATCTACCTATATGCTCATCAACCTACCCACCCCATCATCCACTTAAAACTCTGCTGAGAATTTACTAGGTACCAGGCACTGTTTAGAGCTTCTAGTATGGCAGGGAAGACAGCAAATAATGGATACTTAAGATGACGTGTGACCAGTGTCAGTGCTCAGGCTCAGTAAGAAAAAGGAGGAACACTTACCTAGCTTGGGACACTGGTCAGGGAAAACCTCCTGGAGGAAGTGACACAGGAACCAGATCTTGACGTGTGTGTGTGTGTGTGTGTGTGTGTGTGTGTGTGTGTGTGTGTAGCAAGCTTTTACCCTTCTGAGTGTTATTAGTACTTTATGTGTCACTTTCTGGATCTTCCGTTATGCCATTGCCAGCTGAGCTCCATTGTCAAGAAAGCAATGGAGTGGGGCCAGCTAGAGGAGGAAACATGTTCCCCATGAGAGTGGCTGGAATGGTCAGGTTTCACCACAGCCTGGTGCCTTCACACCAGTTTCTCTCTCTCTTGGTCTTTGTCTGTGATACCCACTACTCACTTCCACCCTGTCTCCATTTCCATTCTTTGTCTCTCAAACTGATAGAGTTCTGCTGCGCTCCCTCGGTCTGTAACATTGTTGCCCCTGCTACAGGACTTGGGTATTTGCAAACCTGATTCATCTCTGAGCCATTGGCTCCTTGGGAGAGGCATTGTAGCACATAGCACCATGCATGGAATAATGCAGGTGAATGGATGAGGGGTTGTGGACTTGACACCATCTAGAATACTAAGTATCAATTGCTTTCTTGTCCATGATCCAGATTTTACCTGTTACAGCATGCTAAAAAGACAGGTCAGACTCCCCTCGCTTCCCAGGTCAACAGTTTTCTCCACCCACCAAGATTCCCAGAATTTTATTTCGTTTCTTTCCCTTCTCTTTTTCTTCATCTTCATCTCTCTTCCTTTCTCTTCTTCCTCCTCTTCCTCCTTCTTATCTTCTTTCTTTGCTTTTGTTTTTTGACAAGCAGAAGAATCCTGTGTGCTGATACAGAGAAATGGGAGCTGGGGCGGACTGGCCCCACTCCACTTAGGAGTGATTCAGAGTGCGTGACAGTTTATCAGGTCTCAGCCTTTTGAATGGATTAGGGAGAGAGGCAAAGCTGGGAGACCCTGGCAGGTGGAAGATCAGAGCAGGCAGCATTTGACAAGGTGGAGCTGTCTGGGGCCTGAGCAAACAGCTCCTCTCTGGAGAGAGGATCCAGGCTTCACTGAGCATGTATGAGACAAGCTCCATGTGCGGGGAAGTGATGCGGACCGCAAACACATCTCTCCCTCTTGGCTCAGCAGCACAGCCCCTCCTCCATTTGCCATTTATCTTTTGATATCCAAGTTGCAGTGAACTCTTTCTGGCCAGCAGGGAAAACGAGGCTCTGGGGAGTGAGGTGCCTACTTCGTTCTCATTACTAGTCCTCACTGCCTCCCTGAAACTGCTCAGGGCTCTTTGTTTCCTCAGCTCTGAGTCTATTCCTTGGCAATGTGTCCCAAGCTTAGCGGGACTCTCCCAACGCCTTCTCCCATGTTGCTGCTCGTCAAAGCCCTATGTGAGGCACCTTATCAGTTCCCTAGCAGTTCTGTGCTCTGTATACACCCTGGATCACTGACAGGCGTGCTGGCAGCATCACTTTAATAAAGCCCAGAGCCTCCACTGCTCACAATCATAGGACTAATGATCCAGTTCTCATTAGGATGGCTTTGGGGTGTCAGGTGAGGAGCTGAGTTCAGGGTGGAATAACACTCGGCAGAGAAACCCCTTCTAAGGTCTTTTGATAAGTGCCTTGAGTGTCCAGCAGAAGACAGGTATCAATCCAAAAAATAGGTACTGATTGTACCCACCCCAGGTGCTGCTAAAGGAGCCTGGCTTCCCAGATACCCATGTCCAGAAGGCAGGTATCTGTCAGACTCTAGGATCCTGGAGGGCAGAGGCTCAGTTGTATTAATTCAGTTTTCCCAGCCCCACACTCAGTGCCAGGCCTTTGGAGAGAGCCACAGCCTTGACTTCTTAGCCATGGCCTTGCCCCTTATTTGCCAGGTGGTCTTTGGAAAATTAATCAGCCTCTCTTTGCTCCCTTCCCAGTGATAGTTGCAGGATAGGGCACCTGAGAGGAGTGGGAGAAGCAGGACAGCCTGAGTTACATCAGCCTTGTAGGCATCCAGCTTCTGTAGGCATCCAGCTGTGGGTAAGAGGGGCAGTAGTCCCCAGAGAGCTCAGCTGGAGCAGATCAGAAAGCAAGAACACTGACCCGGTGGTTGAGTATGGAGCCACCCAAGAAACAGATACTGTGAAAAAGCCAAGGACACAGGAGAGGTTTTGTTTCATTTTTTGAGTTAAGGTCTTGTGTAGCCCAGGCTAGCCTTGAGTTTACTAGTAGTTGAGAAGAACTGTGAACTTATGATCCTCCTGCCTTAAGACTGTGCCACCACACCTGGCTGAGATTTTTAGACAAGTGTGGGGAAGATCCTTCTGGAGAGTGTGCCATGAAATAATGTCATCAATAAGATAAAAACCAAAAAACTCCCAGGTGATATTTAAAAATAAGTCAGGGCAGTCTTCTACACCCACCAACTGGAAAGGGTCTATCTTTTCTATCTTTTCCCCGTCTCCTAGCTGCATTCTGAAGCAGGCTCCTGAATGGCCACTTTGGAGTCAGGGGCAGGCTGGGGAGGGTGAGAGATGCCATCTCAGGCCCCTGACACTCTCCAGGCTGACCACTTCAGTTGCTCCAACTCTTTCCTCCAAGGCACCGATTCGAGCATCTCTGTCTCTGGGGAGCTAGAGAATCCTGTGATAACCTCTCAGAAGGTTTTTCTCAGTTTTTCTGTTTTTCCCAGCTGCTCCTCTGAGACCCACTGGGAACCTAGCACACATCCTGCTTATGACTTCCCTGGATGTGTGCAGAGTCTAGCTATACCACACAGCTGCATAGCTGTTGACTGCACTTCCATAGTATTTCCTTGCCCACCAGCAGTGAGCATCTAATTCCTCCTCCTCCCACCCCCTCCTCCCAGCCCTGCCAAGTCACTAATAAGCTATCCCCAAAGCAGACTGAAGAAAGGTTGCCAGTGGCTTTCATGTTTATACTTAATAAAGTTATATAATTAACACTGTGTGCTACTTTCCAGGATCCTTAAAAAACATATCCATTTTTCTAAGCATCCCCACTCCCTACAGTTGCTGTGCTATTTGCAGTTAACCATGTGAGTGAAATCTTTTATGCAAATGTTGAGTAATAGCGAGCACCTTCGCTTCATTCTGGCAACATCTGAGATTTGAACACAGCTTGGCAAGGTGGATATCTGTCAAGCTCATGAGATTTCCATAGGCTACAGCTGTTCCTTGTAGAAGTGCCTCTTTGTGTCCTTAAGATCTGGAAGGCACTGCCTAGGAAAAGTCACTGGTTCAGGAATGTCACAGCATGCTGGAGCTAGCTCTGGACTCTCCATGTCCTGTAATCTCATGGCTGTCAGAGAGTGTGTGCTTCTGAGTAGCCTACCATGAGGAGGGGCATGCAGAAAGGCAAATCTCCCATTTCTGGGGAGCCTTCAGCAAGAGAGTGGGGTACAGCAAGACATTCAATTGCCTGGCAAAGCACTGGTATCCAGGGCACTCTGAGGCATTATGAGTCCTGTGGCAGTGTGCTCATGTGAGAACATGTACTCAGGGTGGTGGGAACAGGAGCTAGGTACTCTGCATACATTATACATACAAACTCAGTCTTCTATTGGCTCTCACCATCTTTGTGCAATGTTAGGTGTCCTTAGCATGACAAAGTCCTGTAGGGTGGTCATTCATCCCTCCTTGCCCAGGATCAAGAGGGTTCTGGGGAAACGGGACTCTCAGTGCTGAGATGGGGAAGGTCTGTGTATACTGGCCTCAGCTGTCCAGCTCAGGTACTAGTGACAGGGCCCATACCTCTGCAGACCATTTCCTGATTCCCACCTTGAACAATAGCTCTATTGGCCCATGGTGGTGGCAGAAGGTCCCTGCTGCCACTCACCCCTCTGCTCTCTGTGGTTTAGAAGCCCACCCTGACTCCTGGTTGTCATGGCTGAGTCCCTGTATTGCTTAAGGTTCATCAAGGCATCAACCCTCCTAGGAAGCCATTGCTCACTTCCTTTGTAGGGCAGCATCTCTCCTTTGTGCTTACCCATCCCCTCATGGGTCAGTGATTACCACACCTGTTTCTGGGTCTGTCTTGTTTCTTTCTCCCACTGGACCGGAAGCTTTGTGAAGGCAGGTGTGTGTTTTCTCAGACTTTGCCTTCCCAGCACAGTGGCTGGATATGTCATGCAGTAAGCATTTAAAATTTTAATTATATAAATGTTTCAGTTAGTGAGCAGATGGAAATGCATATGAGAAACTCTAGAATGGGTGTTGGTGGCTCTGAAAACTCGTGTGTGTGCCTCTGTTTGAAAGGCCACAGTGGAGAGCAGTTCTTGAGATTGGGAGACCAGAGGTCTTTCCTAGGATAAGGAAAGGTGTCACTTCTCCATGCTATGAAATGCCCTGTTCAGGGATGGTGGGAGCTGGAGGTAACAAACACACAAAGGGAGAAGTATTAGCAAGGGCTTGGTAGACACTGGAGTCTGGAGATGTGGGATCGGGAGAGGAGTGAGCCACACGAACCATACTGGGAGTGAAAGAACCAAATAGAACATGAAGGTAATGTATCCGGTTGGCTCTGGCACCAGGAGACACCTGGAACTCAGTCATTCAAATGGGGGCTGGAACTGGGGAAAGAAGGCAGGGGATGAAAAAAGGTGACCAGGACACAGAACTCAGGAGGCTCTTTTTAGAGATGTCCTTCCTAGGCTGCTCAGGGCAGGACAAGATGGGACAGCAGTAGGTAAGACCTCAAGATACAGTCTTTAGGCTTGCATGTGCGCCCCTGGATCTGCTTGGGGTGGCCAGAACTGCTTGAGCCCTCGGTGGGCCACAGCTGGAAAGAGAAGTTGGAAAGAGAGGTACCCTGGCCATCTTCCCAAGACTTGCCTTATGCACTGGGGTCTCTGTGGATGAACTCTCCAGAAAGGCAGCTGGGAAAGCCAGTGCCTTTTAATCTGCTCTGAATGGAGCCTGAGGGGGAAGGGCATGGTGACCTCGGAGTGAGTAATGTGCATGCAACTCCATGTCCTGAGCACAATGGGTAGGGGGTGGGTGTGCATGAGAGACCACGATGCTCATAGAATTCCTTCTCTCTTGGTCCACACCGAATGAGAGGCTGGGATTGTCACAGTGACCTTCGGTGGCGGTAGCCTAGGGTGAGGCTGACCTTGATGAATTGAACACTGGGGGAAGCTAGCAGCTCAGCTGCTCCAAGCAGCCCCCTCCGGCCAGATGCTTGGCTTTCTTTAACAACAGCCTTTTGGATAGAATGATCTCCCCCTTTTCATGAGGGCAGAAACTGGCCTCAGGAAGCCAAATGGCTTCAAAGCAGTGAGCACAATGCCTGGCTCAGCATTCCAAGAACAGCAGTTGACGCAGACCAGGTAGAAAGCCAGCTGTAACATGGCTTCCACAATCAGCTTCATTTTACAGAAGAGGGAATTAAAGAAGATACATTAAATCGCTTGCCCACGGTCACATAACTTGCAAGTGCAGCACTAAGGTAGTTTGACACTTGTATTTGAGTGCCTAACTATTCGCCATGCCACCTCATGAATAGTGAAAACTCAGTGGCAGTTAGTGGCTTTTATTCTATTAGCAAAGATGTACAGCTTGTGACATTAATGCTGGTGCTGAGTACAGGATGCTGGCCCTGAGATACCTATATTGGGCCTTTACATTAAGCTCAGAGATAGTTCGTGGGTCTTTGCAGTTACCCGAGGGTTAGAGAGCCCTTTTATCTTCCACCCTGTGATAGACAGTGTACTTTGGCCACCCATGCTGTTTCTTGGGCTCCCAGCACCTTGCACATCCCTGTCTCCTATGTATCCAGTTCAGTGGCAGCGATGCATTCCAGCCAGTGGACTTTGAGTTGAAGAAAAACCTGGCTTGCCCTAAACACTACCAAAAAAACCCCCCTCCCATCCAAAAGTCTGTGGGCTTCAAGGAGAGTCATATAGTAAAGAGCCTGGGTACCCGGGTGACGTCGTGGAACTAAGCCTCCTGCGCCACTCCAGTATCAGATCATGATGTGAACGAAAAAAGTCACAGCACCCAGCACCCCACCCTGTCCCAGCAATGCAGACTCTCATTTGCCCTGACCTTGCTGAACCTGGGGCCTCTTCTGTGAGATCCACGTAGCACCAACAAGGCTGTGTGTTGGGGAATAAGCCAGTGCAGCTCATGTACCTCATACAGCACTGGTGATGACTAATACTGATCATCAACTTTACAGAACCTAGAATCCCCTGGAAAACAAAAGCCTTAGCATATCTAAGGGAGTTTCCAGATTGGGTTAACGGAAATGGGCAGGCCTACCCTTAATGTAGATAGTGCCAGCTCCTAGGTTAGGGTCCCACACTGAGTAAAAAGAAGAAACTGAGCTGAGCACTGGCATTCGTGTCTCCTCTGCCTCCTGACTGTGGATGAAACGTGACCAGCTGCCTCAAGCTCCTGTTGCTTCTCAGCTACAGTGGACTGTGCCCCACACTGTGAACCTAAACAAACCCTTATATTGCCTTCGTTAATTAAAAGTAATAATGTAGCACCTCTGAGTACATGGTCTACAGATGTGGAGGACGTCTCGTTGATTTTAAAGGGGCTGAGAGTGGAACCCTGGCCTCCTCCAGCCTGGGAGGCAAGGGCTCCACCACAGAGTCACACCCCAGCTCAGTGTTAGCTTTTGATGCAAAAGCAGTTCTGTCCTCTGTGTCAGCCCTAACGACTATGCTTCTTCTGACCCAGCTATTCCACTTCCTGTATATTGGAAGAGCTTTTCCTTGGACAACCAGAGACCCAGATGTTGATATGTTTATCCTATGGATGTGTTTCAGTGAAAAATGGGGAACAAGCTAAAAGTTCAGCAGCAGCAAATTGGTTAAATAAACCTTGGTGCAGCTACCCAATTGAGAAGCAGCCAGCCATTTAACATTAGCTTACAGAAGACCTCCCAATGCTATAAAAAAGGCATGTATGCACACACACACACACACACACACACACACACACACACACAGAGAGAGAGAGAGAGAGACACAGAGAGAGACAGAAATAGAGACAGAGAGACAGAGTTATAAAATTATGAATTCCCATTAATCCATTTTAAAAACAAAAATAGAAACATAATATTAAAGTGTTTATTTCTAAGGGATGGACTTCTTTCAAATCTGTATTTTCCAGATTTCTAAAATTACTTTGGAAAAAAGAATAACTTAGTTCATAGAAATTTATGTTTTGACCTTTCCTGCCCGCATAGATATAGCATTGAACATCTTCCTTCACCTCTGTTGTGTGACTGTTGACTCAGGCAGCATGAGTGACAAAGACTGATACTAATCGAGCCCAAGCATCTGTGGCACTCTCTAGCGGAGGGCTGGCTGTGGTCATCAGTGGTTCCACTGAGTGCTGCTTGTTCTGTTTTTAGGATGATGGGTATTGTATACTCAAGTTAGTGCCTAGTACTTATATAGTGCCGTGGGTGTAACTTGCGTGGACCCACGTGCACAGGGACTTTCCTCTCCTCCACATCAGGCTCTGCTTCTACTGTGAATTCCTTCTTGATGGGGCAACATGTACTAAGACACTGTCCAGGTGCCTGGTGCATGTGAGCTGCTCTAGACCAGAGGAGGACCACGAGAAGAAAAAAGGGAAACTCTCAGCTTTGATCTGAAGTAGCATTGCTTGCTGAAGTGTTGGGTGGTACCATCTCAGATGCAGGGACCTTGGCCTCTCTTACTCTGGGCTGGGGTTTTCGATGGGTGAGCCTGAATTTGTTTTTAAGCTTGTCAAAAAGACACTTTTGAAAGAACCAGTGTCACAGTCTAGGAGAGAATACTTACAGTGTACACATATGACAAAGTATTCAAATCCAGAATATGTCAAGACTTCCTACTCATCTGAGTGGACAGGAAAAGCACCTTCTCCCTCAAGCATAGCCTCCATGGGGATAGTTTGTGAGCTTTGAGGGAGCTGTCCAGGCTCCAAAGCTGTCTGGCCAGCCTGGAAGGGGCAGTAGAGGGTCAAGCGTTGGGGGGCGGAACATGCCTGAGAGAA
Source organism: Rhynchomys soricoides (assembly GCA_019843965.1). Taxonomy (NCBI): domain Eukaryota; kingdom Metazoa; phylum Chordata; class Mammalia; order Rodentia; family Muridae; genus Rhynchomys; species Rhynchomys soricoides. The sequence goes on from JADRCH010000120.1 coordinate 1,334,650, forward strand.
TAAGAAGACAGAGGCCTTTCTCATCAGCACGCTCAGTTCAATATAATAACTGTGAAGTGATTGATTTTCTCTAAATCTTCCTCTTTACTGTAATTTGATTTAAATGGCATTCCTTAATTTTAAGCCCAATTTAAGAGTACTATTTATAGAAAAATAGCTCAGTGGAGAGGAAATCTCTGCACTCAGTTCCTTTCCATGAACTCTGGGTGTCTGCGTTTCTAGCCGCTGACTTCCTCATATGTCTCCAGCTTGGGGGTGCATGACGCTGGAGCTTTGTAGAAATGCAGGGTCCCATTTTTCTAAAATTTCTGTAAGATCACATCACAGAAAGATTATAGTAGAAGATGAGTGTAAATTGGGGGCGGGGAGGAAGTGTGGGAGGGCAAAGAGTGTCAAGGATGGATTTGAGGGGGCAACTTGGAGGATTACGTGTAATGACAGGATGTCCGCTGTCTGGTGCTTACTTGGATAATGTTAGTGGGAGAGTAAAAGATTGCATTCCGTCCTAGATAGCATTCTGAAAATTCACACTAGCCACTGCTTATAAAATGCCTACTATGTGCCATAGATAGTCCACACATCTGTTTACAAATTCCTTCAGGAACCTGACAAGGTGGGCAACACTATTCCCTTTACAGGAGAGGACACTGAGGGTCTCCAACCCCAGCCCGAAGCCATAAAAGTTGACATTAGAATCTAGGCTGTTAATCCAGGAGCTTCTGTGAACAAACAGACAAACAGAGGGTGAGCAGAGACTGGCCTGTTCTGCATGCAGCCTGGAAGCAGTCAGTCTGCCAGACAGTCAATTAGAGCCACGTTTGATAAATAGCTCCAATGCCCAAGGCAGGGCTCTGAGCCCTGGGAGGTAGAGGTTGCTATGGTAGGACCTGCCGATGTAGAGAGCTAGGCAACAAACACAGTGTACTCTCCTGATCTTTGAGGCTGAGTACCTCCTCTGAGTCCCAGTGTCCTCATATCAAGGCTGTGTCTCTCAAAATGGGCACATGAACTCCACGCTGTATGTGTGAGAGAGAGAGAGTTACTATAACACACAGTGACCATTCAAGATGGTTTCAGCTACCCTGTGTCTTTTGTGTGTCCATATGAAATTGAAGATTACTTTTCCCAATTTATGTGAAGAATTGTGCTGGAAATTTTGATGAGGATTGCCCTGAATTTGGAGAGGGCTCCTGGTAGGGTGGCCATTTTCACCATAGTAGTCTTACCCGTGAGCATGGAGATCTTTTCCAATGTCTTTCTTCAAGAGCTTAGAGCCTTTCATTTCCTTTGTTAGATTTGCTCTAAGATATTTAAATGTTTTTGAGGCCATTGTGATAGTCCCTGCATTTCACAGGATTTGCTGTGACTGGGGCCTTTGTTCTCCAGGACTCTTTAGGTTCTGCCTCCTTTCAGGCCCCTCTGCCATTCTGAACAAACCCTGCTGAAGCATCTCTCTCTGGTCTCAGCTCTCCACTGTGACTGCCCCCTCAGAAGACACACCTCCCAGTCTCACCTACTAGAGCTCCAGCTTGTCCTGTAGCGCTGCTCACCTTTCCCTGGTGTTTTTCCTCTGTCGTCCTCACAGATGCCCTCTTCCCCATCTTTGAGCATATCCTTCTATGAATCCAGATACTCTGTGTCTCAAAGAGGTCACCTATTTTAAACCTTATTGCTGATGTCAGGAGCAGTCCTGTCAGGGCTAGTGAGATAGCTCAATGCTTGCCTCATCCCAGGCAATCAGAATTCAATCCCAGGAACCCTCGCAGTGGAGGAAAAGAACTGACCCTTCCTCCCAAATTGTCCTTTGACTTTCACACTTATGTGCCCATACTTGTAAATGCAATAAACGAATGGCTTTTGTTTGTTTGTTTGTTTGTTTGCTTTGAGAATTAACTCTCTAATGCTCTTCAGGCTGAGGCAGGGGGATCATGAGTTAGAGGCCAGCTTGAACTACACAGGGAGATTCTGCCTCAAAAAGCCAGAGGACTTCTTTTTATGGTTCCTTTTATATCCTAGACATTAACCCTTTGTCTGTAGAGCTAGCAAACATTTTCTCCCATTCTGTGGCCTGCATTTAAAAAAAGACCCTGCATCAGGGCCCCTGGGATGGGCAAGGCATTCTCTGTGGATATACAATGGAAGCAGAAACAGTGGGATGTGATTATGGATTTGGGTGTTGTAAATGGCTTCACAGTAAGAATGTAATGGACATTTTAACACCTATCTGTGGGTGGCAGGACAGAGGGAAGGGGGGCAGAGGAAGTAGAGGATTCTAGTCTGTGTAACAAACGTTAGAGTTAAATCTCAACTATCCATGACTTTTCTTCTTCAGTTTTTCTTTTTCCCTCAGTGCTTCTAGGATAACACCTGGCAACGCTGGAGCTCAGTGCTGTGTAGGTAGATGATGCTGTTGTTCCTTCTGGTGTTCCCACCATCCTCCATGGTCCTCCATCCCCAGAAGGTCTCCTGCTATGAGTTCATTTTAATGTTGCTTTCCTTGAGAAAGTGATACTTAAATGAAGCTAAAAATAAGTAATGGACACAGATAATCAGGAAAGCAGGAATATATTTTCTTGATCGGAATGCTAGGGGTTGGAGTTTGCTTTAGTGTTTTCCTAACTGAGGGTTAGACTGCTGCTTCTGAGGTGCTAGTGTTGGGTGGTGGGCATGAACATAACCTTGCCAGCTGGGTTTGAGTCTTAGTGGTCCCTCTGTAAGCTGTGAGAAAAGTCTTCTTAGAGACCATATAAGGCCCAACGTTCTCATCTAAAAAGTGGTAATCTGTGTAATGAACCAACACAGAGACTTGGAGCAGCCACATCACAGCTTGTGACTCCATGTTCTCGTCAGTTGAGCAGGTGTGTCTCTGTCTACCTGGCACCACTGAGACAACTTGAAGCTTAGCTCTTCAGGATGGCCACTCCCTCCTTCTCAGTTATGTGACTTTATTACTCGGATGCCATTGGCAGCACCGCAGATTGGATTCCCCATTCCTCCTACAAGTGAACAGTGTGAATGTGCCCCCATGCCAGTCATGAGGGTCAAAACTACCCAGCCTCCTTTGAGATGCAGAATATTCAAACTCACAGGGTGCAGTGGGGTTAACTCCAGGCTGGGTGAGGTCACCTGTGAGGGCTTTTCCTTCCATGTGCGTAGGCATGAGGATTCACCCCAGTGATCTCGATCTTCTTAGAAGTGAGCATAGAAAGAAGTTGCCCCATGTAAAAGTGAGAGAAGATAGAATCCTCTCTCTCTCTCTCTCTCTCTCTCTCTCTCTCTCTCCTTTTCTTTTCATGCTGGGTAGGTCAAGTCCAGGGGCTTGCACATTCAAGACAAGTGTTCTACCACTGAGATCCACCCCATCCTAGGATCTTACTTTACTAAGGAGAGGTGGTACATAACCAGCTTCCATATTTAAACCAGCTCATAGTCCAGTGTGATCTTGTACTTAAGGATAGGCACGGGCAGTGGTGGCGCTGCCTTTAATCCCAGCACTTGGGAGGCAAAGGCAGGTGGATTTCTGAGTTTGAGGCCAGCCTGGTCTACAGAGTGAGTTCCAGGACAGCCAGGGCTACACAGAGAAACCCTGTCTTGAAAAAAACAAACAAACAAACAAAAACAAAAAAAACCAAAAAAAAAAAAAGGATAGGCACTGTGCCTGGCATGGCAGACTTTCGAGGTATTTTAGGTTAGATTTCTGTTCTGCAGTTGAAGAGACAGAAGCCTTGAGAGCTCCCATGTGAGCTACAGGGACCCTCCTTGATGCTTAGGGGTCTTTCCATGATGCTCCTGGACTCTAGCAAGTGGGATTGTCAGTGTCACCTGTACACTGCTGCATGTGAGATACCACAAGCACTGATAACAAGAAGTGGGGTATACAATGATCTGACTGATGCAGCATGGAGCATCCTGCTTTCTCTTGGAAAGGTGGCTCTAGGCTCTTTGTCTGGGGGCTGGGATGGTTTGACCCTTCTCACTTAAACTTGTTTTGAGCCGATACTGGGGAACACATGATGCTGTTTGGATACATGTGTATACCATATAACACTTAAATAAAGTTAAACACACCTATGAGCATCAAGGCTTCTCAGTTCATCATGCCAAAAGCTCCTCAAGCCCTTCTTTCTGGCTTTTGGAAGAGCTCAGCCACCTCCACACCCTGCTGTACTGGAGCACTCCTGACCTTCTTCTTGCTGTATCTATCTAGCTCTCACTCAGTGCCCAGTGATTTCCCTCTCCCCAGTCTTGTCATGGAATATGACCTTTGGCTACGTCTTGGGCACCTAGTTTCAGGGAACCCCACAGTAGATGTAGGAACTTCATTATTGTCCTGAGGTCTCGAATAAAGGTGTGCTCCAGCCTGAGGGCTGCAGCCCACTGTGCCCTGTCCAGCATGCTCCACAGGAAGAGGTGCAAGCTCCTATAGACCCCCGGCTTGCTTTGGAACCTTCTGTCCTGCACTTTAACCGTTATCTATATTGGGCTCATCTGCAGCTTTAAGACCTTCCTCACTCCCCGTGCTGTGCCCCATTGATTTAGAAAGAAGGTGTGTATCTCTTTGTTTACAGGGCTTGTAAAATATGAGCTGTATTTGCAGTGTGAAATTATATATGTGTCAATAAAATATAAGAAATCTGACAAAATGTGTTTTAATTTTGCAGTGGAGATCATAGCAGCTGTCACATTAAAATTTATTCCTCCTCCTTGAAGGGGAAAGAAAAAAGCACCTTCTGCAGACAAAACGCTGAGGAAGAAGACAGTGTAATTGGGCCGCACCCCCAGGCTGTTTAATCTGGATTCTCTTTCTCTTTTGGCTGCCCTCTGCCTGGTTATTTCTTTTCCCAGTAGCAATTTACTTGCTTTAAATACGAGACATACTGGATCCCAGGTCTTTTGGTTCCAAATTATTAGCTGTTTTAAAAAGAGAATTTATAATTAAAACAGTTTATTTTTTAAGTTGGACTGTATACCTGGAACACTTTCTGGCAGAATATGACCTGGGTCCCTTCTGGAAGCCGAACTGCAAATGGGTTCTCAGCCTTTAGACCACACGACAGCTGGGAAAGGGCTTAGGTCCCTTCACACTCCAGATGTTTGTGCTGTGGGGCCTCATGATCTGAATGTTTAGGTGCTAAGAAAGAGGATTCTCTCCACTTCTGCTTTTCTATAAGATGTTCATGATGCTTTTATAATGGGAAATAAAGCCTTTGATTTAAAAAGTAGATCTCTCAGATTACTGTTTAGAATGATTGTTCTTTCCCAGGATTTATGGGCATTCATTCATTCATCCATTCATTCACTCATTCATTCATTTTTTCCTTAAATTGACTTCCTTTAGGACAAGCTCTTTGTCCCAGGTATTATGCTAGACATAGCATAGCCGTATGTGCCTATCACCCCAGAGCTTAGAGTTTTGTGCCAGCCACAGCAGCAATCATAGAGGTTCACAGACATGGAAAGACAGATCAAACATGGATACAGAGACATTGGAGAAGAGATGTCCCAGGAAGAGTTCAAAGATAAGACTGCTTTGTCCCTTTGAGAACTGCAAACAGAGGCAGGGTGACTCGGGGGATGGTGAGGCGGGAGTATCCCAGGAAGCAGGAACAGAACTGACCCTAGGAGGCTGAGGTACAGGCCTGGGGAAGCTGGTATGCTGGAAAGGAGCTCTTAGCTCAGGGGTGGGACAGGCAGGGGGACCACTGTGCATGCATAGGACTTAGATGGCTTCAGGAAAGCTGCTTTTCTCTGACACAAACCGAGGCCAGGCTGGGTACAAGCTGCAGTACTATGAGCTGACATTTCTTAGCCCAGTGACGACCCAAATGCAGGCAGTACCCACCTGCTAAAGCCCCTCTGCCAGCAACAAGACTTTCTTAACGTGGAAAATGGGAAGAGGGGAAATTCCAATGACATCTTAGGTATGGACACTTTTTGGGTTTAGTTGATGGTATCTTAGTCAGTGTTCTATTGCAGTGAAGAGACACCGTGAATGAGGCAATTCATATAAAGGAAAACATTTAATTGGGGCTGCTTATAGTTTCATGGTTTAGTCCATTATCATCATGGTGGGAAGCATGGTGGTATGCAGACAGACATGGTGCTGGAGAAGGAGCTGAGAGCACTACATCTTGATCTGCAGGCAGCAGAAGTTAATGCCACACTAGATCTAGCTTGAGTATCCAAGACCTCAAAGCCTGCCCCCACAGTGACACACTTCCTGCAACAAGGCAACACCTCCTACTAGTGGCCTCCCATATGGGCTGAGCATTCAAAGACACGAGTCTAGGGGGGCCATTCCTATTCAAACCAACACTTAGGGTGACTTGAAATTGGGTGCTGTGCTTTGGATCAGTGAGGAAGAATGAAGCTGTGTTTCATTCCCATGCCCTTGAACGTGTGTCAAGGTACATACATGTACATGACAGTCCAGGTCTGTCCTTGACCCAGCACATGCATGTAAGTGTATGCCTACCCGATGCTCAACAGACTTTTGAGGGAAGAGAAACAAGCTACAGACCCACGTTTCTGCAGCCTACCACATCACTCTTTTCCTGTCCCCGTCATTTGTTCAGTGTGGCTCAGGACACATTAATGGAGTACCTCCCCTGGGCAGGGAGTAGAGTCACAGAGAGGTCTTCATACCCAGCAGAGTGAGGTCCCTGGTACCACCCAGACAAGGTTGTCATCTTAGTCTTCTTTCCATTGCTATAACTCGATGCTACAGAAAATTCTAAGAAAGTTAATGCCATTTCTCATAGACATGCTGGGAGAATGAGAGTGCACATGGTGGCTGCCTTCTTGCTAGTGAGGCCTCTGTGAAGTTTAAGGTGGTACAGGGCAGGCCTTCCTAGCTCAGGTCCCTCCTGGGGTTAAGGCCCTGTCATGATGTTACCATTTAACCTTCATTGTTCCCACAGCTCCGCCATCCAAGCCGTCATTATATAAAGTTCTGCAAAGGGGATGGGTATTGGCCACATAGCAGACAGACCCTCGACCCCATGCTCCGGGCAGTATAGTTCTTGGGAAGAAAGGCACTGATCCCTTGAAGCCAGGGCTCACTCTGGAACCAAAACTGAGGGTTGTTCTCTTCTAGTCATTTGCTGGTTGAGTTCACTGAGAAGCTGTGTCTGGAAGCAGGGTTGCCACCCACTTTACTTCAAATTTATGTATATTTTGTCTTAGAGTGTGCTCCAAAATGGCTTATCTGAGGACAGGCTACCTGCTCCTCCATCAGCCCCGTGAGAAGGGGAAGGGCAAAACCATCAAGCAGCAAAAGTGCTGCATCCCTGACAACAGCTAAGGAAAACTTCATAGTATTGGTTCCTAGTGTGTATCCCATGATATGAAAGTGGCCGCAGTGAGGTAAGAAGGGGAAAGTTCAGCCATGGGGAGAAAACCTAGCTGTGAACTTCATCCCACTGCCTCAGCTTCACTAGTCAATTTCTGTTGAATGTTATGAACAGCTGATTGGATGGTTTCCTGTCTGTCTGTCTGTCTGTCTGTCTCTTGCTATTTATTCTTTAACTTTAGCATACTTATATACTTATTAGACTCACTTATTCAAAGTTGAAAGTATGATTACTGTGATTCTTCTCCAGACTGTACACAATGGAGAGCTGGCTTCACACAAGGCCAGGCCCTTTGTGAGAGACTGTTGTGTAACTCCAAGCTCTCTGGTAAAAACTTTAACTCTGCAAAGGAATTCAAAGCATGCAGCAGGCATTCCTTCACTAAGTTGGGCAGTTCTAGGTGAACTTGGGGGTTCTGGGTTTTCTTAAAGTGGGACTGACATGCAGTGTGGCTTCTGGGTCTTTTTAACAGGAGGAATTGAGGGGTGTGGAGGAATTCTCTCTCAAGGTATTCTATGGCCTGGGATCCTAGTGCAGCCTGTGAGTGCTAGGGGAGCCCAACAGCATTCTTCCAGACAGGCCTGGTGGCCTGGTGAGAAGATTCAGTGTGTGTGTGTGTGTGTGTGTGTGTGTGTGCGCGCGCGCGCGCGCGCACAAGCGCGCGCGTGTATATGTATGCATTACAAATACTGTTTCCTTTCTTGTTTTTGAGACAGGATCTCATAGTCCAGACTAGACTCCATGAGCCACAGTACTTGGTGTGGAAGTCGTCCTTCTTATTGGTCTCCTCAAGTGGGCCTGCAAACATCTGAACCACACACACACACACACACACAAAGTTACAGTGGTCATTTCTGCTGTGTATGTTGGTGGGTGAGTAGGGAGGTATTTTATTCCCACAATTTATGTTAGTTTTGTATGTGTACTAGTTTGTACTTTTATAACAAGTAAATATTGGTTGTATAGTTTAAGAAAAAAAAAATCTTAAAATTGATCTTGAACCAACTTGACCTCTAAACTGTATGTCACAGAGGGGAGATTAGGTCAAGAGGCCCTGAGTCTAGCCTTAGCATAGCTGATCTCTTCATGTGGTACATCTCCACTCCAGGCCTTCTGTTTCCCATCTGCCAAATGGGAGGCTTGGGTGGCACACACTAAACATGGCCCCAGGCAGTTCTGCTTCTGTCTGGGATGCAAGAAACATAGGGAGGGAGACAGGGAGAAAGGGCAATAGCCCCAACCCTGTGATGGGGCAGGGGTTGATAACAGCCCAAGGAGTGGTGTCAATCCTGACTCTTCTTGACCTCTTTTGCCCAGAGCTGAGTAAGGGGTGCTCCAGGAACCCTGTGATGCCAGAGGGCTGCTTCTGGAGAAACAAGCCTGGAAGATGCCATGTTTGACCTCCCTGACAGTCTAGCCCTATTCCTTTGGTGCTCAATCTTCCTAATGCTGTGGCCCTTTAACAAAGGTCCTCGTGTTGTGGTGACCCTAAGCATAACATTATTTTCATTGCTACTTCATAACTGTGTTTTGCTACTGTTATGAATCATAAAGTAAATATCTGTGTTTTCTGATGGTCTTAGGTAACCCCTGTGAAAGGGTCAATCATCCCCAAAGGAGACGTGACCCACAGGTTGAGAATCACTGCCTTAATTCTAACTGGCTTTCACAGCACTGAGCTTCTACCACCAAGAGAGCTGGTGATGCCTGTCTGTGGTGCTTACAGTGTCTTGTGATTGCACACAGCCACTCTGGGCTCCACTCAGCCCCTCTGCATTTTTGCTCTTGAACATCTGATCCCTGTTGGTCTTTTCTACCCTGCCTGTCCCTAGCTTACCTAAATACCCTGTCCCTGCTACCCTGAGCTCTGGATAGGCCCACACTTTGGGATTAACAGAGGCGCTGCCCCTCTCTTGAGAGGCAGCCTCTACTCCTTAAGAATGCCAGCTGTCTGTCCCTCTGAGCAGGCTCCTAGTGGGTGGGTGCCTTTGTATGCAGCCTCAGTCCCTGGCAAACTCCCCTTGTGAACTCCAGGTCATCATTGCTTAAGTTGCAGCCGCATGCTAGCTTCAGAGCATGCTGATATTTCCCAGGACTTTAATAACCCCACGTTTCAGCCCACCTATTGGTTCTCTGTCCTGTATCAGACTCATAAAATGGACAGTTTGGGTTAAAAGATCTTATTACTGTGAAAAGAGATGTTGAATCACACTCTCAAGGTCACTGGCGAAATGTGATCTCTGAGACTCATTGGCTCTGTTCCAGGGCACGGGGAAGTGGATATTAGAAAGATAAATTAGAAGTCAAAACACAGTTCTGTTTCCCTTGTGTCTTGGGCTAAGTGTCTATGATGAACTTGTAAGGAAAAAGAAATCAGAACTCCTCGTGATGTATGCCGGCCACCTTGAGGTTCCTATAGTGATCCTTCATTTCAGTTCTTACCTCCCCAGAACGGGATCTCCATAGCAGCAACAGGGAAGGGGTGCCTTCCCTTATAATAGAAGGTTCCCTGGGGCTCAGCAAATCCTCAAGCATTGGCTCTCTCTGTGCAGACCAAGTGAAAATGGCCAGGGGACAAAGAGGAACAAGGTTCCTTAACATTAACTCTTAACGTTCAGAGCCCCCAGACCCCAGTGTGAAGGAAACAGGCCGATAGATGTAGCTCATTTGTTCCCTTGGTGTGCTTCTGAGATGTTGGGACCCAGTCAAATATTTTATATACATATTTCACTGATTCTAAACAGCAGGCGTTATGATCAGGAATCATACATGAGTCCACGTATGATGAGGAAACTGAAGCTTAGAATTGTCAAAATGCCTAGAGAGCCTGCATGTGTGTGCGTGCATGCGTGTGTGTGTGTGTGTGTGTGTGTGCGCACGCGCGGGTGTGTGTGTGTGTGTGTGTGTGTGTGTTGAACATGGTCTGCTGTCCTACTGCATTCTGCCTCTCCACCTGGGGTGCCCAGGCCTTGCCAGCTGGAGGCAGAGCAGAGTCCTGAATGGGGAGTCCACAGTGGTTTCCTGTCTCCTGTCTGCTGGGTGGTACCCAGGTTCTACATTTTCCCTCATGGAATCTATGTGCCAGGCAGGAAGGGAAAGGCAGAGTTGGGAATGAATAGGATCGGCTGGTTGGGAGCGAGTGCCAGAGGGGCTGGAGGAGAGAACGCTTTCTTTGAGAGTCTTAGAGACCTAAGGCCTTTCCCTTGGTGATCATGAATGAAGCAGCTCTATTGATGGTGGATGTGGGCACATAAGCTTTATTTGGGGTAAACCAGGGATTCTATACCTCTCAGAGGAGGGAATACCCAGGAAGGGAAGGTCATTGGCTGAAGGCTCAAGGTTATCTAGATACTTCATTAGCACGGAGAAGAACTCCAGGTGCTGTGCTATGTAACAGTGTCCATGGTCTTGCCAATAGGGTATTGTGGTTACCTGTTCTGAAAGACCCCCGAGCTAGGGAGACCCTCACTCAAGTCTCGGGAAAGCGCGACCCCCCCCCCCAATGACTCATAAGAAACCGAACTTGCTGTAATCACACGAGGTTTATTCAGGACAGCAGTGCACTGGGCCGAGCTCATAACCCACACAGGGGCAGAGGAGATCGACCCTGAGCTGCTAAAGTCAGGGGTACTTAAAGGGCAAAACCACGAAGCAAGGGGGAAGTGGGAGAGAACATGCGTCATGGGAAAGTACAGAGTACAAAGATAGATGAGGTTATTGTGACATTTTGGAGTTGGCCAGTTCCTGGAACAGGGCATGCTAAGACAAAACAACCATTTCCCAGAACTGTTTAGGGGGGTGATTTTAGCCCATCCCAGGCCTCTAGACGCTCTTTGGCTCCTGTTCTGAGTCTAGGGGCATTTTTCTTCTTTGTAGAAGGGCCAGGTCTTTCATTCCCCACTTCTTCTAGAGCATAGTTCTAATCTTAGAACTATAGTCCTGTTTCAATCTCATCATATCTATCATGGGCCTGTTCTCCCAATGCCTGGTACTGTTGTCTTAACATCAGGATTTGTACAGAACTTACTCGTTCCCTGACAAAGGCTACAATTTATTGACAAAGGACCCAATAGTGAGTAAGAGAAGCAGGATAATAAGGGGTCCCACTAGAGCGGAGAACAGGTGGTCATCCAGGGCGATTTACCAAACCAACCTTCGAACCATCCCTGCCCGGCCCCCCTTTCTTTCCGGCGCTTATCTAGCCTTTCCCTAAGCGTACTCATGGAGTCTCTAATGGCTCCCGAATGATCAACATAAAAGCAGCACTCTTCTCTTAAGGCCGCGCATAGTCCACCTTCTCTTAGAAACAGCAAATCTAATTCTCTTCTATTTGTAGGACTACTTCTGACAGGGAGGTCAAAGACTCTTCTAGATTGCTGACTGATTTCTCTAACGCCTGGAGATCCTCGGTCACGGCCGCATGGAGCTCGTTGAGCCCCCCTTTTAATTGTTGTGGTCCTGATATTAAGGCAGCAGTCCCTGTCCCCACCCCAGCGGCCACTCCTAGGCCAAGCATGACCGCCAGTGTCAGGGATATTGGCTCTCTTTTATATCTAGAGGGGCTCTAGTCATACTCGTCGATGACTACCTCTTCTGGATGGTAATAGACCCGAGGGACCAGCTGGACCATCACACAGAAATCTTGAGATGATTTGAAAACTGAGGTGGAGACACAAGGGGTTAACCCGGTATTACAAACCCACCACCTATTAGGCTCTGGTACCAAGTATTGCTCGGATGTATCCTGACTGACGGTTGCAGTGGAATTGCAGAGAGGCTGGTGGGTGGAGGGTACCCTGCCTATGCAGAGTCCCGTCCCTGACACTTCAGTCAGGGTGAGCTTATTTTTGGAGCCCCACGAGCATTGGGTGGTTCGGGAGGTAGTATTAAAGGACCCTTCTGTAGCCAGCCCCTCATAGTATGGGGGCCCTGAGGACAAGCAAAGCCAGCAGGAAGAAGTAGCGTTAGGGTCTGTGGTGTTGAGGGCCTGAAAGGCTCCTTGGATGAGATTAAACAGCCTTTGTCCCATCTTTACTGGGGGCCCATAGGATGTTCTAAAAGGTATAGGGGTGGGGCTGGCGATGGAAGTGGCTTTGGACACTGGTTTGGGCAGGGGAGGAGGAGGTGGTACCTGGAGGTCTCCCTGTTCCGCCAAGATGGGATTGGGGCCCACGGGAACGGCTTTAGGGAGTTCGATTTTTGACCGGATGGTGAAAAGGAGACCATCGTCATACTCATCCTTATATATCCTGATGCCCCATTGGTATCCTTTGGTCCACCCCGTTGCCTGCTTCCCTTGGGAAGTAAACCTGATCTTGAGTGGATGGCACCATTGGTTCTAGCAACCACTCCAGTCCTGACGGCACGTGTGGGAGTAGTTGGCTGTGACAGTGACGAAGTCCCAAGAGGAAGAAGGTTTCCAATAGGTATCTCCGGTGGTTTCACAACCCCAGTTTTTACAAAAGAAGTCAGGCTTATACCCACAGGTCAGTCCTAGTGCCCGATTGCGGTGGTAGCCCGGACAGACATAAAAGGGGATAGTCTTTAGGGTAATCCTCCGGAAAAAGGTAGAACATCCTTCCCCGGAGCCCCTCAGCCCCGTGTCAGGAGGTGTCTGGCCTGGGTCCTGTCCCTCCAAGTCCCAGATCCCCGCATTCGGGGCCCCAGTAGCCAACTTGCAAAGATCTGGGTATAAGTCAGGCCACCAGGATGATGATGAGGTAGTCTGGCTTACCGACCAAACCTCTTCTCTGGTGGCCAACAATACTTGCCAGGTCAGTTTCTGGGGGTATGGGGGTTCCTATCCTGCCCCTGGGTCCCGGCGACACCATAGGCGCAGCTTAAGAGGATCAGTAGTCTTTTCCAACTTCCATTCATCCTGGGCTGGCTCTGGCGCTCTCTTGACATGGGAAGCATGGATCCAGGCTGAGATGCCTTCGACCTTGACCGCCATGGGGGTGGTTAGAAACACTAAGTACGGTCCCTTCCAATGAGGTTCGAGGTTGCCCACCCGATGGCGCCTGACTAAGACAGCGTCCCCAACCTGGAACTGATGGGGTACTTTGGGACTCTCAGTCTCATAGGCTCCCTTCAGCTGTTCCCAGGCTTGATGCCTGACTAACTCCAGGGTCTTTAATCGGATGAACAAGGGTTGAGAAAGAGAAGCATCAGGGTCAAAAACTCCACCGGTCTCTGTAAGTGGTGGGGGCCCCCCCCCACAGGATCTCATAAGGAGTAAGTTTAAACCTTCCAGGGGTGTTCGGAACTCGGAACAGGGCAAAAGGGAGGAGGACTGTCCAGTCTTTCCCGCCGGTCTCTAAGGCTAATTTGGTCAAGGTCTCTTTTAAAGTTCTGTTCATCCTCTCTACCTGACCTCAACTCTGGGGTCTGTAAGCACAATGTAATTTCCAATTAATCCCCAGTTGGGTGGCCAGTCCCTAACTTACCTGGGCAACAAAGGCACGTCCATTGTCAGACCCGATTACCTTGGGAATTCCAAATCTTGGAAAAATTTCTTCAAGGATCTTCTTAGCCACCACATTGGCAGTTTCGGTTTTGGTAGGAAAAGCTTCTACCCATCCTGAGAAGGTGTCTATAAAAACTAGTAAGTATTTGTTACCATATTTGGCCAGCTTGATCTCTGTTAAATCTACTTCCCGGTATGCCCCAGGGCGGTCTCCCCGGAGCCTTTTACCATGAATGTTTATGGGATGTCCTGCATTTGTCAGAGTACATGCCTCACACTTTCTGACCACTTCTTGTGCCAAATCTGAAAGTCCAATAACGTAGTAGTCAGAGGATCTCACAATGTCTTTTAGTTTCTTTGTCCCTAGGTGGGTCAAGTGATGCAGGTTGGTGACATATTTACGCCCTTATTTTTGGGGAAGAACTTGTTTACCATCTTCAGTTTCAGCTACCTCATAAGGAGTATATCCCTGAACTATGCCTAATTTGTTCATGGCCTGATAATCTTCAGGAGCATACCTAAAACTGGTCTCTCTGTTATCATAATAATCCTTGGATTCTTTGACTGCCATAATCATGGCTCCTTGTGCTGCCTGCTTAGCAATCAAGTCTGCCATCTGGTTTCCACGGGCCACCGCGTCTTGGCCTTTCTGGTGCCCTGGACAATGTATAATGGCTATCATTTTTGGAAAGTGTATGGCCTCCAGGAGGCTCAAAATCTCTTCTTTGGTTTTAATGTCCTTTCCTGCGGAGGTCAGTAGCCCTCTCTGCCTGTAGATTGCCCCATGTATATGAGCAGTCGCCAAAGCATGCCTGCTGTCAGTGTAGATGTTGATAGACTTCCCCTCTGCCATCCATAGAGCTTGAATCAGAGCCACAAATTCAGCTTTTTGGGCCGAGGTCCCTTCGGGAAGGCTACTGGCCCAGATCACTTGTTTTCCATCTACCACCACTGCTCCCGCCTTCCGCTTACCTTCAACCATGAAGCTGTTGCCATCAGTATACCAGTTGGGGCTTCCAGACCAGGGCTGATCCTTGAGGTCACTTCGGGTACCAGTTTCTTCAGCCAGGATGTCAACACAGTGATGAGTAGGCAAGGATTCATCAGCCTCTAGTAGTAAGGTAGCGGGGTTAAGGACAGCAGGGGGAGCAAAGGTTACCTGCTCAGTCAGTAGAAGGCTCTGGTAGTGTGTCATCTGGGCTTTGGTCATCCATCTGTTGGGGGGTTGTCTAATGATACTCTTGAGAGCGTGAGGCACTACCACGGTGGTCTGTTGTCCTAGAGTGAGCTTGTCAGTGTCTTTGAGGAGCAGGGCCACCGCAGCGATGACTTTAAGGCAGGAAGGCCATCCACTAGCAACTGGGTCCAGTTTCTTTGACAGATAAGCCATGGGTCTCTTTCAAGCTCCCAGAGTCTGGGTCAGGACCCCTCTGGCAACCCCAGTTCTTTTGTCCACATATAGGGTGAAAGGTTTAGTCAAGTCAGGTAGGGCTAGGGCCAGTGCAGTCAGAAGGGCCTTTTTGATTTCTTCAAAGGCCGTCTGATGTTCTGGAGTCCATGTGAACACTCCCCTCTCTTTAGTGAGGGGGTACAGTGGGGTGGCTAAGGTTGCAAACCCTGGTATCCATAGTCTACAGAAGCCTGCAGTACCCAGGAATTCTCTTACTTGTCTGGGGGTGGTCAGGGTGGAGATCTGTGTCACAGTCTTTTTCCTGGCTTCTGTGAGCCACCTCTTTCCATCCCTAAGAACATACCCCAGATAGATGATCTCCGTCTGGCACAGCTAGGCCTTCTTCGCAGATGCCCAGTACCCCAACTCACCCAGTTCGGCCAGGAGTCTTTCTGTTCCTTGTTGCCATTCGAATGGGGGCTGCTAGGAGCAGATCATCAACATACTGGAGCAGGGTGACCATGGGGTTTGTGGACCTGAATGAGGCCAAATCTCGGTGGAGGACCTCGTCGAAGAGAGTGGGTGAATTTTTGAACCCTTGAGGCAGTCTGGTCCAGGTCAGCTGTCCCGCCTGCCCTGATTCCAGGTCTCTCCATTCAAAGGCAAAGATGGGCTGGCTAGAGGGGTGTAGATGAAGGCAGAAAAAAGCATCTTTCAAGTCCAACACAGTGTACCACTTCCGATCAGGAGGGAGGGAGCTGAGGAGATTGTAGGGATTGGACACCATGGGCTGTATGTCCTGCACCCTTTTGTTGACTTCCCTTAAGTCTTGAACCGGTCGGTATCCAGCTTCTTGACTGGTAACAGAGGCGTTACCTCCAGGCGTTATTCCAGGGTGACTGACAAAGGATCAGGAGGCCTTGCTGTAAAAACCTCTGGATGTGGGGCCTAATTCCCTCCCGTGCTTCTTTGCTCATGAGGTATTGGCGGACCCCGATCAGGGTGACATCGGTTTTTAGCCCCACAACCACAGGAGGGACCCGGACAGCCATTCCCATACCTCCGGTCTCTGCCCATGCTTGGGGAAATTTGATCAACCATCCCCTTAGGTCGGGTGCTCCGGTTGTCCACAGGGATTCATGGAGCCGGTATTCTTCATCTAATTTCAGACCTAGGATCATGGAAGTAGGGGTTTGCCAGGTCACCTCGGGTCCTTCTGAGGAAAATTTAATCTGAGCCTTTAATTTGGTCAACAGGTCCCTACCCAGTAGGGGCATAGGGCACTCAGGGATGACCAGGAAGGAGTGAGACACCTGTCCTCTCCTCAAGTCCACCTGGTGGGAAGTGGTCCACTGATATTGTTTCTGCCCCATGGCTCCAATGACTACAGTCTTTTGGTTTTTTAGCTTGCCCAAGAGTTGCTTTAAGACAGAAAACTCAGCTCCAGTGTCTACCAGAAAGTCCATAGGGGTCCCCTCCACAGTCAAGGTTACCTTAGGCTCGGGGAAGGGGTCCGAGCCCTGTTCCCTCTAATCATCTTCTAGGGCCAGGATCTTGGGGGCCCTTATCTTTTTCTTTGGGCACTCTCTCGCCCAATGTCCTTTTTCCTTGCAGCAGGCACATTGGTCCTTCTCCAGAGAGGGTCTCTGCCCATCTTCCCCCATCCATGATCTCCGGTTGCCCAGGTTCCCTGTTTGTCTGAATCCTGTCTTGTCTTTATCCCTTACTACTGTGGCCAAAATCCTGATTAAATTCCTCTCCTGCCTATGATCCCTCCGATTTTCCCTTTCTTCTGCTTCCTGCTTTTCCCTCTCCCTCCTTTCTTCCTCAGTCTCTCTCTTATGAAACACTTTCTTGGCTTCCTTAACTAGATCCTGTAAGGACAGGGTCTGCAATCCTTCTAAACACTGTAACTTTTTCTTAATATCTGTTGCTGACTGTCCTATGAAGGTCATGGCCACCTCTGCCTGCTGACCCTCAGAAGTTGGGTCAAAAGGAGTATATCGGTGGTAGGCCTACATATCAGGTGTTCTAAAAACACAGACAGGGGCTCAGTCGGGCCTTGGAGGACCTCTCTTACCTTAACCAAATTGGTGGGGAGTCCGGCTGACCCTTTGAGACCCGCCACAAGAGTCTGGCGATAGACTGTCAGCTGCTCCCTACCTTCGGCAGTATTAAAATCCCAATTGGGGTGGTTCAGGGGAAATCCAGCATCTACCTCATTTGGTAGGCTGCTCGGTGCCCCATCTGCTCCTGGTACATTTTTATGGGCTTCCAGGAGGATCTGCTCCTTTTCTTCTGTAGTGAAGAAAACCTGTAAGAGTTGCTGGCAATAATCCCAAGTGGGCTGATGGGAGAACATTAGGGATTCCACCAGTCCGGTTAGACTAGTGGGATTCTCTGAAAAAGAAGGGTGGTTAGTCTTCCAATTATACAGGTCAGCGGAAGAAAATGGCCAAAACTGGAGGTGCTGGAGTTGAGGTGGATCGACCGGGGGTCCTTAGACGCGGAGTGGTGCCGTGGTGGAGTCCGGACTTCTAGGGCCCTGTGGCGGGCTCCGGGCACATCTACTTTGGGTCCCTGCAGCCGGTCTGCCATCCACTCCGCCAACTACACCGGGATCCAGCATCTGGGGGAGGGGATAAGAAGGAGGAGGAGGAGGAGGAGGAGGAGGAGGAGGAGGAGGAGGAGGCCATTCGGGTGGCTCCTCAATTTCGGGATAAATCTTTGGAGGAGCTGAAAGCTGGCTCTTGAGCTGAGTCTCGGGCTTTGGAGTTTTTGGTTTCACTTTACACTCTGACTTGGTGAGGGCCAGGACTCGGGAGCATGGCTTTCGCTTCTGTGCCCACAGCTTAAGCCATGGAGGGGAGTTCTGTGCAAGATCTGCCCAAAGATAGAGAGATGGCCCTTGGTCCTTCTTGGAGGATGATGGTTTTCACTGTAGATATAACAGACAGGTTAAGAGTGCCCTCCGGGGGCCAGCCAACATCGAAGGTAGGCCACTCTGAGGAACAGAAAGTCTGCCACGGTCTTTTCCTAACCTCAACTGACAAACTTTGTGCCCTAATTTTGATTTCAGTCCAGTGGTCTGCAGTCAGAGTCAGGGGAGTTGCCACAGTCAGTCCCATCGTCAGTCGGAAAATCAGACACACAAATAGCACAAATAAGCAGAGAGACAAAAGACACAATCCGAATCTCCCCGGGCACGTCCTCCACAAAAACGAGAGTGTGGTGGACAGCTTCGGGTGCACAGAGACTGAGAATATTCGGACTCTTCCAGAGCCCACCAGATAGGAGCTTTCCGGGTGTCCCTGACTCTCCTGTCCCCCTGGAGCGATCTCCAGGGCCACAGCCTGTGGTCCTTCCGGACATGTCTGTTGACCACCACTCAGAGATTCTTATGAGACAAAGAGCAGCTGCAAAACCAAAAGTGCTTTTTCAGACAGTACCAAACCTCATCACACAGACGAACACACACACAAACAGAATCTCACCTCCAAGTGGGTTCTCGGAGACTAGGGTGATCGCAAAATCCCGGACGAGCCCCCAATTTGAAAGACTCCCGAGCTGGGGAGACCCTCACTCAAGTCTCGGGAAAGCGTGCCCCCCCCCCCAATGACTCACAAGAAACCAAACTTGCTGTAATCACATGAGGTTTATTCGGGACAGCAGTGCACTGGGCCGAGCTCATAACCCACACAGGGGCAGAGGAGATCGACCCTGAGCTGCTAAAGTCAGGGGTACTTAAAGGGCAAAACCACGAAGCAAGGGGGAAGTGGGAGAGAACATGCGTCATGGGAAAGTACAGAGTGTCTCAAGATAGATGAGGTTATTGTGACATTTTGGAGTTGGCCAGTTCCTAGAACAGGGCGTGCTAAGACAAAACAACCATTTCCCAGAACTGTTTAGGGGGGCGATTTTAGCCCATCCCAGGCCTCTAGGTGCTCTTTGGCTCTGGTTCTGAGTCTAGGGGCATTTTTCTTCTTTGTAGAAGGGCCAGATCTTTCAGTTCCAAAGCAGGCACAGAGACAAGTAGGGAGTGTCTCCACTCCTGCTGCTCTCTAATCTCTGAGATTTCCCCAGGTTTGAGCTACCAAACCTTACCTTACCAGTTCTAGTCCCTGCCTGGAAGTACGGTCCCACAGACCCTGTAGTCTGCCAGACTCTATGGTCTTTAATGCCCTTTACTGCATTATGGTGCACTGTCTCAGTCAGGGTTTCTAGTCCTGCACAAACATCATGATAAGCAAGATGCAAGTTGGGGAGGAATGGGTTTATTGAGCTTACACTTCCATGCCGCTGTTCATCATGAAAGGAAGTCAGGACTGGGACTCAAGCAGGTCAGGAAGCAGAAGCTGATGCAGAGGCCATGGAGGGATGTTCCTTACTGGCTTGCTTGCTTCTCTTGGCTTGCTCAGCCTGCTTTCTTATAGAACCCAAGACTACCAGCCCATAGATGGTACCACTCACAAGGGGCCCTCCCCCCTTGATTGACTAATTGAGAAGATGCCTTACCACTGGAACTCATGGAGGCATTTTCTCAACTGAAACTCCTTTCTCTGTGATAACTTCAGCTTGTGTCAAATTGACACACAAAACTATCCAGTACATGCACCTAGAGAAGGTTCAGGCCCAGGATCAGGAGATGATCCTATGAATGGTTCTTCATAGACTGACAGATCCAAATCAATAATAAAACTGGAGATGCCTCAGGGAACATACCATATCCATGGATCAGCTCCAGGGAAGGCTCAGGCCCTTTCCACTCATCATTGGCAGAAGCCACAGCCAATGGGGCATTTCTTAAGGTCTTGCATCTGGATGTGAGAGTTCTATTTGATACATACAACTTGCTGAAGTTTGGGCAAGCTGGTTTCATGCCTGTTTCTTCAAATAAAGGTGTGGATGCTGCAGTTAAGTCCAATAGCAATGATGAATGCAGGCAATGTCAGAACTCTGGAGACTGTTGTGTAGAGCACACCAAAGACCACTTGTCCCTGTTTCTCCACACTAGCCTCTCTCCCTCTTTCTCTGTTAAACTTCCCACTCACTTCTCTATTAGACACAGAGCCCACTGCCTACCTGAAGAAGGGGCTACATGCTGCCTTGCTTGAGGTCCTGTAGTGTAGTGGGCTCTCTTACAGGGAAATGGCAGAACCACATGTAGAAGGGTTACTTCTTCCTCATTGGCCAGCAAGCATAAGCCTCCAGTCTCTAGAATTTTCCCTCTGAACTCTAAGAACCCCTGTGGTAAATCCAGCTTTGCAGCCCTTTACCTCTTCCCAGACAGAACTCAGAAGAGAACTTTCTGATAAAGCTGGAGTTGCTTTGGTGCATAGACTTTACACCTATAGATCTCCAGAGAAGGAAGGTATCAAGCCCCTCCCACTACCACTGAGAGAAGGCATAGGATTGACAGACTGTGTGTGGGGCAGGACATCTTCAGTCTGGGAAGTGGTTTTGGTGGGTGACCTGGGTCTCTCAGCATTTCCACTGCTGTCATCAAACAGTCACTCAGTGGGAAACAAATCTTCCATTTACTCTTGTGCCCAGACACTGTTCTAGGTGCTGGAGATGTATGCTAGACAAAACAGAGAGTAAGTCCTGCTCTGAGGGAGCAGGTGTTCTAGAAAAAGGGGGGGAAAAGCAATCATCAATAATAAGACAAGAATATGGAAAACATACAGTGTGACAGATGGTTATTCTCAATGTGGATACAAATAAAATCTGATGCTGAGAACAGACACAGCGATGGGTGATGGCACACTCCACAGGCCAGATGAGATGGGGTTGGCCCATAGGTCAGGCAGATCTCAACAGAGTCCTGAGGTGGGAGAAAGACATGAGGTTCTGGGGCAAAGGGAACAGCAAACGCAGTGGTTTTGCAGAGAAAACATGTTCAGTGTTTTTCAATACTAACAAGAAGCCCATGCATCTGGAGCAGAGCTAGGATAGGAAAGAGAATAATTCCAGGGGACATGGGGACAAGCTTGACAGACAATCCAGTTGACAAAAGGCATTGGTGGAGGAAGGCGGGCTCTGGTTTGCACTGGGAAGAATGCACTTGGGGGCTGTTGTTCAGAGAGTAGGGGGCAGAAGCAAACAACAGGTCCATGTCACAGATGAGGGTGACTGGTTGTAGCCATGATGAGGCAGAGAAGGGCTTTGGCTCTGGAACTGGGTGGAGTACACAAAATAGGATGCATAGTATTTGCTGATGCATTCCTCCTGGGTTATGCAAGTTCTGAAGAGTCTTGAGGTTCTGACCTAAGCAAGCTTGAAGAGTGAAGTCGATAATATTTTGGCAGTGATGTGGCAACTGTGGGGGATAACATGTGACAGTGAGGTCGGGAGGTGGATGGGGAGAAGGACAGCCAAAATTCCATGCGGAGACAGTGAGCATGCATGTGGATGCCTGAGGCTCAGGGCTAAGACAGCAGGAGAATGTAGTATGCCAGTCAAGGATATAGGTGAAATGACCAGGACGGCAGGTGGACATATGAGATATTAGACAGACTTGACTTGTTTGCTGTCTCTGTCCACCCCGTCCATTTCAGGCTTCTCACTTCAGACATACCTCACTCCTCTAATATTACATCCCAGAATATACAGAGATACAGAATGAATGCTGGCCCCAGTCAAAGTCCTGAGCAAGTTTGGGGATCCCCAGAAGGCCAAAGAGAGTCAGAACTAGAATTCAAGTGGCAAGCAGCATCCTCTGGACAGTCCTAATAGTTAAGATAACAGAGTTTGCTCATGAATGGGAGGAAAGGCTGAGCATATCTACATTATGAACAGCAAAGCAGGAACATATGGGCATCTTTCAGCTTTGAATCTGAGCTAAGGTCTGCTCTCGGCAGAGACATATGTGAAGTCTGCCGATGTTTGGGGAACAGTTAAAGAAGAAGCTCCTTGGTAGCTGTTGGCTGTGGTAACAGAACTGACTTGGCTTCAATTGAAAATATTAGCATGAAGAAGTCATAACTTGGTGTCACCCTATGATGCAGCCTGGGGTTCTGGAAAGAGTAAGAGACTTGGTCTGGGTTCAAGTTCTTTATTGGATCACAGTTATTTGTCCGACCATATGCCAGTCACTCAGATAGGGCCTCAGTTCCTCATCTCTCAGATAGGTCCAAGTTGCCTGTGTTTCTAGAGACCAAGTATGGATTTCATACACACCCAGCACCATGCTTAGTGAAGATCATCTACTCTCCTGCATTCTCCTCTGTGAGGAAAAATGGGTCCTCTTAGAAAGCTCAAGAGAGACCGACTCTCTGAAGTATTCTCCAACAAGGAGACACAGGCTGCATATCCAAGAGGGATAGGGAGACACTGGGTCTTTGCAAAGCCCAGAAGAGGGTATAATGGCTGTTCTTGGTGTTAGCTTAACTACATCTGGAATTAACTAAAACCAAAGCTGCGGGGTACACCTGTGATAGATTCTTAAACTATTTGAAATAGGAAAAACTACCTTTAATATGGATCTTTTGAGGTGGGAAGATCTACCTTCAATTTAGCTCATGCCCTCTTCTAGCAGCTTATATAAAGGACATGGAAGAAGGAAGCTCTTTGCTTTTTGCTCTTTGCCTGCTTGCTCTCACTCTTGCTGACAAGTCCACCCTAACCCAGAGCCCACTTCTTTGGGATTCCAGCATATACTGAAGATCAGCTGCGACATCTAGCCTCATTGACTGAACAAGAAAACCCTATCTACAGTTCCAATCTTGGCTACTATGAATCTGACTTTAAGTGCCTCATGGAGTGGAACCAGGAAGCATTTGCTTCTGTGGCCAGCTTAATTTGCATACATCATGTCCAGGGGTCATCCTGCCATCCCTATTGCAGCATTTTCTTCTTTGGAGATCTGTGTCTACAAAGTTAACAACGCAGTACAATATTTGCTAAGAGGGTTGATCTTATGTTATGTGTCCTTGCCAGCACTAGAAAGGAAATAAAGAAAAGGTAAACATTTCTAACAGAGTCCCTCTTAGAGGAAAGCAGCTCATACATTTCATTCAGTAAGGAGGTTGGAGAATGTAATGGACCATGATTCAGAGGGAGTCATGAGGAAGAGGTGGCTGAATTATCTTCATCTGTGCAATGGATGCCTGTTCCTCTGTCCTGTTCCAGATGGAGCCTTTGAAGGTAGGATTTGTCTGGAGAGTAAGCATGATCTCCTGGAGTCCTGTCAGTCCCCCTGACTGGCCAGCTGAGTGCCATCAGCCCAGATCAGGGGATATTGTTGATCTGAAGCCAAGGTGAGTTTCACCATCACCCTGACTTATGGTATGGCTGTAGATCAGTGGCCTAGATGCATTTCTTCAAATACAGAGTGGAAATTCTAATTTCTACTCAACCTGATCTGGGAGGATGAAGCTGTCACCAGATCTCAGAGTGCCCCTGGGGGCAGTGGAGCCATGAAAAGGCATTCCTCTCTCCCTCTGGACACTTTGTGACCATCTTCCAGCCTGTGGTGTGAACAGGCCTTTAGAATGATGTAGGTTGCACATTCTCCAGTTTGCAGATGAGAGCAGTTGCTAATGTAACTATGATGATCATCTGGATGCAAATGACTCTGGCCTGACCTTTGGGTGGGCTAGCTGAACCAGTGTGAGCCTGATTAACTCAGTTCTTCACAGGAGGGTGGTGTAATCCCACTAGCTAGCAGGTAATCACAGTGACAGGCAGGGCTGTGTCAGGGCCAGGTCTTCTTATTAGAGCCTCTTTTGCCTTCATTGTCAGAAGGTGAAGGTCATGGAAAGTTGGTCCTAGATTATTCAGCTGCCAAAATATCTCTTACCACAGTGCAGCCTGCCTCCAGTCACTGAAGATCAAAATAGAGCCTAATGGGTCAAAAAAACAATCAATGTTATCAGTACTGCTGGCTACAGCCCATGAAATATTCATTCTTCCTGTTTGTCTTTAGGGATACATTTTATATGTTAATGTACCATTGAAAGATACATATAATGTTAAGTAGCTTAAGATCCATGCCTTGAAGAGGCAAATTTATTTTTCCTTGGAATAGCAACGTAAAATGTAAAGACAAAAACCCAGTCCTACTGATGACATGAGTCAACAGTCACGGAATCCTCCTGTCTGCTTGTAAAAACAAGTTTCCATTCATGTTTCAATAGGCAAATAAATAGCTTATGTATGATGTTCCCCACCTAATAAAATGTTTTACAGTCAGGTTTACTGAGCACATTTATGAAATCACACTGTGAGGCTCAGCTTTATTTGACCTTAATGACTCAAGGGCCGGGGAGAGCTGCTTGAGTCTTCAATGTTCAGGAGCAAGCGGTGGAGGAAGGGAGGAGAGCTCACAAATCAAAAGGCAAATCCGGAAGACACATCCGAAAACCATTTCAGATCAGCTCAGGATGTGCCCCTCCATTCAGGGAGCACCGTGCATACATTTGTTTTCTGGGCACAAGCATGCTGTGCCCTATAGAAGAGCATACACAATTTGTTTCTTGGCGTCTTTTATGGAACACTAACTTCTAGAAGGAATAATTTTCCACACTTTGGGGGAGGCCACAGGCCTCTTGGAAAAATGTAATCTAAACTGTGGTGGGAATGCTAAGGGAATGTGACCACAATCATTCATGAGCAGAATTCTTCCTGGGAAGTCAGAGGAGACTTTGTTCCCAATGTAAGACTCCTGGGGTCCAATTTGTCCAGTCATCTTCAGATCAGAACTTCAAGTGTTGATCCTCTCGAGGTCACTAAGCTCCTAAGACGTCACCCCAAGGCTATCTCTCTAAGGTAGAAAGATATTGCTAGGGAATATAGCAATGTGTTCTTAAGGTACACAGCAGCCTGTCCTCGGCACAGAGCATTGGCTCAAATCTACACTGTGTACTGTGGTTGATGCTGAGCAAGCTATCGACCTTTCTAGGCTGAAACTTTCTCATATATAATATAAGGGCAACATCAGCCCCTCCTTCGTGGGGCTGGCTTGTGTGATGAGTGGGCGGATCCAAGAAGATCTGGGTGCTTTGAAACATAGCAAGCACTTTGAGTCCCTTCATTGGACGTAGAGACCAAGATCTGTGCTACACCTTGTGTATTCCATTCCCTGCCTCTTTCTTTCCTTCATTACTTTTGCAATGTGATTTATAGAACTTGAAACCACCCTGACTGTTTACTGTTTTATTTTTGGTCCATTTGAGAATAAACAGTGGCTGCTTTATTCCTTCACCCAAGGTGGTTCCCAGCACACCCAGGCACTTGCTGCTTAGTCATCTGTGCTAGATAAATGAGTGAACAGCTTATCCAGTGGTTTAACTATGTAGACCCATGAGCTGGAATAGTGTCTCTCTGCCACTGTCATCAGCCCCTGTTGCCAGCTCCTTCCTTAGGCACAGGACCCAGCACAGCAGAGGTCCCCGAACTCTTATTAAATGAATGCATGAGAGTTTATATGGAGCAGAAGTGGTAGAGAGCACACACTGAAAGAATAGGCATTCCAAGCAAGCAGAATGGTAAGGTCTAACGCACGTTCTTCATTCCTTCCTTCCTAGTGTCATGGGGGGGTAGGACTCCAGACTACAGAGTGGGTGCAGGCCCCACTCAGCCACTCTCCTAGTACAGACTTGTAGCACCTTCTCTCACTTCTCTATGTACATCCCACACCTGCAGTATAAGGTTGTATCGGCACCTTATAGGGCATTTAAGTGATACTGGGTTAATCTCTGCAGGAGTGACAGGCAGATAAGTGCTGGGGCTTGGGCAGTAAGTGCTGGCTACATATACCTGCACAAGGACCCCAGTTCACACCCTAAACCCTGTGAGAAATGCCAAACATGGCAGTTCACACTCGTAATTTCATTGCTGGGGAGGTAGAGACAGCCAGTCTAGCTAAATCAGTGAATTCTAGGTTTCATAAGAGACCTTGTCTCCAAAAAATATGGTAGAGAAGGGAATGCACTAAGTCAACCTCTGGCTCCCACATGAGCACACACATGTGCACATGCACACACATGCACAACATCGTTACAACAGCCACCTATTTGCCAGTTAGCAAACAGCTATACATGTACTGAGCCAGGCCTCTTCAGACTGCTTAAAATCTGTAGGGAAGTTACCGGCCCTCCCTTGATGAGAGCGCTGGTGCCTTGTGCAAGTGGAAGCTGAGGCTCCAGAGTTGTGGTCCATCTAAAACCCTCGAGGATGCAAGTTGGAAGCCAACCTCCACAGACAGCTGCAGCTTGAGCAGCGACATTTTCATAGTGCAGGCTGCATTGCTAATCAGATTATTTTTTAAAAATTTAATGGCATCTGTCACTTGGGTAAATTTCAAAAGTGCCTGTCTCTACTCTTAGAAAATATTAGCTCTTAATTTTTATGCTAAATCAAGTGATCATAACCCAAGAATTTAGAGATTTTGCACTTAAAACATTGCTCTGTAATTTATTTCCTTCCAATGGATTCATGATTAAAATTTAAACTCATTCTCCTATTCAGTAGGCCGTCACAGAATGGAGGGGAAAATGCTCTTTTTTCCCCTTAAATTGTAAGTTGAGTTCAGAATTGCTGTCTGTCTGGTCCTCAGAACTCTAGGCAGAGCATTTGGGCCATTCCTTCCTTCCTCTGCTCCCCACGCATTGCAGACTTATGAAGCAGAGACTTCAGAGTATGGACCAGGACGGAGATAACACTGGGTAACTGTCTGTCATAAATATGTTGCCCTTTGTCTACAGCATATAGGAGTGGTGTTCATTGTCCTGAAAACCCAGAATCTTGGTGCCCCTGAATACTTATGAAAAAAAACCAGATTTGTCCTCCAAAGGCTGCTTGGTTTGGACCACCAGTCATCCCAGTCCCTAACCCCCTAAAAAACCAGATGTGTAGGAGGAGCCTGCCAGCATATTGATGACTTTCCTCACAAATCCTGACATGGGGCTGGCTCCCTCCCCTGCTCCATTCCCACCTGGTTCCCTTCTGATGCTGCTCCTTTTCCTGAGTTCCCTCTGCTGTCCTGGCATGCTTTGTATATGAAGGGATGACATGGAGGCTGTCATAAAGTCCATCTGTCCTGGAAATCCCTCCCTCTGCATACCACCAGACCACCCTGACTCCACTGCCTCCTTTACCCACTGTGTGGAAAGACCACAAAGCACAGTGTCCATGGGACAAGTAGCTTGGGTAGCAGCTTTGTTCTGCACTTTCTGGCTGTGGCACTGGGGGACTTACAGACTCTTCCTGATCCTCAGTTCCCTCTGCCCTTGAAAATGGCAGATTCTATTTTTATATTTATTATGTCTGGGCAAAAGCTTAGTGCAGCATAGGGGTTCTGGGGAGCAGCGTCTGTTCTCATGCCTCTGGGGTTTTATTAGGCCTCAAAAGAAGATATTGGGCTGCCAAGGCAAACCCCTAAATGTGTCTAGGTGTTATAAAGGAGCAATGCCACATGACTGTTGTCATCTAGCACTAATCCAAAGATGGCCAAGGAGATAAACAAGTCAAGGTCACGGGGTCAGAGTGGGAGGAGCCTGGCTGGTGGGGAGGAGGGTTATGCAGCTTGATGCTGCATGCAGAGAGAGAAATTCAAGAAAAGGGCTACTAGGCACCTGTATGGCAGAGAGAGGTGGAACATACTTTACTAACTTCTGAGGTCAGCTAATCTGGTCTGACAGAAGTCTAGATGCAGCCTGATTCTTTTGGAGGGTGCCCGTTGCTGAGCTTGAGGGAGCCATGCAGCCTTTGTCTTGTCCTCGGATTTGAAGGAGCCTGGCCACCACTAGCTAAGTGGGCTTACATTGGTCCCTCTCCTTGCTGGACCACAGTCTGTGAAATGTGACTCCTATCCAGTAGCATGTGGAAAGGTTCTGGAATTTGAATGGAGAAGCCTTGGAAGAACAGAAAGATGCTAGGGCACCATGGAGGAGAGTGGTTTTGCAGAAAGGAAAGGGAAGACAGCTAGTAGATAGCCCAGAGTTGTAGGGCAGATGGAGCAGGAGCCACTCTGTTTTCCAGACTGGCCTGCCTCCCACATGCTTTCTGATACTTCCCAGAATTCCCCATTCATCAGCTCACCTGTAGAGCTCCTTCTTCCCGGCGACACCTATTGATCCTTCCCCCTCTACTCAGCGTTTTGTTCTCACAGAGTTTTGCTGTTACTAAAACTCCTCTCTGGAGTTCCCTCTAACAAAGACAGGCTGCTTCCTTCCTGCCCCAACACCCACCCAAGAAAGCGTCTGCACACATCCCTGATGGACAGGGGCATGCCTTGGGATCACTTTCCCCACTCACTCCTCATATCCATTCTCCATCCCATGTCTAGCCTTCTCCAAGTTTCTAAAGCATGTGACAAACTCCTCCCCACATCCTCTCCCCTATTTGAAGTTAACTTCCAAATCCTCTTGCAGGGATTTTGTTTACGAGGTTGTGTGTTTCAGCTTCCATAGCTCAGTCTCTGTTTCCTAGTGCCAGATGGAGGCTCATTTGCATGAAGGCAGGGAAGGAGATGTAGGTCCCCACCCTGCTTGGCAGGGCTTGCACCCCTGTGCGTGAGTGTGTGTGTGTGTGCATGAGTGTGTGTGTGTGAGGGTGTGTGCATAAGTATGTGTGTGCATGAGTGTGTCTGTGCGTGTGCGTGTGTGTACGCATGAGTGTATGTGCACGTGAGTGTGTGTGCGTGAGTGTGTGTGCGTGAGTGTGTGTGCATGAGTATGTGTGTGCATGAGTGTGTCTGTGCGTGTGTGTGCGCGCGCGTGTGTGTGAGAGAGTGTGTGCATGAATGTGTGTGTGCGCATGAGTGTATGTGCACGTGAGTGTGTGTGTGCGCGTGAGTGTGAGTGTGTGTGAGTGTGTGTGCGTGTGTTTCCTGTTAGTATTGCTATTTTCTACAAGTACAAAATATTACTTCTGCTTATTAATTGGGTCATAGCAGCTTTGAGCATCTACTCTGTGCCAGACACAGTGTGAAATGTTGGAAGTATGGCCAGGTGTCTTCCTGCCTCCTTGTGTTACAGAAGAGCTACAGTCTGGACAGGGAGCGAAGCATTGACAGTCTGAACAAACAGGGATATGCCATGAGAAGCTGGGGTGCACACCAGAAATCCACTGGAGAGTGCTTCAGGAAGACTTCCACCTCATCTGAGACATGGGTATGTCTGGGCCTTAGATGAAGGGGTTGAGAGAAGTGGCCAGGGCAGCAGGTACGAAGAACGGCTGGCATTAGCTAGGTATGGGGTGAGCTGGAAGACCGTTGGAGAGGAGTGAAGTGCTGTCAGATGGTTCCAGAACACAAACACATGGTGAGGAGTTTGACTTTCTTCTGTGGACATGGAGGCTTGCTTTTCAGAGAGATCCCACACTGTTGTGTGGTTGCAAAGCTAGCTCTGCTGTGGTGGAACTAATTCTCATGGGTCAATGTTTCATCCACCTGGAGCCCCCCCACCCATGCATCTTCCAACTCACTAGTTTAGCTTGCTGTCACCAGCCTCCCTCCGCTTCTGCGACTGGCACTTTTTGTATGTCACAGTGTTGTCCAATCAGCATAGTCTGCCTTAGTGAATCTCCCGGTCTCCGGCTGGGACATGATAATGCATGCTGTCCTTTGTTTCATTGTTCAAATATGTGTCTGTGATGTGGCGGGGACTGATAAGTAAAGAAAATTGTGTAGGCTCACAGCAGACATCTCATGACCTCAGAAGTCCCCGAAGATGTGCACCCCCAGCACATTGTCGGCAAGTTCATTTATCACTGCGCTGACCTGGGACTCTGTGCACATTTCCCTATGAAAACAGCCCGGTGCCATCAGCCCCATCTGCCCCAATGCCACCATAATGAAGCTTTAACTAACCCTGGTACCCACTGAGCAGCCCCACACAAATGGCTTTCTAGAGCCAGACATCTGCACTGGGGACTCAGCCTCTTCCTGATGGTGAGTTCAGGGGAAAGCCAACCCACACTTGACACTTTGTTTATTTTTTTGGCTTGGGTAATTGGATAGTATTAATTATTTATGTTTCGTGTTGCAAGC
The DNA here is from genome assembly GCA_019843965.1 of Rhynchomys soricoides. Lineage (NCBI taxonomy): Eukaryota > Metazoa > Chordata > Mammalia > Rodentia > Muridae > Rhynchomys > Rhynchomys soricoides. The sequence continues at coordinate 1,364,850 of JADRCH010000120.1, forward strand.
AAGCAGAAAAAGGGCAGGAGGAAGAGAGGCTGAAAATGACTAGCGGACCAACCCAGACGATGGCAAGCAACCAAAATATTCTGAACCTTGGTTCTGTATGGAGAAGTGTGTGTCCTTGCTCTGAAGCCAATTGCTTGAATGTTTCATGTGGTTTCCTATAAACCATTCTGTGCTCCCACAAGATAAAAATAACATTCTGTCTGTTTGGGAAGCCCTTTGGGCACTTTAGTTGCTCCTGCTACCTAAAACTCATTGGCCCTTCACCCTTGCAACTTTGGCAAACCTCACACCTTTCTTAGGTGCTACAGAACAGATGGTACCAACCTGCAAATGTCAAAACTCTGGGAAATACCCAGATTACTCCCACTTCACAGGAGGAGAAACTGAGACTCAAAGGCATTGATGCTCCATCCAAAGGAAGGAGGAGGGCAGAGGTGTGAACTGAGGCCAGGCCTTGCTGAGGCTGACCACACTGCCTGTCTCTGAGAATGTTAATATCCCAAACTGAAGATGAGCATCCCCAAAGCTCCAGTGCCCTGGGGTTTAAGCTGTGTAGTGGGGTCTGGTCAGGGACATGGCTGGGAAGTTTCCTGATGGTCTCTGTTTATGCACCGGGAAGCTAAAGGTTGCTTGGTTAATTACACAGAGAAAATAAGGGGTTCTTGGAGGATCAGTGGCAAAGTGACTCCAATTAAACCCTTAATGAGTACATTAAGCCATGGAAATCACATGTCTTCCTTTCTCCCTCTGGGGCATTGCTTCCCTCGGTGAGAAAATCCTTGGCCCAGCCTGCATCAGCTGGGCCTCTGGGAAGCTCTGTCCCCAGTGAGGCTAACGCCCTCTGACTAAGGAGGACCTGGCGTTGGGCTCCCTGTGGCCTACATCATTTTGATCCACTCATTTGCAAGTTATTTTGTACCAAGTTACTGTTTGGAAACTCAGATCATTCATCAATGGCCTAACCATCTCAACACCTCTATCCACATTTCCAATTCCACGTGGAGTCTCTGTGGAGATGCATTCCCCACCTGGCTTGAGCAACAACGTGCCCTGAACATTGTCCCCAGAGCCTTGTGCTCACACTGGCTATCAGACTGTACTTCTGACCCTAATAAGATTGATGAAACAGTAAGGTGCTATTTTATCTAAGGATCAGCAGCCACCATCAAAATTCAAGTGATCAACTTAAATTAAGAAGCAACTGCGCTCCCTTGTGTCCACTTCCTAGAGATATTCAAGAAGCTGGTGTCCCCAAAATTCTTGGAAAAGGCCGTTTCTTAGCTTCTTTTCCCATTACTTTATTAAAACACCCCAAGAACAGCACCTTAGGTTGGGAAAGAGTATATTTGGGTCACGATTTCAAGTTATAGTCATCCCTTGCACGGAAGTCAAGGCAACAGGAAACTGAAACAGTTAGTTAGTCACCTTACATCTAAAGTCAAAAACAGAGAGCAATGAATTAATACATACATGCTGGTGCTCAGCTCAATTTCCCTTCTCAAATAGGCAAGGACCTCAAGCCTAGGGGATGGTGTTGCCTGAGATGGATAAGTCTGCATCTATCAGCGTATCTAAATAAAGCTCACCTAGTGATCTCAGAGGCTCATCTCCCAGATGACTCTAGAGTGTCCGGTTGATGATTAAAACAAACCATCTCAGATCCTCTGCTCTCCTCTGTAGTCTCTTCTGCCCTCAGTTTGTCTCTTTCTCTTCTTATTCTCCTCACTTTAGTTTGTGTGTGATCTCTCTCCTGGCAAGTGAGTCTCACTTCTCTTTGAGAGGGAGGGAGACCACAATGACTATGAACATAGATCTTATCCGAGTAGAGGAATGTAAATATAAACACTGACACACAGAACAACAGGCTTCTGCACCTCACTCATCTTCCTCTCCTCTCTGCTGTGAGAAGCAGGGGTGCCCAGTCTGTCACAGGCATCCCCAGGAAAGCTATGAATGTGGAAAGATTGGTCTCTGTAAGTAATGAAGAAGGAAGAGGTGCGGGTGTGAGACTTGTTTGCTCACTGAGCTCTTGCTCTCAGTGCTCTACTTGGGTTCCAGGTTACAAGGATTTTTAGCAATGAAGAGAATTGCAAAGGCCTAGTGAACAGAGAGAGCAAGGTGAGATCAAATCCTGCTTCCACTGGTCTGAAACTCGGGGAACCTGAATTGGTGCTATCCAGGGGCATTGGCAGGCCTCAATTAGACAGGGAAGATCAGACTTGCCCCTCCCTTCCCTGTGCTTACAGACAGAGGGATTCTCATGCATTGCCTGTGGACATCACTGCGAGGCTCACAGAAACCCAAATTGCTCCACCCTGCTCCCAGAGTTTCTGACTCAAAAGGCTACACTAAGCGATGCCACAATGGCTGCACTGTGACGATCTCCATAGAACCTGCCATTTGATTTTAACCCTGGAAGTCATTGAAGCCCCTGAGATACAGGGAAGTTAGAAGTCTTTCTAGGCTGCCAGAGTGTATTCTTCACTCAAGTGCCGTCAAGAATGTTCCCATCCCCTGGTTGCTGGGATTCATCTCCCCAGCCTCCTTCATTGACAGACCCCAGAGATGAGGAGACCAAAAGTTGTTTTTAATTTTTGTGGCTGGGGTATCTACTGTAAGTCTCTTCCTGCTTTCACATTTATTATGTATTGAAAGGCTCTTAGGTCAATGTCAGTGTGCCCTGAGGTTGTTCTGATGGATAGAGACTAGGGAAGGGATCCATAGAGCCTCTTACCTCCCTTTGGAGTGGGGAGAGCACTGAGGTCACTACTCATGAGCATAGTCTTGTGTTTGCTCCTACCTGCCGAAGGCATCTTTACTCTTCCTCATTATTGGGACCCCATTACTGGTGAGGCATCTGTGCAGTCAGAAGGGCGGTTATTGCTACTGTGCTCATAAAGGTAGAAGAACTAAGGAGAAGTCATGCACCGAGGTCATTAGGTTACAGCTCTTTCCTAAGTGTGGAAAGGACCTGTGTCTGCTCCAAGATCTTTTCACTTCCTGGCACTGAGTTCAGCGATGGGAAGCATCACTGTTGCCATAATTGCTTGCCTGTCTTCAGTCTATGGATGTTTCTTGTTACCAGGAACTGAAGATGAGCAACAGATGAGCTGCCTATTGTGCCTAGTTTCAGGAATTTGACAGTCCCTGGGCATTGCTACCCAGGCAAGTCATTGATGGGGTGAGCGCATCACACGCAGGTGCTGTGAAGCTTATACCACATAGAGTATACTTTTCTCTCAGCTTTCATGAGACTTTGCTGAAAATGTGTTGACTGGAATAAAAAGCCACTGGAGAAATGGGCAGAGGTGAGGCAGGAAGGGGAGACAGCAGCTGATTCCCAATGGGCCTGGCAGAGCATTGACAAACACTGGGCATTCTTGAAGAGTCACTCAAAACCATCAAAGGGATTTGTGTCTGCTGGGCTGGGGAGTGGCCACTGTGGAGACAGGAAGATAGGAGGAGGAAGATAGTGACCTGGCTATCAACAGTAGCAATAGATAGTGAGCTTCGTGTGAATCCCAGGAATAGATGCTTTGAAGACATGATGGATGACAGCAAGGGAAAGAAGAAGTGACACCACACTGGGGTCTACATACAGTAGAAGTTCAGAAAGTGTTCATGTGCCTAAGGAAGTTGATGCGGATGCGTGAGTTAGGGAGTTGTGTCCTGATGGTTTGGGGTCCTTGGTCCTAGGTGACACTGTGCTGGCATTTGGATACCCCTTCCCCTCCTTCATGGCCTTGTCTGTGAGTGGCCCTTCCAGCCTCTGCAGTACTTGCCAATTTTGTTGACATACCAGGTTTGACAATCATTTACAGCTTTATTATTATCTTAGGAAGCCAGGCACCACAGGTGAGCCTCATCAAAAGCTCTCAGCAGAGAACCACAGTACACAATTAGTAAATGGAGAAATGTGTCAAATACAGAGGGGTCTCCAATATGGCTCTTCCTATAGTGTGGGCAGGGCTTGTTTCCCAGCTGGGGACACACATCAGGACCACTGAGAAAGGAGGTCAGCCCAGAAACTGCCTGTCTATCTTCTGCACTCTAGTTGGCAGGAGGAAGAGGCCACAGCAGGTGAAACTCCAGGCCCTACTGCTCGATCCAACAGGAAAGGAAAAAGAATAAAATAGAAAACGCTAGAAAGACAGAGTGCGAATCCTTTAGAATCCAGGGATTCAGAGTCTGAACGTTCATTAACTATATCTTATCAATACTTTATGATTATGCCTGTGTATGTATGTTCGTTTGTGTTCATGGGTGTACAAGGTCAACATCTGGTGTCATTTCTCAGGAGCCATCCACCTTGATTTGTCCTTAAAATAGTGTCTCTAGTTGGCCTATAGCCCACTGAGTAGGCTAACCTGGCTGGCCTTGGAGCCACAAGGGACCTGTTTGTACCTCCCCAGCTCTGGGATGCCAAGGACCCCATGATGCTTCTCTTTTAAAAATGGCTTCCTGGAATGGAAGGCTTCATGCTTACATGGCAAGAACTTTACTGAGCTACCCCTCTAACTCCTCTTAGCAGTATTCTGTGCCAAACTGAGCCGTAGACAGTATGGGACATGAGATAAGGCTGTCTCGTAACTGAAAACGTACAGTATAACGACGCTGGCATTGGTTGCACTTTTCTTGAGGGCAGGAATTGGTTCTGGCTCTTTCCTGTGATCTCCAAAGTTTGTACATGACTGCAGAGAAGGGACTCAAAAATGCTTGCTAAACAGGTGAGTAGATCGATGTGCGATGTAGGAACAAGCGGATGTCTGGTATGCTTAGGTGCAGGGAATCCAGGACAGGAAAACATGTCTGAAAAGTGCATTTGCTGCTGTCCTCAATTCATGCCAAGACTCCAGCCTCCAACAGCAGAGTCTTCACAATAATCCTGCCTCACTTTGTATTTGAGTTACTGGGTGATCTTGGCTCAGTTTCCTCTTGGACCACATTGGGCAAAATTTTCCATTTGTTGACAAACTTTGTTTTGAAACTAATCAGTCCAGTGCATTTCAAATGGAAGGGGCACCACAGTTTGTGTGTTCCAACAATTTCTGTTCAGAATGAGCGCCTTCCTCAGTCTGCTAGAGGGTCAGATAGGTGAGCAAGGCCCTGGGGATGGACTTGGCAGAGGGAGGAAAAGTCTGGGGACAAGGAGAGACTAAGGCACAACAGAATGGCTGAAAGTTGTTTTTGTTTTTTTTTTAAGCTACATGCTGATGGAAGATGGGGATGTTTGTTCCCTTGGATAGCTCATGCTTGCCTCAAATTTGTGATGTTCTAATCTTGGGATCCTGAATGCTGGGATTATATGTTATCACACCTGAGATGGTTGGGATAGTCTTCCAATCTTTCCACTCATTTGTTTTGTGGGCATCTATGGCCTTGGCTAAACACAGCAGGCCCAGGGAATACAAAGATGGAAGAGACACAGCCTTACTCTGAGAATTTACCACCCAGAGTATTATTGGGCAAGAGGCTTGAGAATGTTTTGTGTTGTAAGAGGAAATATATTGAGCTGCTACATTCTTGGACTGGAACTTTTGACTTTGTTTTAAGTGGTAAGAACACTAATTGAGTGTCTGGTCTGTACCAGGCTCAGTGCATGCTGTCTTGGTTAGCTCTTAAACACATCTGTGGAAGCCAAGTCTTAGGAAAGGAGCTCAAAGGTGGAAAGTTGCTGGTAACATCTGCTTAGCTCCAGACTTTATCTTCCTGCTGTCTCCAGCTGTTCCCGGGACCAGAAATGGCCAGGAGCAGACAGCTAGAAGTAAGCTTAGCTTGCCTGGCCAAGCTCTGCGCGCGCGCACACACACACACACACACACACACACACACACACGTCACCATTTGAGTCTGCAGAGACATTTGGGGCCAGAGACAACTTTTGACTCAGTTAGCCTTCTTGCCTGTGATGGACCATTTGTGGTTTGTAAATAGGTGGGTGTTTCTCTAGGGTCTGAGGCTTGAGCTAACAATGGCTGGATAGTACCATTCTTATTGTGACCTGGTACCTCCTCCAAAGACACCGTGTTGATAAGGGGCTTCTAAAGCCATGGAAAGTCCATTCTTTTGGGAGGGTGACCTGTAAAGGGGTTACATCCTACAATGTAATAGGCTAATTTTCGTAGGATCTATTCATTCTGAGATACTTTGGTGGCAATTTAGACATGCAGAAACTTGAGCTCTGGCCTTATTCATTTTTTAATTAATTTTCACATAATAAGCTGTAAGCACATTAATATTAATGAGCTGCTTCCTGCAGTGTGGCTAGCATATGGCTCTCAGGAGCTAAAGGTATTGTTTTTCCCTTTATTTGGATTGAATAAAGATTACTAATTCTCTAAGTATTATCTTTTTACTTCTTTGGGTGGGGTTAGAAGAGATTAATTAAATTTTCCAGCACACTTGGGTTGAAATGTCACAGGCACTTATTTGGGAGCAACAAGAAGAAGACTCATCTTCTTGATGCAGGACCCATTCTGAGCTGCCAGAAGGTAAAATTTACTTGCAGTTCTGAGAAGTGGACAAATGCAGAATCTGTAACCAAATGAGCAACAGACTCTCGAACATGATTAGTTCAATATTGTTATGAGAAGGTCTGAAGAAGAATTCCAGAATGAAGATATTTAAAGTATTTTTGTAGCATAATTTTGCTATGCCTAGATACCAAGATCCTGCCCGGCCCAACCTTTCTTCAGGCTAGTATGCTGCCACAGTTTGAGTACCTCTGATGCACAGATATGATGTACTCCTGTATCTGGGAAGCAGCCATCTAGGACAAAGTGTTTTAACACAAGCACAGCGGCAAGTCTCAAGTACAAGTCCACATCAGACTCATCAACGACGAAACCATTCAGAGCAGAGTTAGAAAAGGGATACTTTTGGATGATTGGAATTTAGATATAAAGGAAATGATAGTCATTCTTTGAGAAAGGAAAAATGCAAACAGTATCCCAAAAAAGTGCAGACAGGGTCACCAAATCCAAGGAAAGTCACCAACATGCTTTTCTTTCCTCCAGCCAGATGAGTGTCTTATTGCCTGTCACCTCCTTGCCTTCCATCCAGACGTCCTATGCCAATTTAGCCAGCATGTCTATCAGTGGCAATGCTGGGACCCAGAATAGTCTTCATGGCAGCTAGGCTTCCTAGGGTCAGGTCTGTGTGCATCCTATGTATCATGGCTCCATTATGTCCCAGAGTCACTAAGAATTGTGGCTCAGCAGTGGAGAGTCAAGGTGTAACTAGCATGAAGTGCTGAAGTTGGCAACAGGGATAAAGTCTGGATAATGAAAGTTTATGCAGGAAATCTCTTTGGTTCGACCTTTCTTGAGTCTGGATTATTCTTTACACTTGATGGAGATGACATAAGATCCCTAACGAATCCCCTTTTGATGATTGAGACTATTAAGGCACTCCAGGCCTGTAAGCCTGAATCTCAGTTCCCGAGACATTCAAGTTCATGAAGTCTTCAGAAATTACCACCCCAAGTCCTGGGTGAGACTGTTTTTGTTGTTTGCTTCTTCAGCCTTTTTGTTTCTTGAAAAGAGAGAACCAGGGCTGTAGAGAGCTTCTCCATGGAGTCACCGAGAACTTAGACTTTGCTAGGCCTGATGAACTGAAGTATCTTTATTTCATAGGAATGTGTTATTTTGATGACTCTAGCTCAGAGACTCTTGAGTAAGTGATGAGAGGAAGCCTGAGGTTGGGTTTGGCTTGCTCCAGCAATGTGGTTTTCAGCAGAATTTGCAGCTTCCTGTTTGGCATCTCAGGTCTCATCACATCCATCCCATGAGACCGAGTTGACTGTACCCTGATCTAAAGTGTAAGGTTGTTCTTCTCCCCAAGAGCCCACAGGATTCTCAAGGTAGGAGCTGGGATGCTGACCCCATGGCAAGCTGTGTCTGAAGGACTCTGAAAAAAACAATCAGGATTCCCCTTGATAGAAAAGACAATTGACGCCCTTGCTCTAATCCCTGGCTTTCAGCAGCATTCTCTGCCAAGGACAACAGCATCTAACCACAAGTGGCTCCACTGACAAATGGGGACAGTCAGCTCTCACAATAAACTGCCCAAGAAAGGACTGTGATTCAGGAAGAGGAGGGGGAGGCAGAGAGGCCACGAGCAGCAAGAAGCTCTTTGCAGCCTCAGCATGGATGGTCTAATCGCTTTTTGTTTTCTCATTAATTTGTTCAGTCTTCTTCCAACTGTGCTATCAGCAAGACCTTCATGTCCCTCCTGAGGGCCATGCCCCTCCCCCTTATTCAGGAATCGGATGATTGATTCAGTGCAAAGGGCCAGTCATACTTTCTCCTCTAACCAGTGGAGGCAGCAGATCTTGGTGAGCTCACTGCTGCTTCATACAGAGCAGCTGGTTAAGACTGGTTTAGAGCCCAGTGTGGAGGCACACGCCATTACCCACCATTTGGGAGGTGGAGGCAAGAGGAGCAGGGGTTCAAGGCCAGGCTGGGTTACATCAGACTCTTAAAACAAACTGAAAATGAAAACGATGCAAGGCTGCTTTGGGCATCAATCTCACTGGATCTGAGGATTCAAGGAAAACACAAATCCCTGGCATGAGCTTGCTACAGTGTTACTGAGACAACCAGCAGCAGCCAGAAGCCTACCGGGACAGCCTACCCCACCCCACCCCTGCTTCTAAACTTCCTTTGGTGAAGTCGACACAAACAGTGTAAGACAAGGCCGTCTAAGGCAATGGTCCTCAACCTTTCAGACGCTGTTACTCTGTAATGCAATTCCTCATTTTGTGGTGACCACCTGCCAATCATATTACTTTGTCACGACTTCACAACTGTGATTTTGCTGCTGTTCTACATCATAATTTAAATATTCCATATGCACGACATCAGATATATGACCCCCCCCCACACACACAAGAGGTTGTGACCCACAGGTTGGGAAACACGGGCCTAAGGGAATCCAAGGTCTCTCCTGACCTGTCTGTGGAAGAAGTCCTGCTGGGTGGGTGGCCACTCTTCTTCCTCTCCTACAGTAAGGGAATGGTAACCAGGCGTGAGGTGTGCTTGTGTTCTCAGCTCAGAGACCCAAGCAGCGAGTTCAGTAGTTCAAGACTGGCCTAGGCTATGTATCTGGAGCCTGCTTTTAAAAAAAAAATGGAAAAGAAAAGAAAAGAAAGCTTATAAAAACAGAATGGCAGTGTGTTTAGACTTAGCTGGGTTCCAGTGAGATCCTAGTACTGCATATAAGGCTTTGTGTGGCTCCTGGCCCCTCTCTCCTGCAGCTTCTAGAATTACTAAGGACATTGGTAACTAGACATTTATCCTCATTTTAGAAGAATGATGTGTTTAGGTCGGATATCAACTTAGATCTGGACAAAACTTCTGATTCTTCTTTAAAACCCGGGTGTTCCTGTGGCTGGAGAGATGGCTCAGAGGTTAAGAGCACTGGCTGCTCTTGCAGAGGGCATGGATTTGGCTCCCAGCATCCCTATAGTGGCTATCCCAAGCTATTAAGAGCTGGGTAAGAAGAGAGAGGTGAGGCTCTAGGTCAGATTTCTGATCTATTCCAAGTTCCAGGCTCCTACTGGATGAGTGAAGTGGGTATGGATAGTAATGCATTTAAAAACAAAAAATCTGGCAGCTCCTGGCACCACCATGGGTGCCAGGTCCTCCTGTAGCAGCCCCTGGTCACTCTTCAGCCAACCTATCAACACCAAAGAAGTTCCTACATACCAGAGGCCAGCAGATTTGGGCTCCAGTTGTGACCCCGATGTTAGCCCAAGCAACTGGACTCCAGTCTTCCTGTACCTTAGTGCTGGTCTCGTACTCTCTCATGAGGATGCTGGGTCATAACCCTTCGATCTCTTCAGTTCTGCTGTTGTAGAAATCTCTTAACTCCGAGGTTATGAAAATCAGCCTTGCGCAGTGATGGCTCCCGGAGGTAGAAGGACTATTGGCTGAACACAGCCACATTGCAGATACTTTTACACAGATACCGTGTTTTCCAAAGCTTCTCCAGGAGGCAGGAACTACGCTGTCCATTTAACACAGGAGATATCTGAGGTTTGGAAAGACTGGGTTCTAAGCTCATATGGTCAGGCTCTCGAGTAGCCTGAATTCAGCAGGGCCTGTAAGAAAGGCACACACTGCCTTTCCCCCACCCTCTTCCCTGCTGTGTGCCATTTCGGGGGCTCCTTCAGGAAAAGCAGCAGCAGCAACAGCCTCAGCTTGAGTCACTGGAGGAGCCAGTCCATTCAACTGAAACTTGAATGTCACATTCACCTCACAGCTTCTCTCCAAGCATAGCACGGTTAGGGGAGACCAGGCTGGCCCACCTGTCTTTTTACTCTGCTATTCCTTGTTACCCATCTGTTCCCTGAACCCCTAAGCTGTGGCTCATTGGGACTGATCAAGAAACAAGAAAGGACAGAGTCCTCAGCACGCGTCACGTTCTCTTTGGGTTACTGTTGTCAGGGCAATGTCCCAAGGTCATCCCATCAAATGAGGAATCTGGAAAATTCTTTGAGATCTTCCATTCTGTTTCTTCCCTGTTATGGTTCCTCACCACCTACCACCAGATAACCTGGTCTCTACCTGCTGTCCCCTCCCGCATAGCCTGCATAGGCTGAATTTTTCGACAGTGCGTTGTTGGTCCAGAGGATGGTTGTGTGCTTGCCCTGCAGCTGGCATAGCACTGGCTCCAACCTTTCACCCTACCATCACATGCATGGGCAGTTGTATCTATTCACATATACTCTCGAATCCTGGTGACACCTCAAGGTCCCACACTTCTGGCTTGGTCTGCCTCATGAGTAGAAGGGATTGTTTTTATGAGTCTCTGGAACTCATGCATGTGCTTGTATGTCATTACACGTCCTTCCAGGCTCCTCCTCCTCCAGGTTCTCTGACTTCTGTGTTTCTCACAGTGTGGCCTAAGGATGATAAGAGATGGGGTTCCACATGGCCTGCTTTCTTTGTCCCATTTCTCTAAAGATGTCCTCCGAAGGTCCAGCTCCCTCTGCATCCTCCTCTGATGGAGTCTGAGGATAAGCTTGGCTGTCTTCCAGAATGTGCTGTTGGACTTGCATAGCTACGTAAAGCATCTCTCTATGACTGGTGATCCCTGCTACCCACTGTCTCTAGCTTGGAGCTCAAGCCAGGATTAAAATAGGACAGGAAAACTGTCTTCATGGCCTGTTAAAGTTTACAAGGTGTTTCTGCTCTGTTGAGTTTTATTAAAAGCAGCATGGATACACATGGGTATCTCACCTTCTGCCCGGCAGCTGCCAGCAGCCAGTGTCCATTGCTGTCTCTCAGCCAGGTCTCACTGTTTGAGAGATTACCGCTTCCTTTCTGGAATCATGCTACAAGGGGCTAGCTGAAGCCTAGGGTGGGAAGCAATAAGGTGGGCTATGGCTCTCTGGAGCAGGCAGGTCAGGAGCCACATGTATGTGTTCTGTGCCACATGTAATGACTGCTAGAGCTGTGTGTGTTGGGGTTGGGGATGGAAATGTCTGCCTCAACCTGCCTGGGAGGAGGCTCAAGGGAGTATGAGAGATTTCGGTGACCGGGAAATGAGAACAGCTGCTGAGCACAGTAGTGAAAAAGAGACCAGGCTGTCTCCACAGTTTCCTGATTTTATTTTTGTTCCAGAAACTCTTACCTGGAATTACAGTGTATTGTTGAGTTTTTATGGCCAAAGCAAGTTGATGAGCTGGAGGTTGACTTCTGCTAGGTTTCCTGTCTCCCTGGTTCTAACAGAGCTAAGAGACCTTTGGGATTTATAAAACAGAGATGAAGGAAGCATGCTCGGTGTCGTAGATAGAGATGGGAATAAGAACAGAGCCAGAGGATCTTCCATGGCCCACCAGGAGGAGTTGAAGCAGGCAAAGGATTGCACACATTTGCTGTGTAAAAGCAGGTTACCAATAATAAGGAAAAGTATAAACTGGGGAATCACCTTAACTAGAGACTTACTGTACAATACGGCCATCACAACATGGAAGCCTAGGTC
>JADRCH010000120.1:1376847-1470378 GCA_019843965.1 Rhynchomys soricoides
TCAAGAGACTTACTGTACAATACGGCCATCACAACATGGAAGCCTAGATCTGTGAATGACTACAGTCAAGTTTCTCTAGCAAGTAAGATCAGAGTTACTTTGCTAAATCCCAGACTGATCCAGACTGAGTCACTATCCAGTCCTGCAGTCATTCATTCAGTCACCACTGTGGACTGGGCTGGAGGGAAGCCAAGACAGAACCTGTTGGTTGGCCAGCGTCAGCTCGGGCAAACCATTGCCAGATGTTGCTTGAGTGGGTTGATGGTGATTAAGTGAAGAGAGAAGGCTCTTCCCTGTAGAAGTTTTAAATTCAAATCATTAAGAATATTTTGGAGAAATGATGCCTTGCAAATTGGCAGGTGTGCCAAGAGGCATCTGGGTGAGTTAAGAAGGTAGGCTTGGAAAAAATGGCTTCTACTCTTTTAAAAGAGTAGAAGGATCAGAGCGTGGGAAGATATTGTCAGAAGCTGAAATAGGATGGATCTGGGGCCCCTGGATCTTTGGATCCTGACTCACCCTGCAGTTTCCCAGGCACACCCCCATTCAAACCTGTTATAGGGCTCTGGAGAAGCACAAGTTCTTATGGAGACTTCTCCACGAGCCTTATTGGAGCTGAAGAAAGGCATGTGGTCCTCTGAGGTCACTGTTCATCTAATGCCTGTAGTGTCCTGATGATACTGGGTGTTGACCTTTCCTCTTCATACTGTTCATATGTGGCTGGTATCTACTGATTCCGCTTCTACTAGGCAGGGATAGGATGGAGAATGTCTAATAAAGGGACCCAGGGACTATGTCATGTGAAGAAGAGAGGACTTTGGGCAGAGATATAGAAAAGAAAGACTTGGGGCTATGCTTCTGGCTTTTACATGCTGGGAAGCACCATATGTAGAGAACTGAACAGGGCTCTGCCTCTACTGGGCAGATTCAGAACTGAAGAACGGGATCTTTGTAGAGGTCAGTCTGAGCTTTCTAATTGTCAGTACTCTGTGCTACAATGTGTCTCTTGACCAAGTGCTGAACCCCGCGTCAAATAGAGAGAGCACACACAAGCCAGGTGAAATACTGCAGAAGAGGTCTCCGAGATCCCTGGGGTCCTGAGCCTCCTTCCCTGGCCTGACCTGAAGCTCTGTTCCAGTGCTTTCTTCTTGGAAACAAGGTCTTGTCCGACACTTGACCTGCTTAAGGGGGGGAAATGGAGTTTGTTGACTGTTCCTTTTTAAAACTGAATTTAGAAGCAGGCAAAAAGCAAATCTATTTTCAGAGCAGCACATGCCAGCACAATTTATATCAAAACTCCCATCTGCTCCTCTGAAAGGCAGTGATGTGGACCAAGCATTTGGTGAACCAGCAACAGGCTTACTTGTTGAAGAAAGTGTACTCCACAGGGATGCCCAATTAGACCCCTAAATCTAATTGCAGTCTTTAGATGAAGTCCTGGCAGTTATAGTCACCATGATCAAATCACAACTGCCTTCTGAACTCCCAGCTTAAAGACAGAGTACTGCACTTTAAAAAAGTCTCAGTACAATCGAGATGCAAAAAACACCACATGTACAGATAGAACCGGCCTTAGCAAAAAGTGTCAAAAGACATATTCATTACAGTCAGCCATCATAAGGTGACCTGCTGTGAGAAATGAGGCTTCCAACTTCCATGGGTTGATACAAAGGGAGATTGATTGTTGATGCCATGGCTTATAATGGGTCAGCAGAGTCTCTGCTCCGTCCGAACATTCAGGGACCCAGGCTTCTCCTGTCTTACAACCATCCAGTCAGATGGACCAGAAAGCCTCAGAGTCCTTTTACTGGGTCTTTAGCATAGAAAATGAAGAGGGGGCCCAAATTATGATGCAGGGAGTCAGGTGCCAGGCGTGGATGCAGTGTTGGCCGTGTTGCCCTCACTCTGTCAGTGCAAACTATTCTGAAGGCTTCCATGAGATGACAGGGGCCTGGAGGATGAGTTATTCGTGAAAGGAGACCTCAGATGTTGACAAACACGGGAAACCTGAGTCCTAAGATACAGAAGATGGACCTTCGCATGTGTTTCAAGAGACGGCTTCCACAACTCGCTTGTGAACTTCAAGCTGGAGGTCAGGCTGGTACATGGGCCTTGTTCAGAGGCTGTGTGTGATGTTGGTTTTGAAGATGCTACAGCAGCTTGGTCCCTGAGGAAAGTGCAGCTTCAGAGAGAGGCATTTTGGGGGCTACTTGGTAAATGGGTAAATGAAATATTTTTCAGAGAAAAGTTAATGTGAGGAGAGTTAACAGTCTGTTGCTGATAGTCAGGAAAAGACTAATAAAAAGAAATTTATGGGGTTTGCAGACAACCTTGGGAAGAAGAAAGCTTCCGGGTTCCTACTGGAAGCATGGGGCTGGGAGTCAAGCAAGCAGAGTTACTAAGAATGGGTACACCGTGGTGGTTTGACCCTGGGGTTGAGCCCGTTTTGGTTACTATGATGAAACACCATGAGCCAAGACAACTTATACAAGAAAGAGTTTATTTGGGTTTATTGCTCCAGATGGTTAAGAGTCCCTCATATCCGGGAGGCATGGCAGCAAGCAGTGGGTGAGCATAAAGAAGAAGCTGAGAGCTCACATCTTCAAAGGCAAGCAGGAAACAGCGAAGTGGAAGTAGGGAAGGCTCTTTAATCTCGGTTCCCATGCCCACTGAAGCCCTTCTTCCGGCAAGGCTACACCACCCACATGCCTCTTCCAACGGTGCCACCTACTGAGGACAGAGTATCTGATTCCTAAGACTCTAGAGGTCCTCTCTCATTCAAACCACCCCAGGTTCATTTCTTTATCTCCTTCAGGAGTTAAGAACTGTTGTGTAAGGCCCCACAGCATTTGGCTGCCAAATCAAATCAGATTGTGAGGTGGGGTCCAAGACTTAGTCTTTGCTTTTATTGAGCCCTCAAATAGCAAGTAAATGTCCATTAAGCCTCTCCGTAGAAATAAATATCCATTGGTGTTCGAACCCCTCATACTTTGACAGTAGCGAGCAGCATAGGAAAGAAGCTGAACGACATGGGGATGTTTGCTCACGCTCTCTCTGCAAAGATGCACTTTACACTCCTAGACTCTGCTTCATTTCTCACTGGGGCTCTCAGCTCTGTATCTTGATGGTAATATGATGTAGAATGGAGCAGGTGACTGTGATTGGTTGGAGGTGAACGACGTGACCACGGGTAAGTTACTGCCACCCTCATTCCACACTAAGACTGTCAAGCATCCAGTTGTTTCTGGTTCTTTGGGCTACAAACCTTTTGTCTCTTTCCTTGGAACATTGTTGGTATAACTCAAAATCCACAGGTGTAATCCATGTTCCCAGGTGTACAGTGTGAGCACAGTAGAATCTTGGCTGGAGGACTGAAGGCTTCATGGTGTCCAGGAAGCCATTCTTTAAATATTCATCCTGAGCAGGTACATTACATTATTTGCATCTTGTCCCTCAGGGCTCTATTGTTTTGTTTTTCTTTTCTATTCCTTCCTTCTCTCCTCTTGGGGAATGTTGTGGGCAGATCACAGTGATTCACTTTGTAGGCTTAACCAATGGTCATTCATCGAAGTGTGTTTTTAAGTGAACTGCTGAAGTCCATCCAGTCTCAAATGTCATCTGGCTGTGGATCCCTGTGATCTATGCACTACTCAGGGAAAAGAATGGCTGGCAATTAACTTGTGACACAGTGCTTGCTCATTCCTTGGGACTTTGCTTGTTTCTCTTTGCATTAAATTAGGTATGCCTTTCTACGTTGCAGTCTCTCTCTCTCCCTCTCTCTCTCTCTCTCTTTCTCTCTCTCTCTCTGCCATTGTATTTCCCACATACCATCAGTCCTAGTGCCAGGATAAGCACTGGTCGTTTAGTATCTCTAAAATTAGTCCAAAAAAAAAAAAAGTTCTCAGTGGTGCTCAGTTCCAAGAGGCCTCCTTGGAAATTGCATAAAAGAAAGCTTATCTATCTATCTATCTATCTATCTATCTATCGAACTGAGAATGAAAGAATTCAGAGGAATTGCAAGCAAGCTAGATAAGAACTCTGTGGAGTGACATTGCCAACCTGGGGACTTACTTTTATTCCTGTGTCACTTGAGTTTTCTTCATTTTATTTTATTTACATGTGTATTCACATGTCTATGTGTATGTGCCAATATGAGTGTCTACACACATGTGTGCAGATGCCTACAAAGAAGCCAGGAGAGGGTGTCCGAACCTTTGGAGCTGGAGTTACAGGTGTTTATGAGCCACTGGTCACAGGTCCTAGGATCTGAACTCTGAGCCTCAGGATTGACCAGCAAAGGCTCTTGAATGTGGAGTCATCTCTCCAGCCCATCACTGTTCTCTATCACTTACCAACTACAGAGGAGTCATTTGACCCTTGGGGTTAAGTGATGCATCACTGTGGTCTCATCATTAGATGCCCTATATGGATTGTCTCAGGTGCTGGTAACAACCCTGTGAGATAGGCACCCTTGTTTCTGCAGTTCACAGAAGAGGAAAACGGGCTTTCAAAGGGAGGTAGAGTCTAGGACACAGTGGTAGGATCGGTGTCTGAACTCTGCTTTCTTATCTTCATTGTGTTTCAATACTGACATCACTGAACATCCTTCCCAGGATAGTTAGCCCTCCTGTGTAAGGTATAGACCCTATTTATACAGACCTGAACGCAAATCATGCCTCTGCTCTCGTCAGCAGTGCCATCCAAGAGAAATCATCCTATTTTTCTATTTTCTTGGCCACCATGATTCGATTTTACTCAAACACTTCTGGCACCAAACACGTGGAGTTCCCACACCTAAAATCAATCCTTCAGCTCTCCAGATACCAACTAGGTATCTAGTGATTCAGTTGGATTCTGACACTAACTGCCTAGAGTTAGCGTCACTGACCAACTGGCTATAAATTAGTGGCTCCCACACTGCTTTCTCAGGTTCAATAATCTGCCATGGTAATGGATCTGAGACCAGGGAAGACATTTTCCTTGCATTTAGTGGCTTATAGCAAAGGATTCAGATAACTACCTAGGTGCAGTGGTTCTTAGACAATGTCTAGAGCAGTGGTTGTCAACCTTCCTAATGTTGTGACCCTTTTATAAAATTCCTCATGTTGTGTTGACCCTCAGCCATAAAACTAATATGTTGCTACTTCATAGCTGTACTTTTTCTACCTTTGTGAATCATAATGCAAATATCTGTGTTTTCTGACAGTCTTAAGTGAGCCCTGTGAAGGGGGTCATTCGAAGCCCAAGGGGGTTGCAACCTACAGGTTGAGAACCACTGGTTAGAAATATCCTTGATGAAGGAACTTCTGCCTTTGATTTAGAAAGTGCCACTCTCCTGTCACCAACCTGTAGTCTTCTCAAACCCTGTAGTTTAGGGTGTCTTACAGGAGCCTCATTAAGCAGGCATGATTGATTAAATAATTATCCATTAGCCCATTGACTCATTCTCAAAGCTGTCTTCCCTCCCTGGGGTCACAGGGTCAAGATGTAAGTAAGTAAGTGTCAACCCTGTAATCACATGACCAGATCCTCTGTCAGCTAGTCCCTGTCCAGGAGCCCTCAGATGGGCCCTTCGTGGTGACAGTTTGGGTACAGCTAAATTGGTTTGTTATGAACCCCAGAATATGTTCCTCTATCCTTATTGCTCAGAGAACCCCAAGGGTTCCTGAAGCCACGTGCCAGGGCCCAGGATAAAGTGAGCTGTAAGTGTGTAGTGGTGCTACTGAGCTCACAGATGGGCTGTGAGCTTTAGACAACATAACCTGTATGATGGAACAAGCACACTACCCAGTGTTTATTCCTCTTCCCCTAGGGTGGCCATTGATAGACAATGTGATCACGGAATATCTTTGTGTGAGTAGATGCTGTGCCAGATGCAATTTCCTAGGTAACTGGGGGTTAATTACAAATCTCTTTTTTTCCAACCCTTGTTTAAAAATCCTTAGGAAATGTCAGAATTCATTTTTCTTACAAGCAGGGAGCATGATTTAATCTTCTGCTTGTTCTGAACACCACTTCTTGTTACCCAGGGCTGCAAGCAGAGCCAGGAAAGATGCAGAGTATCGAGGACCACATGCAAATCCAATAATCAATTTGAAATGCAAAAATTTTTAAGTAATTTACCTTTTTGCTTGGGTTTTCAGCAAACTGCCCATATGGTTGAAGGTACAAAACTGGAAGCCAGGCAGGTAAAGGCATTCTTTCCTTTTTGGCAGTTGTCCCTCTCATATCCACTTGATAATTTACTTGAAAAATATTCATTCAAAGCCTGCTACATGCCAGGCAAGGACCTGGCATAAAGAATTACCAGGAATTCTTGTAATTGTGAGGAGCCATAGCAAAAATCTAGGCCTGGCCTGGAAGAAAAGATACCATGTACAAATGCAGGATAGATCAGAATCAGGTAAAGATGATTTGTGTAGGGAAGGTTCTGGATAATCATACCTGGTGTTATGCAAAGTTCTGAGCCTGGTATGGTTGAGATAGAGAGTAGAGGAGGAGGGGCATAGAGAAAGGAGAAGAGGTGGCCAACTCATAGCTCAGGCTGATTGTCTAGGGAGAACTATATAGCTCCAGTCATTCCTTCTTTCAGTGGACATTTATTTGGCACCAGGAATGCTGGAGGTACTGACTATTAGGTGCTTCAGATGTATACTAAGCAGGTTATAGCCCTGGGCCTTGAGATCCACACAGTCAGATGGAGGAGACAGCCCTGGGTCTACACAGTCAGATGGAGGAGACTGTCCTAAAAGAATAATCAAGCATAGTAGAGGTGAGGGAGGAAGAGAACACAAAGAGAGAGTCTGCCTTGTTGGGTTGCATCCTGAGTATTCAGCCTTCATGCTCATGGGAGGAAGCAGATAGCCAGTGAACACCAGGTGTCTGAATCAAGAGAATGTGCCTCAATTTCCCCACTCTCCAGCTATCCTTGGCATTTTCCTTAGTCTGGATTATAGATCTCTTTGAAAACATCTCTGTCCCATCACAAAGCAAGTGAATCTTGTGACAGAGTGTCCTGGAAACTGGTATGGGACAGATGTGATCTGACCTTGCTGTCACAGAGCTTGCAGCATAATGTAGACAACAAGCATTAAATAACTAGTCACGCAAATAATTATGTGTCATAATTTAAAATGATGGCACGTAAGTACAAGATGTGTGAGATGATGTCAGGGAACATGAAGGGCCCCAGGAAGGCTTCCTTGGGAAATTGATATTTGAAAGAGGCACAGCGTGGAGGGTGGGGGCACACATGCCACACAGAGAAGGATGTCTTGGATATTCAAAGAGAAGGTAGCTAGAGAGGCTACACAGATTCTGAGATCAGCATGGAGCACAGTATGTTCAAGCATGGCTGGCCACAGAGATTAGCTGAGAGAGATAGAGGGAGTCCAGAATCCTGAGAGGTGTCTGTCACTTTAGAGATGGTCATCTCATGACAAAGAGAGATCGGGAGTCAGCAGAATGTTTGTAGAGGGGGAAGAACTGTGACCAGATTACACTGGCTTTCTGTGAGGTAAATTTCAAAGAGAAGCTAGAAAGCAAAAAGGGACATAGGTATGCATACATGCATACATACATGCATACATGCATATATACATACATACACATATACACATCCTTGTACACATCCATGTACATACATAAATGTACACATACATATATTAATATACATATATGCACATGCATATATGCATATGCATACATATATACATGCATACTTGCACACAAATGTACATATATATGCACACACATATACACATACACGTATATACATACACACATATACACATACATAAATAAATGTACACATATATATGCATACATACATAAACACACACACACACAGTCCTCCAATGGCTGTCAATGCCCTATGCATAAGCAGCCATGTCAACAGGAAGCAGATACAGTTATAAAATGGCAGATGCCTACCACATTATTCCTTCCAGTCTTTCTGAAATGACCGCTCCTCCATAAGGATGGAGCCTAGAAATGTGCTTTGTGATTTGTTTACCCAATTCTGTGAAATGACAGGCACAGTACTTCTCTTGAGGCTAGTATTCTCTAGACAGGATGTGGGTCAGCAAATAATTTAGTCAATCCTATTCTTTAAGAGGACTTGGGGGTGCATGGCGGGTCAAGAATGGAATCCACTCTCTGTCAGCCTTTGGCTCAAAAGCAAATATTACCACATACTCAGTCCAGTCTGGGAGCTCTCCTTTGGACAGTGAAGTTAGTTCTTATCTCATATCCCCCATTAATGATGAACTGTTAAATTACATTGTTCATGCTATCCGCAGAGAGAGTGATGTGCAGGCCTGAGGCCTCATTGTGGATTCCCTGACTCCTGTCATCTCACTCTGTCCTAATGGCTTAGAGAGGAAGCATTGACACTTGGGAGAATACCCACAAGGCTGCCGCTTCCTCTTCTCAGGGGGTCTCCAGTTTCAGAAACAGAGCTGTCATGGATGGAACAGTGGCCTTTGAGAGTAAGAGGACACCTAGAGGGGGAGCTACCTCTGTGACATCTGTGTTTCCCCCTCCTTATCTCCCAAGGGGCCCCTCAGGAATGCTAATGGGTTGAGGGAAGGCTGGCTGGTGGGGAGACTGGGCTCCATTTCTTTTGCCCCTGTTCATTGTCTGAGCTTTCCGAATGACCCCTGGCCCAGATCTGGTTTCTGTGGGAAGTCTGAACAAGCTGCTGCCTTCTGAGGATTAGGCCCACTGATAACAAGGATAATTATATCTGTGGGTTTAAAGTAGCTCAGAACTAAAGGTAAACTGGTGCACAGCAGAAAGACTCCCCCACCCACCCAAAAGTGGGCAGGAATGGCTGGAAAGGATGTGCGAGTCTCAGATACCTCCAGGTCATTTATATCTGCTGCTGCCAGGCAGACATAAGTGTTGGAATGTTGGCTAGAGTGAAGGGCCAAGGAAGGGATCCTCTGCAGAAACCTGGAGGAACATTGGGAGATGGCCTCATAGAAAGGGCCACAAACTCTTGGGACCACCCTGCCACCAACTGGCTATAGAACCTTAGATCAGTCTCACTTTCATTGTTAGGCATGAGAGTCTTATCTTTCCAATGGGCCTGACCATGAACTATCTATCTATCTATCTATCTATCTATCTATCTATCTATCTATCTATCTTCTCCTCTTGGCGGCCAGCTTCATACATGTGTCACAATCCCTTGGTTAAATAACCAACAGAAATGACATGTTTTTGGAGTGAGGCATGAACCACAGGCACCATATTACACATGCCACCTTCTACTTGCTGAAGACACAGTGGTCTGTGTCCCAGAGTGTTTCTTCCCATACCACTGCTCTTGCTACATGTCCCAAGTTGAAGCACCAGGCCATGCTGGCCTTCCTGTCCTGGAAGCTGGGCCTTACTCTTGTTGACTTGCCTCTTTCCTGTAAAACATGCCAAGAAGCCACCTTGAGTTGTGGGTTCCAGCCTACTCAGGTGGGTAGAAGCATGACACTCACTTACATAATACTAGAAATACAGTTTGACCAGTGGAGGAAAGAGATGGGCTAGTCTACTCCTACTCCTTCTCCTACCGTGGAGAGCTCTGAAATGCAAGTTGGCTTTGCAAGTGTTTCTGGAAGAGCCTTACATGCTGAGCAAACACACCTGCCAAAGGGCCAGCTGCAACACCCCCTTTCCCCCCAGTGTGTGCTCGACAGTGGCCACCACAGCCAGGCATAACCCTTTGTGCCTTCCTTCACCTCAGTGTGTCTTGTTCCTTATGTATAGTTCCCACAGCTCTGCTTTCCCACAATTCCCACTCAGGCTCTTCTTTCTGTTCAGTTCTGACTAAGACTTCTAACTTTAAATTTGGACCTGCTATTTGCTAGCTGAGTGAGCAAATTATACACATCTCCTGCTAAGAAATCAGTGTTCTTCTCTGTAAAGTAGGCATCATGCTCTCTTTAAGATGTGAAAAAAATCGGAAATTAATTCATCTGCTGGGCAGAGGCCAGCCGGACCCCGAAGATGCTTTAACCTGACTGGCTGGCCATATGACTAATATATAGCTTCTGAATGCCCCTATGCTGGCCCTGTAGAAAAGCCAGTGGCCTGGGGGAGGGCAGTAGCAAGCATTGAGATTTCCCGCACATCACCACAAACACCAAGAAGTTGCTATGTCTCTCTGTTCATAATCAAGAAGCCAATGGAAGGTTCTTGGTGGGACATATGCAGAGCCTTACAGTTGTGTGCTAGGATTTGAATCTAACTGAGTAGACCCACATCCCACCTACAGAGAGTGAGGGGAGTAGACCCACATCCCACCCACAGAGAATGAGGGGGTTTCTGTAGAAGAAAGGAAGTATCAGCAGACAGGTCCTCCCCCTACTTCACCACCGCTAGCTCCACAGCACCAGTAAGCTTCACTCTCTGGCGACACTGCCCTGTTCAAGTCTCAAAGACGGCTGCATTTCTAAAATGTTTTCTCTTCCAAATTAAGAGGGAAAGGAAGGTGGAGGAAGGCACCTGAGACAAGTGCTCTCCGAGTTGTTTAAGCAGAACTGCTACAGCGTGAAATCTTTCCAGGGACCTATAAGCTACACAAGGCTGTTACTCCATTTTACAGATGAGGAATATGGAAACACAAAGGGGAATTGGTCCCCTGGCCCAGGACCTCTCTTTTGTGGATGTGGCAACAGTGTCCTGTAATGTAAACCCAGGTCTCTGTGCCTCACTACTGTGCATCTTTGGGATTTTCCCCAACTTAACCTAGTCAGTCCCGTCTGTCAAATCTCTTCAGGGGTTACTGCCAAGAAAATGACAATCTGATTATTTCTCTGTCTACCTTTCCTCTTCTCAGGGGAGATGATGGAAATGGGTTGATAAGGCCCCAGGGAAGGACCAGGGGTCTGAGCTCTCCCTCCCCCCCCCCCCCCCCACACCTTAGAATCACAGCTCTGGTTCTGTTTCCCCCAGTTTTTTGGAAGACTAGAAGCACAGTATCGATGCCACTTTTGCCTCTTTTTGCTCTCTGCTGGGTCTTCTGCTGTGTGGTCCCTGTCATAAGCCAGGGCCAAACCAGTCCAAAAAGCAGGACCGGGGGTTGTTTGGTTTAAATGAAAGTTGACACAAGTCTGGGTGTGTCTGCTTCAGTGGACAGCTCTCCAGGGCAGAGAGTTTCCATGGGTGTTTTATGTCTCTTAATGAACTGTTTCCAGCCTGCACAGTGATAGCACTGGGCTGGCAAGTGCCTTAGGACTTCGACGACAAGACACTGCCTTCCTGCCCACCAGAGTTGTCATCACTACAGAAAGCTGAGCTGCTCATGGCTCATGGCTCTGGAAGTCATAGTAGAGAGGGAGAGAGAATGGGGCTGCCTTAAGGGCTAGTGCCCTTTCTGTCCATAGTGTTTCCTGACATGATCTGTATGGAGACCTGGCTTAACAGATGTCCCTACAGCTAAGGCCTAATAAAGGTAGAGCCCTCATCATCCTGGCCTCCTGAGAACTAGGAATGCCCTCCAACGACCTGTGAGCCAACTACTTCCCAAGGATAGGCATAAAGACAGAGCAGAGAACCCAGCACCAGTGAGGCAGGTGGTGGGACTGCCTCAGGCTGGCCAGATGGAGTCCTGAATCCAAAAAGCCTGGGTACCACTCCCTGAGTCCAAAAAGCCTGGGATAGCAAGCCACACCCCCACTGAAAAGGCCTTTGAAGAAAGGATGTATGCCTTCTATTCTAATCTGCTCCATTTCTTCCATTCCTCTCTCATGGCTGTGAATGGGTGTATGAGTTACAAGTCTAAGCTAAGTCTAAACTTTGGGGAGTCTAATAGAGTGGCTTTCAATCCCAACTCTACCACTTCCTGGCTGAGACACCAAAGCAAAAGCAGTTAACTAACCCTGGCTGCCCAAACAATCAGGTAAGAATAATAATTTTGCTACCCAGGGATGTGGAGGAAGCAAAGGGAAACACTGAAATCCTGTTCTCCGGCACCAGGATTTCTGTAGCTCCATCCTCATTAGCATTGGTTCCTACCCCCTGACTTAGAATAAGAGCTTATCTCATGGGCAAGAATCCAATCACCTCTTTCCCATGCTATACGAGGAAGATAGGAAGGGTTCTTTCTGGACTGATTTGTAAAGCATCTGAGAAGGATGTGTCTTCAGCCTTCATTGTCCTAGATGCTCCATGGATGTCTGTTCCAAATCCACTTTGTGCAAGGATGCTGGCACGTGGATCTCCTTGTGGAGGGCACTTTTAAAAATTTAATTGAAATTTTATTTTATGGAGTCTGGGCTATGTGTATCAGTATGGGTTCTTGCAGTGAGACCAGACACAGGGGCTCCACCCTCACCCCAACTCGGATGACCTATTCAGGACACAGTTATCAAGCTACTCTGTCTCCCTCCCTTCAATCTGGCCAGACACCCTGACATCCAGATTCCCCAGTGGGTGAATGGTTAAAGATAGTCTCTATAACCTGGCATGACTTAAGCATTCCCCCCAGGCCTGGCTGTCTCGCTGCACACATCAGAATATTTACAGTATCCTCAGAAGTGGTACGCAAAGACAGAGGGTTACCACAGGGGTTGCATTCTAGTGCCAGGACACACTGCAGGCTCGATCCTCCAGCTCCAATCCATTTTATGCTAGGATGCTGGCACGTGGATCTCCTTGTGGAGGGCACTTTTGTGTAATTGACATTTGTTTTATGGAGTCTGGGCTATGGGTACCCAGTACATATAGATTACACCTAGGGCCCGGCCGAAACTTAGGTTCTTCATCTGTAAAATGGAATGATGCCCTTTCCTTCATCCTGTTAATGCCAAATGCATCATGTATATAAAACATGCTGCCTGTATAGCCAGTACTCAATAAATGACATCATTTTTCCTTTGTTCACATAAAAATTAGTTTAATAAGTAAAACCTCTTTGGCAGTAAACTCATAGTCTACAGAAGAGGGAGAGAGAGGAACCGGAGCTGCTCTGCTCTCCAAGAGTGATTGCTTAGGAAATAGAGCTGTTTAGATTCCGGCTATTTATTTGTGAAATAAGCCACCCAGGACTGTGCACAGTGTGGGGTAAGTTGGTAAAACTGTGAAATGCAATTTGTATAACATGATCTATGGATTATTAAATTCACTTAGCTCTGAGCAGGCCTGAAATTGAGCGATTGCTTTTAGTTCCCCTGCCTCTGTCCTCCAGCCATGAACCTAATAAGTCACTGGAGACTTTGTCCCCAGTCTGGTCCCAGCTGGACTCTGGGCTGAGGAAAGCTTGCCTGGGAATGTAAGTGGGTTGGAAGGCTCTTGAGACATCTTCTGAGCGAGGCTTCTGGGGTCTATGGAGAACTGGCTGAATAGGTGGGGGCAGGAGATACTAGCTATGTGCAGGATGCCACTCAGAGAGGGCTGGCAAGCTCAGGGAAGTGTCTTCTACTAAAAGTGACTCCCCTCCCAAAGCAAGGATAACCACTTCCCAGTGCTAATTTACAGAGAAGGAAGGGAGGGGCAAAAGAAGGCGTGTGTCTAAGGGAGGGCACACACAGTGGGTAGTGGATGCTACTGTAAATCTCTACTGTCACACTCTCTTTCCATGTCTGCCTGCTGGGAGGCCACGGCACTTCTGAGGCAAGGGTTAGGCATGTGCCTTCCATGTCCCCAATGCCTGGTTCAGAACAAGACCATGGCTGAGATAGAACTGAAGACTGAAAAAGTCCCCTCCTACAGACTTCTGCCCTGGATCTTGAGTTGTGCTTTGTTCAGTGAACTACCCAGACAGCATAGCAAAGGGCATCAGAGAGCCTCTAGTCACTTCTCCAGAGAGCAGCATGGAAGGAGATGTGGCCCTCAAAATGGCATCATTTCCAGCTACCCACTGGACCTTCATGAAAACAAACACAGCTGCCAATATGCTGGAAGGGAGGAAGGGAGCATTCTCTGCTGACAGAAACAGTTGGGACAGGGAGCTGAGAAGACCGCAGCTTGTTGGAGCTGTGGGGCCAGCAGGAACAGACATGGGAGTTTTGCAGAATTTCTTCTAATTCTGCAGCATCATCCAGCACCTGATTTTCCCTGCAGAAGATCAGCCGGAGTCCTCAACAGCACCCTACACAGCTGGCAGCTATCCACCTCCCCTCTTCGAATCTAAGACCAAAGTCAGGGGCTAAAGGAAATCATTTGATAGCAGGAAACTGACTCAGTCCATCTTTCTCCAGCCAGAGTGGCTCAGGCAGATCGAGAGTGTTAAGCCCAGAAGTCATTTGTTATGTCCTGTAGCATAAATGGCAAATAAATAAATAAATAAATAATAAAAAACCCTCCTCTAATCCACTAATGGCTTCCTTAAACAGCGCATAATTCAGAACCTTTTCTATTTCCCAGCTGACAAAACACTCTGTTAAGAAAAACATCTGAAACCAGCCCATTCCCACTTTTGTTTTGACTTAGGAATTAACGTCTAGTCTCCCGAGTTTTGAGTTAACGAGATTTCCTTGCATGTGCTATACAGCTCCATTCCTCACAACTAAATCAAGCACTGGCTCGGCTTGATCGGTGTGGCTTCAGGCAGGGGTGTGGTGGCCATGGACAGACGTCCTCAAACGGCATGGATTCTCCCTTCTTAGACACAGAGCTCTGTGAGGTGGTGGCAGTAATAGGCTCAGTAGAGCGGAGGTTTGGAGTCAAGGTCAAGCAACTTGAAGATTTGTGACAGGAGCAGTCATTGTCACTGGGTAAGGTCTTCTCTAGTCTCCATTCTGTGAACACCACAGCTTCATCGCTTCCTTGGTTAACTCGGCTCTGGAGCACAAGGCCTACAAGGAGCTAACAGGACAAAGACCCTGCTCTGACTGCCCCTTATTCCTGTCTGATCCCTCTGTTTCCCTCTGCTCTGGAAGGAACAAGTGACAAGGGCTTACTCTGTAGCTTAGGCTGATCTCAATCTCCAGATCCCCTGCCTCAACCTGCCAAGTACTGGGATTATCAGGGAGTTGGGAGCAACATGCCCTGCTCATAACCAGAGTTTGAACCCTGAGTCCAGAGATAGCTTGTAACTGCTTTGTCACACTGTTAAAGCTCAGCTGCTTATTGTATTAATGCTAGTCCAAATTTGGAGAGCATCTACCAGGTGTATCCCTGCCTTTCAGGGTTTTCTCTTGTTCATATGAGTGACAATCACAGATCTTCAGAATAAAAGCATGAAGGCTGGCTGGTAACAAGTGAAGCAAAGTAAGATGTCAGGCAACAGATGTGAGGCTGGGGCACAGAAAGCCTCTGGGATTGGAGGCATGAGTAGGTAGAAAAACCTCAAAAAAGGCTATGGGCAGGTCTCTAGCCGAGTTGTGCTGTGCACTGGAATTCTAAGTTAACTCGAGGAAACTGATATTTCAGTGGCAGGCTATACAAATATTGTCAGGACTTTCTCCATACTAATGGCCTCTGGAATGTGGATATCAAACCTGACATCTCTGGACACCCCCAGGAACAGCCTGCATCACCCTAAAATGTGGGTTATCTATGGGAAACCTTAGGCCTTGTCTGAACTGAGAGTCAGCCATGTGGATCCCACCAATGCTTGCTGGGAATTGTCACTCAATCCAGAAAGCCTTGAACTTCAGCAGAGCCCAAGTAGGAGCCCTGCCTTCCTCCCCCAGGGCTCTTAGAGAGGCTTCTTCCAAGATCTACCAAGAAGACCTATCTGAATGCCTTCTTGTCATTCCCTGTCTGCCATGGTCACATTACTCCCTCATATTGGCATGAGACACTGCCAAAGTGGCATGAAACCAACTGGATATCTCTTGAGCCACCAGGGACTCATAAAGCCATCTGACCAGCCTGGGAGCAGAGGGTAGGGCTTTGTGTACCCTCAGTTCCCTGCAGAGCTCTCTCCTTCAGCAAACCTTCGAGCCACCAATCTAAACCCGTTACTAAGAAACTCTTTTCTTTTTTAAGCAACTGCCAAAAGGTGTATCCCCAGCTCAAGGCCAGAGCCAGCCATTCAGAAAAGGCAGGAAAGAGCCCATAGACAGCCATCAGTTGACTTCCCATCACCATTGTGCCTTAATTGAACTTATTTATGAGGGGCAAGACCACTGCCATAGGCTTCCGTTATTAACTGCTCATCCACTTAATCCTCTGAACGGCCTTCTTGGGCAGTTTTGGATGTGATTATCTGCTACTGCCTGGGACACAGATTCTTTTCATGGAATATGAAGACTAGGAAAAAGTAGGAGTGTTGGACTCTGGTTGAGCATCTGGAAATGAATCTCGTTTGCTCCCTAAGCACTGCCATTCAGAGTCCAAAGAGGCTAAGAACTGGATCACACTGTTGCAGAATCCAGAACAAAGCCAGAAGGAGGGATTGCCTTTCCAGTCATGGTTGGGGGTGATGCAGTAGCCTGGAGCAATAGCTATCTGCAGAAGAAAAGCAATCTGTCTGGACTCTAACAGGAAAAGGCAGCTGCAAACAGCTGCCAGGATGCTGGCTGAGGAAGTAGGACTCAGGTGAGCTCTGAGCACATTAGCTGTTAAAGGAGGTCAGGCCGGCTGTGCGCGTGCAGGCTGCCACCTGAGGAGTGGATGTGTAGCTGTCTTGTTCTGGGCCCTGGGTTTGGCATCCTAGACTGGAGGACCCTTAATGTCAGCAGCTGCCTTGTTCCTCTACAGCTATGCCCACTCTGAACTTTGCCCAGCACCGTGTGGAGCTGGTATTGAAAATAGACCTCCACATTTAATCACAAGCCAGCCTGGTGATGTACATAGACCGTAGACAATGATATCAAATTGACGGTACACATAGCCAACAGTGACAGAGGCAGATGACTGAAAGTGACGATTTTAAGGCAAGAGAAATTAATTTGAAGAGAAGTCAGACAGAGGGTAAACAGAAGGAAAGTGGCTGATATCCTGATAGAGAGTAGCCCATACAAGGGTCCTGAGGCAGGACAGACCTTAATACCTTTAGGGAACAAAAGACCTATGGCTCCAAAGTGGGTTTCTAGGCTGGCAGCACCATTAGAACCCAAAACAGCCTAGAAGTGTTCATGGTTAGGTCTATCCTCGGCTTACTGAGCCAGACTCTTCATGTGGGATCAGCACTTTGAAGACCACTGCACTTTCTCTAATTTGCCTGAGAAGAGGTAGAGAGCCAAGGAAAGTCAGCAAAAAAAGCACATCAATAACAAGTTTGGATTGGTATATACTTGTGTGTGTGCATGTGTGTGTGTGTGTGTGGTGTGCATGTGTATGTGCATATACACGTGTTCGAATGTCAAGGTGTGTGTGGTGTGTGTGTGTGTGTGCATGTGTGTGTGCACATACATGTGTTCGAATGTCAGGATGTGGGGGGTCATGTGGGAGGAGTGTGTGTGTTTGTGTGTGTGTGTGTGTGTGTGTGTGAAAGTCCCATGGATCCTCCTGTCTCTACTTTCCTAGTGTTGAGATTACAGGCATGTGTCTCCATGCCAAGCTTCCGTTATGCACGCTGGGACCAAAATCAGGTGCTTGTGTTTACATGCCAGCTGCTCTCCTCAGTCACCTCAGCACAGTTAGCATTACGATGCAGTTGGAAAGCACTTACACAGTATGATGTGGTTTCTACTCTTAAAATATTTATAGCTGCTACCTGGAGTGAAGATGGTGTGTACCCTCGTAAAGAGAAGACCAGCTGGGACTACAGTCGCCACCTCCCTAGCTCCCTCGACCCTCAGTGCTAGATGTAGGTGTGCAGTAAATTTAAAATCTTTTAAGCAGGTGTATCTTATACTAGGAGCACATACCCCCCCCCCCCCCCACATCTCTTCTCTCCTATCTGTCTCATTTGTTCCCCTAGACATTTTCATTTTATATACCATACATGAGTTTTTTGTAACAAATGCAAAAATTTGTAAAAACATGAAACATCCAGAAGAGATGATTGGATTAGTGAAGTTGAGAAAGCAAACAAAAGTCTACGGCCATACCACCCTGAACTCGCCTGATCTCGTCTGATCTCGGAAGCTAAGCAGGGTCGGGCCTGGTTAGTCATTGGATGGGAGAAAGCAAACAAAAGGCAAAAATTGACTGTGGAAGCCTGTTTGGGGCTTCCAGCTGGAGTTCTTGCTCAAGAGTTCTGGGAAGAACAGAGCCTAGTGTTTCCTTAGGTGAAAGCTTCCAAGTATAAGATCAGATAACAGCAAAGAGAGATATCAGTTATCATCAAACTGGGGCTCACAACATCCAGCAGAAGCCAGCAAGGGAAGCTGAGTCAGTGAGTTCCTAAGAGCTTCCGAATGGAGGTGCTCCCCGTGGGTGAGCTGCTGGCCTGCAGTTACCACTAGAGGTATTTCTATGGAGTAAACAATGGCCTCAGTTAGAAGGCTTTTACCTTCTCGCTGTTCTGGACGATGTACCGTGATGTTTTTAATACTCCGAGCTGTAGGGTTGTTTTGTTTTGTTTTCCTTTTTAGTAAAGGCACCAGCTTGTCCTAGGACAGGGAGTGTTGGAGGCAAGACAAGCCTTCCTCTCTCCCAGAGTCTACTTCATCAAACAGAAATAGCATCGGATAATTTAGCAATATGACATACACCACACTCAAATATTAAATGAACTGTGCAGAATGATTGATGTCTCTCATGCTCTTCTCTAACTTCTCCAAGGCAAGGATAGGTACCAAGTGCAATGCCCAGCCGCACATGGGCCTCGGTGAATATACTCAGTGCAGCTTACAGAAGATGAACCAGGACAAGAGTAAGAAAGTTGTCTTGGAACCTGAGGCCAGAATCCTAACCTAACCTCTCCAGGACTCTTCTTTTTGCATCCTGTTATCTTTGTGCTATTTAAGAAAACCTGTCAGTGGGACTCCATGGTAATGTCTACATCGGAGACAGTCCCTTTGTGTGTCTCACCAGAGCCTATCATATCAGAAGGCCAGGAGAGCTTGGCCCACTCAGTTGCCATGGTATTTGACCTATAGAAGGCTGACTGAAGTCTGACTGTGTGTATTCATGGTGGGGCTAGCCATAGAGAAAGGGAGGGAAGGAAGCCAAGTCAGGTAGCCCTGGCTGCTGACTATGTCTGCACCTCAGATTCTCTGACCCTCAGCACGGTGTCCTGTGTGTGGACCACATTGCTTTCATCTCTTCCTTCCAATCAGGTGAAGATCCAGCTCTGAGAAAACAACACCAAAGGGGTTGGGTTTTGCAGCTGGCAAGAGAAGAGTTAAAGATCATCACTAAAGGGCACCCAAGCTATACAGGGTACTCCTGGAGTACTTCCTCCTGCCATCTTCAGGTGTAGCAAGCATCTAAAGAGCACTTCTGTGAGCCAGGCCACACCATTTCCTTACTCCCTGAGCAGTCTCTGAGACCAGGATAATGGCTGTTCACGCTGAAAAGCCTTTGTGTGGAGCATCAGCAAAGCAGCCTTGATGGAGGGAATCACCAAGGCTTGGGAGCAAACAGATGCCACACCCAACATCCCAGGTGGAAGTGTCTCAGATGGGACTGGAGCCTGGGTCTCTGTCTCCAGAGCTCACTGGCTCTGCCCCACTCTATGGCTTGGTCTCCTAGGCTGGCTTAGCTGCCCCTTCCCACACTGCATTCTACTTTATATTAAACAGGATGGGGAGATGGAAAAAAGTCCTAAAATCCCAAAGCAAAGCCATCCCTGACCCAGCAAGTCCCTTTCTTTCCCCTCCCTTAAAGGACTCAGTTCTTCTCCACTGTGACCTTAAAGAGGGGAGACATCAGCTGACTTGTTAGCACCTTTCATTTACCTAAAAATATTCACTTACTGAGTTTTCAGTATGTACCACACCCTGACCAAGGCTCTGGGGTGAGAAAGGAAATGAGACACGCTGTTCTCTACTCTTGGCGCTGAGGGCTACAAAATCCATAAGCAAAGCTGAGGCAAGAGGAGAAGAAAGAAACTGGCAATGCTGCTGCAGGGGTGATGTTAAACACCGCTGAGAAACCAAGAGAGAGAGACAGGAAGTGCAAGGGTGGCAGGCAACTTCCAGCTAGGTGCTCAGGAGACTCACACTTGGGAGGGCCTAGGAGGCCAGAAGGATCCTGCTAGGAAAGCCTGAGGACAGCATGTAATTTAGAAGCAACAGCAAGTAGAGAAGCTAGGAAGCAGAAGAAGCCAGCCTGCTGAGAGTAAAAGAGAGGAGGCCAGAATGGCTGGGGAAGTGACCCAAGAGAGACAAAGCATCGCCACAGAGGCCCCATTGGCTGTGGTGAGGACTTCAAGCTTATGCTAATTCAGATACAAAGATGAGAGACCTGTCAGGCTGGGAACAGTGACATGAAGGATCAACTCTGGGAGGCAGGGACTAGGAACACAAAGCCCACCACCCTTCCACATTCTTGTCCTCCCAGCTCCAATCGCTGTAGAAAGTGCTGGCCTGGGGTGCAACAGGTACATGAAGAGGAGCAGAGTCTGTCACCAGTCCTGGGGCAGGACTGTCCTGGCTAGGGAAGGACAGAGCTGTGTGTGAGAAGGAATTTCACAGACCAGCTACGGACTAGTGTTCACCCTTGGATTAGCCAGTTCCATGACCTCTGTAAGCAAACATTTGGCAGCGGCAGCAGCTTAAGGGAAGGAGGATTTACTTGGGCTCATGGTGTCAGAAGTGCCAGCCCATCCTAGCAGGAGAGTGTGGTGGAACACAGCACTTCACACCCGGGTGGCCAGGAAGCAGGGAGAAAGCAACAGGAATGGGCCAAGGATAATAAGAACCTGCCTACAAAGACTCCCTTCCTTCCATGAAATTCTACCTCCTAAAGTTTTTTAAACTTCTCAAATTGGACCACCTTCTGGGGACCAAAGTTTCAAACTTCTAGGGACCAACCTTTGGGGGATACTTCCTATCTAAACTATGACATCCCCAATTAATAGTCACAATGGCTTGAAGACAGTGAGTCTCAGGACAAGGCTGTTGGGCATGACGCATTTCGCAGACCCACTTGTAGTTACAGAAGATACGAATCCTCCTTTCTAGGCCCTCTTGATGCCGCCCTCCCCTTCTCTGATGCCATACCTAGGCCTTATCCCCATGCTGGCTGTCTTCCCTTCCAGGTCCTCTGGCTGCCACCTATCCCTTCTCTGGCTTCTCAGCCCCATCGGTTTCTCTCCCTATGCCACACCAGCAGCAGGCTGTTGTGTGCCAGCATCTGTGTGCTGGGTATTGCTCTGATGCGGGTCCCCAAGCCCAGCAAGACAGGAGCATCTGGGACTCGGGTTCTCCCTTGGCTGAGAGACTTGCAGTAGCCTTTTGGACAGAGGCCCAGAGCTGACAACCAGAGTGGCTCATGCCCTTTTCTGTCACCACCCAGTGACACAGTGTAGGCAGCACACGGGCTGGGTAGCAGCCAGCTGACACTGCCCCCGAGGACCCATGCCCCTCATGTCTGAAAACATTAGGTGGGGTGTCATCTGCAAAAGACTTGGCAACTTATTCAGGAACCTGCCATGGCTCCGTGTCTCCTGCTGATCACAGTCATAGGAGCATAAATCCCAACTGCCCTGAATCACTGCCTGGAAGATCTAAGAGTCTTATCTTTAAATTACTTAACAAAGCCTTCATAAGACTTTATCACATAAGACTTTATCATGACCTCCATTTTATAGGTCAAAAGGCCAAGGCCCTGAAAGGCCACCAGATCCAGTCCCACTGAAAGGTAGAGTCAGGATTTGAGCAAAGAGTCCCTGACCATAGGCCCAAGGCAACAATCTCTGTACCTAAAAACTAGCATGAAGCTCAACTGGTCTCTGGCCAGAGGTGCCCCTGTGCTTTCTAGATTGCTCCCCCACTTCCTATTAGAGGCTGTTGGGGTGGGGGGCAGGTGATCAGTGAGCTCAGCTCTAACTATGAGATGCGCACATGGGTTGGGGAACCACACTTAATCTACTGACCCCCACCACTATGTGACTGTGCAAGATGACAAAGTAACAGGCACAACATGGGTTGGATAGTGACAAAAGACAAGGAGGCAAAGAAAGGAGTGTCATTATTGCCTGGACCTTCAGGGACCCTCAAGAAACCAAATTCCATGTTGAAAGCAGATAAGAGCTGCCTCGAC
This sequence comes from Rhynchomys soricoides, assembly GCA_019843965.1. Classification (NCBI taxonomy): domain Eukaryota; kingdom Metazoa; phylum Chordata; class Mammalia; order Rodentia; family Muridae; genus Rhynchomys; species Rhynchomys soricoides. The sequence goes on from JADRCH010000120.1 coordinate 1,398,889, forward strand.
TGTAGCTTCCAGTGCTAAGGAGACTTCTTGTTTAAGCCATAAACACCAATCCAAACTGGCGGGGGCATAAAGTACTGGCTTTGGGACATGTAAGTTTATGGATACATCTCCCTTCCTCTCGACTCGGCTGGCTCAGGATGACAGGCCATGTCCTAAGAGCCTGTCAGTTTGCTTGTGGCATAGTGCTTAGATGCCATCTACCCCATGATACCAAAGTGGCTGCCAATAGCCCAATGCTTGTGTTCTCCATCCCTGTGGGCGGGGAGAACTCTTATCTGAGCCAGAGCCCCAGGACTGGCTTGAGGAAGTTCACTTGCTCATACCTGAACCAGTTACCATAGCCACAGATGTGATGGTCTACTTAGCCAAGCTTGAAGTAGACTAACCTCAACACTGATTGAATGAGGACAGTTGACTATTATCAGAAGGACCAATGGATGCAGCCAGTATGATGCATAACCTCATGTCCACAGAGCCATCTAGGATGTTTAAGGCAGGGAGTGGCTTAATAAGCCACGGCCTTGTGAAGGATGCCTTGGTGGTAGAAGCTAAGTCAGGAGTCTGTGGGAGGTGCCCGTTGGTGTTCAAAAGCAATACTGGCTGTGGACACCACAAAGGCTGCTTAGAAGCCAGGCTAAAGAATTTAAGCTTCAGTCTCTCAACACCTCTCCTCTGCTTGGGGGTCATAGACGTTTTTGAGCACCATAGACTGAGTTTGATTATGGAAATTAATACTGCATTAACAATGAGGCCAGATGGGAACTGAGAACAAGGAAAATCCATTCCAAGATTTCAGTTGCCCTGGTGTAAGCAAGGCAGGAAAGCAACCATGGCTGGGTGCAGGCAGCACCAGGGTACAAGATGTGGGCTAAAATCATAGCTTTTAAATTGTATGACTCTTAAATTGTGTGGCTCTGAGCAAAATAATACTTTCATACAGGGTTCCACATAGCTCCTGCTAGTTGAAACTGTACAGCTAAGGATGACCTTGAACTCCTGATGGTCCTGCCTCCACTTCCCAAGTGCTAAGGCTACAGGCGTGTGCTATCACGCCATGTTTTGTGTGGTGCTGTGCAGTCAAATCCAGGGCTTTGTGTGTGCTTGGCAAGCACTCTATTCACTGAGCTACAGCTCAGACTAAAGCTACCCTCTACCTGAGATTTGTTTTTACTTAGAAAATAAGATGAAAATATGAAAATAGAAGCCCCATCGCATGGCAGTTTGCACAGATAATACTTAAGTGATACTAGCTTCTTTCCTTTTTCCATAACCTAGGGACCAGATACAGTGCAAGGTTGTCTGAGAGAGCACATGCTGACTTTGCGAGAAGACAGGGTCAAATACAGATTTGAGCATCTCTGTGCTTTCCTTGGGACCAAGTCAGTTTCTCTCGGATCCAGTCTTCTCATCTGAAGAATTTCATTACAGTACCACTTTACCTGCTCAGCATGCAGTATATTGTTTGTGCCCTCCCCCCAAAAGTAGTTAATAGAAAAATCATCATTTAAAAATGTCCTTTGGGGCCCTTAGCCTTCAGTTCAGGTCTGCACGGAAGCAGAATTCAGGTAATGTGGCTGCAGTCTGCAACCAGCACCTTCAGATGCGCTGGTCTCCTTGGTGGAAAGCTACATGCTGTCAACTATGATGCTAAGTAAATTCCACAGAAACCTTGAAATTTAACCATCAGAGCTCAGCATCCCCAGGAGAGTTCCTCCTCAGGCCCACCAAACACTCAGGCCTGACCCATTTCCCCCCCTCACCAGCCTTTGTTAGCACACCTCCAGGAGGGCTTTCCAGGGTCATGGCCGTTTCATTACAGCCTCTGGGAAAGATGAACTGAAGTTAGTGCATCGGCACACGGCAAAGAGGAATTCTGAGGGTCACATTCCATTTACAATGACAAGCTTCTATCTGCCGCCGAATGTATTAATAATAACAGCAGTGATGGCGGAGGCCTTTACCTAAGAAAACACATTTCAGAGGGGCTAACTTTTTCCAAGTCTCTGAGATTACAAATAGTGAAGTTGGAATAATGAAGTCAATAGGCTTTCTGAAATACGTTTGGTAGTTTACAGACACCATTCTGGTCAGCCCAACTCATTTAGATTCATGAGTTTCCACCCCGGAGATCATGGCCCACGAATGGGTTGTGTCATCATTTGGAAGGTGTCTTGGCTATTTTCCTGCTGCTGTGATAAAACACAATGACCAAGGTAACTCATAGAGGAAAGTTTATCCGGGCTTACGATTCTATAGGGGGATAGGAGAGTCTACAATGGCAGAATGGAGGTGGCAGACGGCAGGCATGTGGCTGGAGCAGCAGGCGGGGGCTCTCATCTTTAACCCCATAGAGAGTGAACTAGGAATGATGAGAGTCTCTACTCTCTCGAAGCTCCCACCGCATGCCATACCTTCTCCAGCAAGGCCACACCTCCTAAGCCTTTCCATCACCATCATCCACCATCACACACTACCACCGTCTGGGGAGTGGGATGCAAAAGGGGGTACATTTAATTCAGATAATCACAAATGGGTTGCATATAACATCTAAAAAAATACAGGTCAAAATTATGTGGAATGTAATCAAAGAGCAAATATCACAGAGCATTCTGAGAAGCAAGAGGAAGAAATGGTGCCTGTTCCTAGAACCTGAATCTGAGCATAATTTGAGAAAAAAACCCAACAATTTTTAAACTTATGTATGGGAAGGGAGTGTGTGTGCATGATCCCTATGTAGGTCAGAAGAGGGTATTGGATACCCTGAAGTTGAAGATGGTTATGAGCCACCCTCTGTGGGTGCTGGGACCCAAATTGAGTCCTCTGTAAGAGCAGTGAGCTCCATCAACTGCTGAGCCACGTCTCCAGACCCTGGCTTTTAATTTTTTTTCTTTTTTAAAAAGTCTTACAGTAGGAGGCATGGACAGGGGTTTGAAGGCCACTGTTCTATTTCATGGTTCTGAACGTGTATCAGAGATACCCACAAAGCCTGTTGGAGCACAGGGGCTGACCATCCCTGGAGCCCCTGTAGACTGTTAATTACTTTCTCACTGCTGTGGACGGAAGCCTGACAGAAACACTTAAGGGAGGGAAAAAGTTCACTTTTCCTCATGGCTTCGGAGGTCATCCATGCTTCTTCACCCTCACATGCTAAGGCAGACCATTGTGCTAGGCAAAAAAGCAATAAAGCAGAAAAGTCTCCCTCCTGGCTGAGTGGGGGTGTTAGGGAGAGGGAGGAGGGAGAGAGGGAGGGAGAGAGAGACACAGAGGCAGAGACAGCTGGTATAACCTTCAAGGACATACTCCTAGGGACCTAATTCTTCCAGCCAAACCCCACCTCCTAAAGTTTGCACAGCCTCCCAATACAGTGCCACCAGCTAGAGACCAAGCATGACACACATGGGCCTGTGGAGGACACATTGTGCTCAGACTGTAACCGTCAGTCTGCATAGGACCCACAAGCGTTTAGGTGATATTAATGCCTCCAGTCCTGGACTGCATGGCAGACCGCTGGGCTGGTTACCCTGCTTTATCACAGATGAGACTAAGATTCAGAAAGGGAGACACTGATCACACTCCACAGCTGCTACGACTGAGAGCTAGGAGGCAGGCCCAATCTGTCTGACTCCAAAACTCCAAACCTCGCTGTGCTTTCTTTGGTGTCTGGAATAATCTGTCTCTAATGAGTGCATCTGGCAACCATTCCTCACTGTGTATTTTGTGTAAAAAGAAAAAAAAACCATTTTTTTTTTTTGCATTTTGTCTTAAAATCACATTCAGACAGAGCTAAGAACAACTGGTGCTTACAAGCCAAAGCCCCTTATTTTGATAATACACTATCACTCAGGATGCTGAGTGAGATGCGGATCAGACCACATCTGAGCTGTGTGGGCTAGAGGCGGGTCCAGGCAGAAGCATCCTCCATCCTGCAGCTTCTTCATTCTCCTCCCTACAGATATCTCCAGGCTTGGCTCTCAGTCAGATGCTTGTTACATATATGACTTGGTTTCTGGAGGACACCAAGGCTGGGAGAGAGCCCCAGGATTCGGGAATACATCTGTTCTGTCCCTAGAAGGGTGGCAATAGAACAGAGGCTTCCTAAACTGGGACAGTTAGGACAGAACATTGCCTCAGGACAGACAGACCTGAGTCCAGGTCCACTGTTCTGTGATCCAAAGCCTTATCCAACTTTCTCAAGTCATGTATGTCACCTTTGTTTTTTAAATTTTGTTTGTTTGTTTATGTGTGCATGTAAAAATACAACTTGCAAGAGTCGGTTTTCTCCTTTCACCATGTGGTTTCCGGGTATTGAGCTCAGGTCTTCAGGCTTGCCAACGAGTGCCTCTACCCACTGAGCCATCTTACTGGCCCAAAGGCCTTCTTTTGTAGAAGATTCAAAATACCTATACTCTTGTGGGAGTTTTCTGAGGATTTGGTAATACATGCAAAACACTTTAGCATGGTATTCAGTACTCAGTGTCATAGGAATTGTACGATACACCCATTCACTCACAGTCTTTACTAAGTACTGTGGTGTTTCGGATGCCACACTATGCGCACAAGCTCATGGCTGACTGCTCTGCTAGATTACCTTGTGCTGCTCTCAACCTATGCCTGGCACCGACCCAAAAAGTTGATCATTGTGCATTTTTGCACCAAGCTCATTATGTTGTGTTAGCATCCTTTCCCTGAACAGCAGTTCAGGCAGCACTGCCCTGCATATGGAGGAAGCTTAGCCCACTTTGCTCCCTCTTGCTTAGAGAGTGAGTCCCGGAAATGGACAATTTCTTTAGTGTGTGTTCAGTGCCACAACAGGGGACAACAGAGCCCCCCAGGAGCCGGAGGATGAACACTGAAATACCTGGAAAGGCCCTGATGAGTAAGCTTCCAGGAAGAGTTCAACAAATGGGAGTTCTCAAGGTTTAAAGGAGAAGTGGAGACCAGGAGAAAGATAGCCTCAGCTAGGAAGGAGCATACATATAGAAGATTCTAGAAGCAGGAGGGAGAAGGAACTTCTAAGGACTGTTGTAAGAACAACTGTGGGAGAAAGGATACTGCAAGAGCTGAGACTGAAGAAGGAAGCGGAGACAAAATAGGGGTGTCCTCCCAGGAGTGTGGCCCTGAGAATAGGCAGGAACTGGTCCAGATACACAGCACCACAGAGAAGCCCAACAGAGGAGAATTCACCTGGAGAAAAGAGGCCAACAGGCAAGCAGCACTCCTCCTCCCTGTGAAATGCCTGAGTCTGGAGAAAGGTTTGCAGCCTAAGGTAGGCCTTTTGCCATTTTAGGTGTACTGTCTGAGTCCCTCAGGACCAAGCCCCAAATCTGATTAGTGCTGGGCCATTTCATCCCAGAGCACCCATTTCCATCTGATGGGATTGTTTGTGGGAGAAAAATGTCATCCCTGCTTTCCAGGAACATCCCTTTCTCTGAGCCTGGGCTCCATGGCTACCATAAGAGGTTGGTACCCCAGACAATAGGTAAGGCTATGTTCTTGGGAGCGATTGGCTTTGAATATCTGTTGTAGAAAATAAGCTTTAGAGTGAAGGGCAAATGAGGGAAGTGAAAGTGGACAAAAGAGCGAGCCCCTGAGATGGTACGGACGGCAATGCACTGACCCTTCAGAATGTTGGCTGTAGGGAGTAGCTGGACACCTTGGACATGTACACAGACTTTCTCATCTGTGGAGGAGAAGGTGGAAACTCTGCAATAGGCCTTGCTCAGATCACCAGTCTGGGGTAGTCCCGATTCACTGAATTGCCCTGCTTTTGTTTTGAAGGACTTGTTTGCAGTGACCTAAGCTCAGACAACCATCTGTGTATTTCTCCTCATTGAGTCAACATTGGTGGTAAGGTTAATGTGCTTCTGATTGCGCAAAGACAAAGGAGTCCCCGATGGAAGGGAGGTCTGACCTGCTGTGGCAGCTAAGAGTGCATCAGTGTTTCTATCTCAAGATGTATCCAAGCACAGTAGAATCGAATAGTTTAAAATTTTATAGGAGAATATCTGTGGATTAAGTAACCGTTATCTCCCTACCAAATTTTAATCAACCCAACCATTATTAAATAAATCTACTTTTAATTAATCAGCTTTAAAAAAAATACCTCTCTGTACTCTCAGAATTATTAGAAAGTCTAAGAAATGAACTTGAACTTCTATATTCCGGAAAGGTGGAAGGGCTGGAGATGTGAATGACAAGCTGGGATCGGGAGAGAAGGTGGTCAAACCCAACTTCCAGTTGGAGTCCACGAGTGTCTGCGGACAACACACAAGGCATACTCACCAGAGGGGCCGCTTTGGGCCATTTAAACCTGGTGTCCCCAGTTGCTGTCAAAGCCAAAAATATAGGGAAGATCTCTCCATATAGTTAAGGGAAGCTGGGCTTAATTAATCAGTGGTAGGGTCTAAATCTAAACCTAGTGGCCCGATTCTTTAATTATTCCAAGGCCCCTAAATTGGAGATGATCTTATTTGATTGGATGAAGGCAGAGTATGAGTAGAGAGGAGACCCACAGGGAGTGCTGACCTCAGGGGACTGTCCTGCTCGTCCCTGCAGTGTGTGCCATTTTCTGAAAAGAAACCTGCAGACACATGCGGGTACATTTCATCAAAATGCAGCCCACAACAGACAATCACATAGCTGAATTTCTTCTTCCGCAAGAGAGAGGAGAGGTGGCGAGGCTGGCTGTGTCTTTGTGGTGATGTTGGCACCACCCTTAGTAGTTTGCCCACCTTGCAGCTACACACCAGGTGGCAAGGCAGACATCACTAGCTGATGAGTCAACATGCCAGATCCAGATATTTCATTACTCTGCTCTTGTAGGGTTTCCCTTCCTGCTACTCCAGTGCAGAAATGCCATGCATCTGTCCACAGTCCACCACTTCTACCAAAACTGTAGTTGGGCTTATCTCTGAGATGGGGCTGGTGTCGACACACCCAGCAAGGGTCATCTCCTGCGTGGGACCAATGGCTAACTCGTCTCTCCTTGCTCTTCTCTCTGAAAGGCTGGGAAGAGTTGAGAGGTGAGTAGGTGCAGAAGCCAGCCGCAGCTCAGAGCAGACGGTCCTCTCTTGGGACTAGAACTAGACTATGACCTGCTCATGGAGTACAGAGATGTTCCAGAAAACTGTTCATTCCCGGTCACCAGGCTTTGACTTTCTGGATGCAGCATACTGATGCTTGTTTGGTCTATAGCTACACAGAGCCCTGGAGGGAGCCATGCATGAGAGCTCACGATGAGCCAGGGGTAGAGGCTGGTGGGGTCTGAGGATAGCCATTGTTGATAGATACCGGTTGGGAGGGGGTAACGAGTGTCATGAATGTCTACCATGGCAGAGAAGGCTCCTCAGCCATGCTTTTCTCCAGTTATGAAAGTGTTACTTTGTAATTTTAAAGAGAACAGAGAAATTTGCTGTGCCAGCTGTTTGTCTCATGTCTGTGACAAAAGCAACTTCAAGAAGGATGGGTTTGCTGGGCAGGGGTGGTGCACGCCTTTAATCCCAGCACTTGGGAGGTAGAGGCAGGCAGATTTTTGAGTTCAAGGCCAGCCAGATCTACAGAATGAGTTCCAAGACAGCCAGGGCTACACAGAGAAACCCTGTCTCAAAAAAACAAAAAAAGGAGGAGGAGGAGGAGGAGGAGGAAGAGGAGGAGGAGGAGGAGGAGGAGGGGTTCATATTGACTCGAGGTTTAGGAAGTAGGTTAGCCTACCAGGGTGGGGCGGCTGTCAGGAGAATACAGGAACGTGAGGTTGTTCTCATCACAGTCAGGAAGCAGAGAGATGAATTCCAGTGGTCATGTTCTCTCCTTGTTCCTCAGTCTAGGAGCCAAGCCATGGCATGGCACCACCCACACCTAAAATGAGAATCCTCCTCAGCTAAACCTTTTTGGAAACCGTACAGGTAACTCCCAGAGGTGGGTTTCTATAGCGATTCTAATCTAGCCAAGTTGACAATCAAAATCAATCTTCACAACTCCAGCCTTCATCAACTGGGCACCCAAACACGTCACTTAGATCCTAACATTCCCACCTCTGACCTGTAAAGCCTCATTTTCATCTCCTAATGCAAAATGCATTCAGTCCATTTCTAAAAAGTTCCTGCAGCACTGTCCGAAAGTCCCGAGTCTCTTCTGAGACCCAGGGCAATCTTTAACCTGCAAGCCCTTGTACGGTAGTAGGTAAGCTTCACACTTCGTAGAAGGAACAACTTCTTGTTTTGTTTTGTTTTTTAAATTCTTCTCTCATATATTACATCCTGACTGCAGTTAAAGGGAGGGATGGGGGAAGGTCTCAAGGAGAGAGGGTACAGAGCAAGGCTGAGACCCCGTGAGCAGGCCACACACCGACTTCAGGGCTTTGTCACTAAGAGGGCTTGTACTGAAATCATCGGGGTTCCAACAGCCAGGAGAAGTGGGACCCTCCATCTTGGCAACCTGCAGCACACTCAGTCTCTCTCTTGAGCCTCCATCCCTGTGCTTCTACTGATGGGTGTCCTGCCTGTCACCCAGGCATCTCCATCTTCCCTGGGTCTCCATTGTGACTTATGCTTCACCTTTTTAGCTTTACACATTCCCTCATTGCAATATCGTTCTATTTTTATAATTATTCACGTGTATATGAATAAATATATCAACAACAATTTTTAAAAGGAAGCCATGTATTTGAGAGGGAGAAGGGGCAGATGATGCTACCAAAGGCTTAGAGAGGGGAGGGGGAGTGAGGCAAACACAGTGCACATATATGATCGGGATTTAAATAATCAGTTGTGAAATAACTTGTTATATTACTGTTGGAGCATTTTCCTTTGAATGAACATTTTTATTATGCCAAGTATTATATTCAAATCGATAAAGCCATTATCTAGTCAGGAAAGCATGTTTCCTCTATGAGACTATAGTAACTTAACTGACAGGCCAAACTATTTTCAATTTTTTATAGTAATATTTTAATTGGTTTATATGAACATCTCAGATGGAATTTCTGTTCATTTCCTTAGGGAAGATATCTAGAAGTGAGTTAAAATCCATGAACTTTAAAAAAAGCCACTTGGGATGGTTTTTAAAATTTATTTACATTCCAAATGTTGCCCCTACTTCCCACATACCTTTTCAAGTTCACAGTTCAACCTTTAAGGGTTTAGGAAGATTAACTCAAAAGCCTCATCCTGCAGGGCCAGCCTTTTCAACATAACTCAGGTTTTCAGAGCTCTGGCTGACGGTGCTCTGTGGCCTGGCTTTTGCTGATGATATTTTATTTTAAGTAGTGTTTTGACCTCTACATTTTAGACAGGCCAATCGCAATGCAAATGGGGTTCACAAAAGACAGATCGAACATGATGTAAATGCAGAGATTTTGGAGACAAACAGCTGAGGTTTGAGTCCCCTGTTAAACAGTGTTAAAGAATGGACCTGTCAAATAAGAGAGGACTAGTCTCAATGCACAGCATTGTCAGAAGTCCTCATGAGAATTAGATGAATAAGATTGTATTATCTCCCTGCCACATGACATGCCACGGAAACTTGAAGTCATCTTCTTCCCAAGTGGCCAGAAGCAATCTTGAAAGCCTAACTGTGACATCCAGGTCCTTTCCAGAAAGCCTAACTGTGACATCCAGGTCCTTTCCAGAAAGCCTGACTGTGACATCCAGGTCCTTTCCAGAAAGCCTGACTGTGACATCCAGGTCCTTTCCAGAAAGCCTGACTGTGACATCCAGGTCTTTTCCAGAAAGCCTGACTGTGACATCCAGGTCCTTTCCAGAAAGCCTGCCACCTCCTCACACATTGTTGGCTGCCTCCTCAGCTCCAGTTTTGACCCCAAGGGTGCCCAGGTAGAGATGTGAGTCAAAAAGTAGCTGAGACAAGACTCAGGGTGACAGAGAATGATGGAGCAGCTATCTCCTGGGAGTTTAGCTGCAACCTCTCTCATCCATTCTGAGGGCAGATGGGGAAAGGTGAAGGATACAGCCTGAGGCTTGGAAGCTTGGCCTTCGGCCTCCGGAGGAGCATGCTTTCTCTTTTTCTCCCACAGATTAGAAAAACTCACCATTCCTAGAGACATACACCTCTCTCTGCCTAATGTTCTCTCCCCATTTTTTCTTTTACACAGCAGCCCACCCCAGGGAGCTGCCTTTATTAGTGTGTGTCAGGGCCTTGCAAGGAACCCTAGCTAAGAAAGGGAGGCTGCCTGGGAGAGCAGGGGTGAAAGGGTATGGGTGTGTGCAGCCCCAGTCCCCTGCCCACTCCTCATATCTGCCCAGAGAAAAGGCTTGTAGATGTGCCGAGCTAGCACAGTTCCACACTGAAGCCTGGCTGGGCTCCCAAGTCTGAAAACTGAACACCAGCTGAACTTAGGCTACACCAGGCTAGACCTGCTAAGTTCTGAGTCCCACCAGAGATCACCAAGTATAGAACAAAAATGATGACAGATGTGCACTGTGACAACCATTTTACTAAGAACACCAGTCTCTCCCCCCCCCTCTGTGTGTGTGTGTGTGTGTGTGTGTGTGTGTGTGTGTGTGTGTGTGTAGCCAATGGGAAATATACAGCTGGCAAATACTTGGCAAAATATTGGAAGCTGGGATGTGAGCCAAGCTGCTTTCAGCCTTCATTGTGTTGAGTTGTTGATGTTTGTGGCACTGGCTAAGAAGGCAGACGTCACTGGGACTGAGCAAGCATTCCACCACTGAGCTAAAGCTAGCCTCTATTCTAATGTTTTAAAAATAATATACTCATAGATCATTTGTACAGTTCAGCTAGAAATCCATTGTCACTCTCCAGACTAAACATCAAAGTTATGTCCTAAGCTTTGATCTCCAAAGAGAACCCTGGTTGCCGGTTCCAGAGAGCTCAAGGCCTCGGGAAAAATCCTGTGCCTCTCCAAGCCTCAGTTTCTCCACCTTTGAAAAGTGATCCAGACCTCTTCACACATGTTAAAAAGTAGAAAGGAGGTAAAGCTGTCAAAGTTGCTAGCCCAGTGTCACCCAGGAGTTGGGGAAGGAGCTGTCTTAGAGTAGCCAACTTCCAGAAGACACAGCCTGGCTTGGCTTCATGGAGACTTGCCAGTCAAATGAACACCTGCTTCAGCAGGCCAGGCTCTGTTAACAGTCAGCTGGGTTAGCACAGAGACAAATGTCTGGGTTCCCTGGTTACACCTGCATCTTCCAGGATGAGGGCAGGGGTCTGTCCTGGACCACTCTGGGTATTCTGGGATTTGGTATGTGCTTCTGGGACATGAGCAGTGAGCCTGTGAGGCTGCTGGTGAGGTTTTGTGACAAGTTAAAGGGTCTGGGGTGGGTGTTCCTCCCCTTTCCTCTCCTCTTTTTAGAACAGGGAGGACAAAGCTTTCCTTCTCTGTGAGAAGCAGCAGACCAGCAAGGCAGGCAATCATGCAATGCAAATAAAGGCTGCTTTTGAAGGCAGTGAAGGCAGGCCTGCTGAATTAAATTAACATGGCCCATAAATACAGAGGTTAAAAAAAAGGGAAGCCCAAGTATTCACAGGCTTTTGTCCAGAGCAGAAATAATCACAGGACAATGGTCTATTTTGTTTGGATTACAGGCCCATGATATCACATTAGCGCAAGCCTGGAAATATTTATGTCAAGGACTGCTGTTTGTGAAACCCTGTTGTCCCAATTTATCCCTGTGGGGAATCCCTCAAAGCAAGTCAGGCTGGTCTGGGGAAACCTCTGTCCCCTGCTAACCAGCCATGGAGAAGAAAGCCCAAAGGGTTGGAAGAAGGACAGAAGGCTGTAGTCTAGAGATGTAGAAGGCGTAGAGATGAAATTCAGCCCTAAAACAGAATGGCTCTTCAAGAGGCAGGCTGTCTATCTGGCTGGCTTCTCTTGAGAAATAAAAACGGAAGCTGCATTCAATGAGGGCACACACTTGGAGTGAGCCAAGAGAAGGCGGCTGCCTCTTCCCAATGCATGCCAGTTAGCATGGATGGGGTCTGGGCACTCCACATTGCTGCCTGAGGCTGAGTGTCAGTTGCTGCCTCCATTAAGAGTATAACACTCTTACGCTGTTGTTTGCCTTATGGCCAGGAAGTGCCAATGCACACACATAGCGCTTATAATGGACGCTCTAAGCTGGGGCATCTAGAGTCCTGTCCGTCCCTCCAACTTTCCCCATTACTCCTGTTTCCTTCCCTCCCTAGTCCTCCCCTCCACTTCCCTCCCCTCTCTCCTCTATTCCCCTTTCCTCTCCTTCCCTTTGCTTTTCCCTTTGCCCCGCCCACCACTTCCTGTCTGCCTGCTTTATTGCTATAGGTAACCATGTTTCCACTGGACTTCCACTGGCCTGCTACAGGTCTCATTGCCTCCTCAGATGTTCTTGGTCAACACCCCTCCTATCTTCCTGCTTTGAGCCCGACCCAGTATCCTCATTTTTAAAAAGGAAATACATCATTTCCCCCAAAGTATTTCTCAAGTGACCATAGCTCTACAGGACATGTTAGCTTCAGTGATCTTGATAGGAAAGCCTCTCGGCTTTCCTATGTGGCTTAGATATGAGGCATCTGGGGTCATAGTCAAGTTCCTGTCTAGCACGAAGCTCCAGTGGCTAGGGCTACCCTTCCAGTCCTCAGCCCTGCGTCAAGACATCTTGTCAGCCCCAGCAGTGCCGGGGGCTGCTACCTTTCCATTACATTTCTTCCACACTTTGGCTTTACCTCATCAAGCCCCTCTATGATATCAGGGGGCTCTTGAATGGGAAATCCACCCACTCCCATCATGTTGTGTTCTTGACCATTTTTTTGTCTTCAAACCAAGTCAATAAAGAGATTAATGTGGCCAGTCTTGGGTTACAATGAAATGGTCAACTTGGGGTGGGGGGACATCCTAAGGCAAGCCCCCCATCCTTGCTGGCCAGGGATTACCAGTGAAGGCTTTACTGTGAGGTCTGTCATGTTTGTGAGCCTTTTGTGCCTGTCCTGTTGTTTTCTGTCTCCTGCATGCAATGCTTGTTGCTTGCATTGCACCAAAGCCTTGTAGAGGGCCCCGGGCTACGCCCATCGCCCTTACTTATTTATTACATCTTACACATTCAAATGGCGGATGAAGAAGAATTCGTTGAGTGGGGCAGCAACCCCTGGGAGATGGTGCCCACCTTCCAGGCATATAAACGATAAAATATACATCTCACAACAGAGCAGAAAGTAGAACTTCCCAGACAAGACAGAACTGGGTTTATGTGCCCACATGGCCTTGGCCATGGCAATTCACTCCAAGTCTGTTTCCTCATCTGCAACACCAACAGCATACTTTGAAATTCCTTCTTGGGAATCCCCAGGATACATTCTGACACCTAATGGCTACCTGTAAGGAATCATTTTTCTTGTGGTGACTGAAGGTCAATCTAGGCTTCCTTTTGAGCTCATCTCTCATGGCCATTTCCCAGGCAAAGAAACGTACAGTCCCAAGCCAAGACGGAACAACTGCGTCTGATATATGAGAACCCAGAAGCTCAGAGAGGCTGAGGGTCTTGCCTGACATTCTAACTAAGAACCAAGCTTGAGATTTGATTCCTGGGTTCTGTGCCATGTACAGCCTTCAGTACATCTGGGTATCTTATGTTCCAAGGTTTTGCCACGATGCAATAACCAGACAGTACAGATGTCAGCCAGTAAGAGTCAGGACTAATTCAGAACTGATTGCTCTAAGCAAGAAGCTAGAAAGATATCCTAGCTCACCTCTAACCCTTGGAGAACCCCAACGGACAATCTTCCATGTGCCATTTAGAAAGAGTGGAACCAGGCTAAAGGATGACTAGGGTCATTTAGAAAAGGTGAAGAGGGGAGAAGGGTGGAGGGAACTGAGAAACCAAAGCCAACCAAAGCCAAGGGAAGCCGTGCTACCCAGAGAATGGGGGCAGGCGGGGCTCATAGCTAGAATGTCTGATGGTGTGTGTGTGTGTGTGTGTGTGCGTGTGTGCATGTGCCATGGTGTGCATTGATAGCTCCAAGGACAACCTACGTGTCAGTTTTTATCTGCCACCTTGTTTGAGGTTGGGTTTCTTTAGTTGTTTTTGCTGCTGTGCAGCATACACCAGGCTAGTTGGCCCATGAACTTCTAGGAATTCTCCTGTCTCTGCCTTCTGTAAGCTCACTGAGATTGCAGATGCATGCTACCATGACTAGCTTTACTTGGATCTGGGAATGATGCTAACTCAGTTCTTATGTGCATGTGCAGAGAGTGTATCACCCATGGAGCTGTCTCCTCAGCCCCAGTGGAGAGATTTTAATATGAATGACAATAGGGGGAAGGGCTGCCCAAGGACAATGTCAAAGCAATGTGCAGAGCATACCAGCCTAGAATTTGATCAGGAAAACAGTGAGGGACAAGCAGAACAAAGCCGAGACAAAGGTAAGGGGGCATAAACTTGTATTCATTGGTTTATCAAATATTACATCCAGCTTGTGGACACTCACTGAGTGACTTGCTGTGTCAATCATGGTTTAAAGATCAGTACAAGGAGGCACTGCCCACTATAAGCCTTGACCAAGCAAGACAAAAGGGCCTTGGCCATAACTTCTATTGCTGTGTGTGCACAGACATGTCTGATGTACATGCTTCTCCCAAGCGCTTAATTCCTGCAGCCTCTGGAGGGGTTACCAACTCTGCTACCTCTGACTCAAGACTAGTCCCCTTTTCTAGTCAGGTCATAAGTTCAGAGGCAAATACAATGTCTACTCTAGAAACAAGGCTTTCCTGTAATGAGGTAATTAAACAGGAGGCTTGCAGGGCATCTCAGAGATGACTTTCGCATTACACAGAACAGGTGCACATTCTCAGCATGCTTCCAAGTTGCCAAGATCTCAGTGCTGAGCCCTTGGAGCTGGGTGGATGTTTACTCCAGGTCATCTGGCTTGATGGCTGGGGTTATGTCTGGAGAGTGACTGAGAGTTGAGGCATAGTTCAGCTCTTGGCTCGGTCAATGTGTCAAGTATCATTACCTAAACTGAAAAAAGACTAAAGAAACATCTCTGACAGGGAGGTTAGGAGAATGAACCTTGGTGAAGTTAATGATGAGAGTGTAGACACTGGGATAGCAGCTCTGCCAGGGAACTCTCCCGTGGTATCAGTAGCTGGCCTTCCCACTCTTTAGACTCTGAAGACCTTCCCAGGATTGCTTCTGCTAAGTGTTTGAGGGACACACAACTGCTGGACGATAATGTTAATGAGAACTAGTCTGCTGTGAGTAGACATGAGTGGCTATTGAACACCGTGGGCTAAAATCTGTGCTATGAGCATTATGTGTGTTCTCTCGATAAACTTAGTTTGGCCCTCACCACTCAGGAAAGTGACAGCTATGTGCTGGGAAATGTACTGCGGCTTACATAGTCCACCCAAGGATTGGCTCACTGACTGGCACGGCTGAAGTTTGAATCTGTCCTTTTTCCTGCCTGCTCTGCTGAATAGTCTGTGTGCTTGCCTCCCATAGATAGGAAGGCTGTAGCCAGGGTGGGTGTGGTCTAAGACAAAGACTGGCAACTCTGCGTGTCTCGCTATTCCTTTAAATACAGCTTTATTAGAAGGCAGGCAATTTATATAACATCCATGGCTACCTTTGTACTGTGACAATAGAATATGCAAAAGACAGCCCACCAAGCCAAAAGTCCTTCCTATTTGGCCCTAGATAGAACAAGGTAGCTTTTCCGATGTGGTGGTACATGCCTGTAATCACAGCATTTGGGCGGCTAAGAAAGGTAGATTAAGAATTTGGGTTCAGCCTGAGCTATATAGCAAGACTGTCTCAAATAAATAAAAACAAACAAACAAAAACCACAGCACACCAACAACAGAACCAAGGAAAAAGTCTGGTCTAAAGAAATCCAACGTTAAACAAATAAGCAGGTTTCTTCCATGTATGAATTCTCAGACCCTTTAAGACACCAACACGAATTACTAAGATCTGGATAAATGTATAGTCACCTTCTGACCTACTAAAAACTGGCTTCCCTTTTACCTAAGGCTTCTTCAAGACAAGTGGGACATCGTTCAGCAAGACAAATTTGTAGAGGAAGGTAATGGGTCAAAGGATGTAAAACTTTGGTGTGGCTAACTAGAAGCAGATAGGAGCCCCTGGAGCTTTCCGAGGTATTGAGGTAACTGGGCAGTGTGCTTTGCTATCTCCAGCCAGAGCTGCTAGCAGGTGCATCCCGGGCAGCTCTCACAGCCCTGGCTTTATGCAGCCGCCTGCTTACAATGGTGTTCAACAACCCTGTCCTTATGTGCTGTGTGTTTCTCGGGTCCAAGAAGAGAAGGGAAAAGCATGACACTAATAACGAATGTCAGTCTTCATCAGCATCATCCAACATTATGAGAATTGAATTTCCACCTTTCACCACATACATTAAAGCGGGG
Organism: Rhynchomys soricoides; assembly: GCA_019843965.1. NCBI lineage: Eukaryota > Metazoa > Chordata > Mammalia > Rodentia > Muridae > Rhynchomys > Rhynchomys soricoides. The sequence goes on from JADRCH010000120.1 coordinate 1,415,252, forward strand.
CTTTATCTCTTCCCGCAGAATTGATTTGCCGTAATTCCCTCCTTTGGCCCTTGTCATGTAAATCGTGGCATTTCTCCCCTACTGGCTGTAGGAGCTCAGATTAGAGGAGAGAATCCAGCAGCCCAGACCTGCAGCTGCTCTGGGCTTTGTCTGTCTGTCTTTCCCTCTCTGGATCTTCTCCTTGGGCTGCTCACTGTACGATTGTGCCTTCTGCAGGTGGATTAGGGATGAGAGGGGGGCAGAGCAGATGGCCTTCATGGGACTTAGCCATGGGACCTACAGCAGCTGCAGCCTGGACAGATAAGTATTGACAAGCTTGCAGAGGATAGATCTCAGTGCTCGTTTCAATTGGTGCCTCACTGGCCAATCAGGTCACTACCACCCTAATACTCCCCATGGTGCCCTGGGGAATCTCCAGCTCCTGGCATCTGTACTAGATAGACAGAAATCCGTTTGTTATCCATTGGCTTCTCGAAGAAACAAGGACCAGAGGACACTAGTCTTGTAGAGCAGGGGGCTTCTAAACTGTGGATTGAAAACCAGCCCAAGGGCTCTGCAGGAAGGAGCAAATTCTTAGAGAGACATCCCTGACACATGATTGTTACTCAGTAAGACCAGGTATGGCCATGATATCACCGTTCTGTAAAAGCCCTCAAATGGTATAGTCACTGTGTACTGTCTCCTACCAAAAATGTTAGCAGGCCTAAAGGCATTCTGGAAACACAAAGACCATAACCTAACCATAAATGGATTGGTTTTCTTATCTGTCAGAAATTCTGATTTCTTACCAATAGATGGGGTTACAGCCATGTGCAGGAGGTTACCGTAAAGACTGAATGTAGTGATCCAGGTGAGATCTCTAGAGCAGACTCAGAACATGGTAAATGGTCAGTTACATTCAGCTTTGATACATCACCCATAGCATGGCCTTTGGTGATACTATCACAAAACATCCGGAAATTTTATAGGAGGTCTGGTGTGATGATTAACATATGTTCAGCCCTGGGAGTGGCACTATTAGAAGGTGTGGCCTTGTTGGAGTAGGTGTGTCCCTGTGATTGTGGGCTATAAGGCCCTCATCCTAGCTGCCTGGAATCCAGTGTTCTGCTAGCAGCCTTCAGATGAAGATGTAGAACCTTCAGCTTCTCCTGCACTGTGCTTTCCTGGATGGTGCCGTGTTCCCACCTTGATGTTAATGGACTGAACCTCTGAACCTGTAAGCCAGCCCCAATTAAATGTCATCCTTATAAGAGTCACCTAGGTCATGGTATCTGTTCACAGCAGTAAAACCCTAAGACATCTGGCTTGAGAAGGAAATCCTTGATGGGTTTCCATAGGACTGGATGCTGACAACAAATATTTGTAATTAGTATTATCCATGTCTGGAAAGACATAAGTACTGTGTCCAAAATGATACAGTTATTGTAATCAAATTACACTTTCCAGATACTCTGGGAAGACAAGTTTTACTGTTCCTCCCATTTCACAGAGAGAACACTCAAGTCCAGCTCCATGGAGCTTGACTTTAGGGTCAAGTCCAAGATCAAAATCCCTCTGAGACCTCTGTCCTACCTGTGTTCATCTTCCAAATCCTGCTCTAAACTGAGAACACCTGCTGAATCATTTCCCAGTTCTGAGCCCTCCCCAGAAAGCTAAACTGCCCTAGACTACCATGAGCATCTTTGCAGTGCCAGATTATTGATTCCCATGGGTTGGGAAGGTACAGTTTTCCTGCAAAAGAGCCAGAGCCAGTGGAAGCAGAGGCAGTGGGCTGACAGTGATGGATGGGAAGGCTTAGCCTCTGGGCTAAGTTAGTATGAGCCACACTGTACACACAGCCTTGCTCTCCCCTGAGATCATCACAAATTAGGGATGTAGGAATGCGCTGTGTGAAGTCTCCAGAGGGCAAGAGGTCAGCCTGATTTGGCAAAGTGTACAGTGAGGGGGAAGCAAACCCATGTGAAGTCCACCAGAACAATGCTGGCACACCTTAGTACTGTCACTGGTGTGCGCAGGCACACTCTCTTTAATGCAGATGGGATGCTCAGCAGAACCCTCACCCCACCCTTCACAGTAAGCTTCCGAGATCAAGGACTTAGCATGCGAGTGTGTATGTGCATGGGAGTCCATGCAGGGCCATTGTGGAGGAGGACTGGGGAAGCTAGCATCTCTCTGCCCACTGCCTGGCCTCTCACCCCATCCCTAAGTCAAATATCAACTGTTATTTTTGTACCAAGCTTGCCAGACATTATGCAAAGTGCACAAGCCAGCTCTTGATCACTGGGAGTCTCCATGCAAGGCCATAGGGAAGAAGGTGCCACGAGGGAGCTAGGTTATCAGAAGCAAGGGTAAAGCACATGGAGGTGCTGCCCTGCCAGAGTAGTCACCAAAGCCTCTCAACCCCAAAGACTCAGCTTACATTCATTAAGCCTGTCTGAGTCAACCCCTCTGGAGTGCCACAGGCCTCTGAGGGTTGAGTTTCACACCCCTGCTGAAGTTCTACTTTTTCTCCTCCTTGAGTCTTTCTGTGGAGGTCTCCAATTCCCCAAGGAAAGCTGGTTTTATCTGTGTTGGTGTTTCCTTGTCTTATTGAGACAGTTCATCTAAACCAGGGTTCCCACTTGTGCTTAGATATGTCACTTCATCTTTCTGTGTCTCAGATCACCCACCTGTAAGACAGAGGGAGCTAACAACCACTCTCCCCATTGCTGGCAAATACAGACTGGGCCCATTCCAGTGGGTCAGCCCAAAGTATAGATGGGAGGCTGAACTTTGGCTGTTTGTCGTTGAGTGAGTTGCTGCACCTCCCTGTGCTTCTTGCCTCTGTACAAGGACTGTGCTATGAAGACTTAAGTGAGTTGACCTCTATGGTGTATGATGTAGCCATGAGTTTGCACCAGTGAGTGCTACATAAATGTTCCATGCAGCCTCAGTATACAAAAGGTATTAAAGATGGTTGTTCTCCCTCCCTGTATCCAAGCTTCTGTCTCCCCACAGAGACTGGATGCATCAGAACCTGACAGAGAAAGTGGCCTCCTCCCCAGGTTCACGGGAGGCTCTGTGGGGTGTTCTGATGAGTGTTCTAACCCATGCATCTTCACAAGCCTCTGACTCCCCAAGAAAACCTCCTGCTTTGATTGTTTGTCTTGACTTTTAAGCAGTTAGAAAGCTTCACCCTTGGTCCCAAGGGAGACAGAGAGCTGTGCTTTCAGCCATCACGAATCACGTGTGTGGGGGGATGGGGCGTTGCATGCACTTTTCAGACCAAAAGATGAGCCTCTCACCTGCATTTGTGACCTGATTTTTTTTTAGAATGCTTTGGCTAGCCTGACTGTGCACACCAAGCATCATTTGAGGGAAAGTCCTCCAAGGACATGTTCTGCTCAGTGAGATGCTGAACCTGCAGATCGTGAGTTTGAAGCATTGAGCAGCATCCAGACCCAGCAGACTCTATATGGAAAGGGTACCAGTGTCCTGAGTAGCATATTCTGAGCTAGACATGGTCCACGTTCACCAGAGGTTATGGGATCCCAGTGGGGTCATACTTCAGAGCTGAGCTCAGATACTGCCTGGTGGCTCCAGGTTCTCCCAGCCACACACACACACACACACACACACACACACACACACACACACTTCCACTCTCTCATCTGGTGGCTTCTATAGAGAACAGGACAGCTGTACCCAGCTCCCTTTGTCCTGTCCACACACAGACCCACCCGTGTTAGACCAATCTCTTGGTTAAACCAATCTCTTCCTTATGTCTGTTTCCTATCAGAATGAAGAAGTTTTCTCCAAAAGTGGAAGCCTTTGGTTTGAACCCTGCTTTCTGGCTTGACTCCCTGAACAATTTCTCCACATTGTGGTGTCTTTCTCTATATAGAGAATGATCAGACTGAGTAGAGAAAATTAGATCCAATTGAAAAATAGACACATGAGCAACAGACATGCCAAAGGAGCCTGATAACCACTTCCTCCCTGACCCCGCCTGCCTGGTGATCAAATCAAACAATGGAGATTCCCTTCATTTACTCAACAGTTCACCCTGTTATTCACTTCATATCTCCATCCTGCTGCCTGTGTAGTGCCTCATTTGGATGCTTCTGGAGCAAGCCAGGGTCTTTGCTCTCAGCAAGCTCAGAATCCTGGTCCAGCCAATGTATCAGCATGGATGCTCAGGGTTTCTCCCTTAGGTGACATCTACCTTATTGAAACATCTTTCCCTAAGGTCTGCCCTCCCTCAAATAAAGGTGCCACCATTAAACCACTGTTTAACCTCTCGTCATCTTCAAGTACGATTGATTGAAATGAATCCACAGTTAACGTCTGTCTGCTGCTCATTCCTTCCATGTGAGCTCACAGCCAGCCTCCTGCCCAGCTCTTGCCTCCTCTGGATTACTTCTTAGGGGGCAGAGCCAGAACCTTGGGCAGCCTCAGCTGCTTTAGTATCTGGGGAGGGTACTGCTTGCAGGAGTGCTAACCTCATGTAATTGGCCAGAAGAGTGAGCAGCTAATGACATGGAACCTTTGTGAAGGTAAGTAAAAGGCCAGGAATCCACGGCTGAGGCAAAGCAGAGGCTTCAGTAATGAAGATGAAGAGGCCTAGGAGGTGAGAGGCTGTTGTTGCCAGCATTGTTTAAAGGAGCTAGTTAGTGTCGTCAACTGTAACAACCTCCACCAGGGCAAAGGTCAGAAGGCATGGGGAGTTGATGCGTATGATAGATGGTGGCACAGAGGTTTCATGAATCATCTCTAAGATGTGGGCTCTGCTTGGCACATAGGAGACGTGGCCCGCAAACACCAGGGGGATCAGAGAATAAATGCAATCTGGTGCTGCAGAATGCACAGGGTTCTAGTGTTAGACAGATGGAACCTGGCTTCTTGAGACCAGGCGTGCACATAGCTGAGCCCTGCCTAGCCTTGGCTTTCCCATACGTTAGATAGGGCTGAGCACTGGCTCACCATTGGCAGATGGTTACTTTGTGGAGCAAACGCCCAGTAACACTTTCTGGTGTCTCCTCAGTACCAAGCCAAGTCTGGCCCATTGGGGGAGAAGGGCCCGTAAGCACTTTTGCCCAAAAGCATTCATTTCAGTCATCCTGTTAGAGGCAGTTCCTGCATAAGGTGGGGGATGGTTAGCTCCATGTCTCTTGGGTAAGATCCGGGTATTCTGTAGGTGCTTACCAAATCTCCAGTGAAGATGCCCTGGTTTCTTCTGCTTTGTTTTTTTGTATTAGATTAGCTGCCTCAATAACCGCATTCCACACACACACACACACACACACACACACACACAGGCGTGCTCACACGCTCATATATAGCACCTACATTCACAAACACACCCTCCCATGCATTTGTGCGCACACTCACATGTACCCACACTCTCACACACTCATTCTCACTTTACTCACTGCTTTGCATTTACTTCCACTAAAGAGTCACTTGGTCCTAAGTCTGGCTGAGTGACATGTTTTTCCCAGTGTCTTAGGTGTCTTAGACATGACTCACACTAGAGGCTTGCACACTCCTACTCTCTCATGGCTGCTATCCACAGAAAATGCCATGCTAATGTGGCAGACAAAGAGCTGAGAGGCTGGCAAAAGAGAACCAGCCACCTGACTGTCATCTTCCCACTGGTTGTGAGTGAGCAGAGCCCCTGCAAGCCCCACCCAGCCAGGCCTATCCTAAATGCATATTTACAGGTGCACGAGCCAAAGACATGCTTGCTGCTTTCAGCTGCAAGCTTCAGGGTGGTTTGTCCCATGGGATTATTATGACAATGAGCTGCTGACATCACCAGCTGCAATTACCGTCTGGGATGAAGCTTGAAAAGTGGCCTAAGAAGTGACAAAGCACTTTTCGTCATTACTACTGCTTCTCCCTTTTGATCACATAGAGTATATATGAAGTGTGTATATACGTGTTGGGATCAAGCAGGCATCAACTGCTTAAATGATAGTTAAGAATCATGACCTGGGACTGGAGAAATAGAGAGCTCAATCAATAAAATGGTTGCCACATAAGCATGATTCCTGGCACCCATGTCAAAAAACCAGGAACAAGTGGCATGCACCTGTCTTCCAAATGCTGAGGATGCAGAGACAGGGAGCTCTGTGACAAGCTGGTTTTGCTGAATCAGCAGTCTCTAAGTTCAGTAAGAAACTGTGTCTCAAAATATGAAGTGAAGACACTTAATATGGATCTCTGGCTCCATGTTTACACACACACACACACACACACACAGAGAGGGGGGGGGAGACAGAGAGAGACAGAGAGAGAGAAAGAGAGACAGAGAAGAGACAGAGAAGAGAAGAAACAGAAACAGAGACAGAGAAGATAGAGACAGACAGAGTCAGAGACAGACAGACAGACAGCAGACAAATAGACAGACAGAATTGTGACTGTGACCTGAAAAGTCCCAGTCACCGCTTCTGGGCTGGGTCTCCTGTGCAGTTTGATGTCTGTGACTGTCATGCTACGCATGTTGCTTGTTGGGATTTACTGAAAGCTGCTGCCAGTTGGTCCAACCCACTCTAGTTGAGGTGGTTCACAGCTGGTAAGGGCAGACAAGACATACTCATTTTCTGTTCTGCTGCTAGAAATTGTCACAGACTTGGAGCTTCAAATGACAAAAGTGGCACTGTGGGATGCATGGATCAGAGGTCTGTGGGGATTACAGGCTGAAATCAGGATGTAAGGACAGAGGTTTCTCTTTTTGGAGGCCAGGGGGCCAATCTATTCCTTGGACGTTTTCAGCTTCCATGGGTTGCCCACCTGCCTCAAGCCATGACTCTGCTGTGGTCTTAATATTTGTGCCCCCTCCCCCCAATTCATATATGGAAGCCTAATGCCTGATGTGGTGGATTTAAGACGTTATGATTATGTCGTGAGTGCCCCTTTCATGAATGAGCTCAGTAACCTTATAAAGAGTCTCCAGAGATCACCTCTGCCCCTTCTCCTAATGTAAACAAGTCATGATGGCACCATCTCTGAAGGGGTTACAAGTCCTTTGGACTGCCCAGCCTCCAGAATAGTAAGCCATGAATTCTATTGTGTACAGATTCCCTGGTCTAAGGTATCTTGTCACACAGACCTAAAAAAAAGCTTCTTTATTTCCTCTTCAAAGCCAGCAATATTCTCCTAGCTCTCTGCCAACTGCAATCTGCAAACGTTCTGAGTGGTGTATGTACATATGTGTGTGTGTATGTATATGTGTGTGCATTTGTACATGTGTGTACCTGTACATGTATGTGTGTATATTGTATTTGTGTGTGTGCATGTGTGTCATAAGTGTGCATGTATATGTGTGTGTACTTGTGTATGTACATGTATGTGTGTATAAGTGTGTGTATATGTGTACATGTGTGTTGTAAGGTGCATGTGTGTATATGTGCACATGTGTGAGTGTACATGTCTATTTGTATATGCATGTGTATGTGTAAGTATGTATGTATGTGAGCGGGAGTGTGTATTTGTGTGTGGGCACATTGTGTGTGTATTCTTGTTTATTGCACATATATATGTTTTGTCATGTGCTGCGCATGGAGGCCAGAGGTCAACCTTGTGTGTGATGAGGATGAGCCATTATTTGGTTCTTTTTGTGACTGGTCTACAATTTACCAAGTAGGCAAGACTGGCTAGCCAGTGAGCCCCAGAGATCTGCTTGTGTTGGTCTCCTTCCCTTTCACAACCTACTGGGGTTACAAGTCTACACCACCATGCCCAGCATTTCTGTATACGGGTTCTGGCGACCAAACTCAAGTCCTCAGGCTTGTGTAGCAAAGCACTTTACTGACTGAGCCATCTCCCTAACCCTGCAATCAGCAAAGTTTCTTCACTTCTGAGGCATCATATGATTAGATCTGGCTCATTGGGATAACCCAGTATACCAGAACTATCTCAAGGTCATTAATTTTAATTACATTTGAGAAGTCTTTTACATGTTCACCGTTCCATTGACTATGGTGAGATATCTTCATGAGAACACTGTTTTGCCACAAAGAATCGTACATTTCCAATAACTCCTCTAGTGGGGATGCAGGAGGTCATTCCCCTTTCTTCTTAGGTTCCCCCTGCCTCCATCCACCCCAGTGAAGTGGCTACAGCACCACAATTCCACTGTGTGTGAATCTCAGTGTTTAGCTCAGCAGAAAGAAGTTCTACACTCTCCCCAAAACAGATCTTGTAGCAGAGTTGCATTTGATTATGTTGAAAATAAGCTGTTTTGGACTCCTATGAAATCAAGTTCTTGTTAGCTGCAGACAAGTTCCTGATTAAAATGGTCCAGAGGGTGTGTCCCTAGCACGCACTGCTTACTCATCTCTCTTGGTGGAAGTGCAGATCCTGGAGGAGAAATGGATTTATTTTATGGTGGATTCACAGCCATAGAAATTGCTTCATGCAAATGAAGCTAGGCAGTGTGACTTCATGAATAAGAAATGAGCTGACGCCTCTTCCCCCCACAGGCAATGTCGCACACTGGGAAATTAATTGTGGCATGCTTCCGGTGGCCCTGGCTGCTCTGTGTAGGGATTTCAGCAGCAGACGAAAAAGATGCTCTTCTTCCCAAATTGCATAGGAGGCATTTATGTCCTTTTTAGCTTCGATGTGTGTTCTAAGTGACCCATGAGCAGCTTTCCCTTCTCCCAGGAGCTTCTGGGGCCCTTTCAGACTGAAGAGTTCATGGCAGAGGCCACATATAATACTGAGCCTCACATTGTGAGCATGGCCTCAGGACCCACAGTGCCTTGGTTCAAATCTCTGTCTCTCCTCTCTAGCTATATGGCTTTAGACATATTGTTACTCAATCCCTGCCTCAGTTTCCCTACTTATAAATTAGATACCAGGATAGCATCTACTTTGTCAGGTTGTTCTGAGGATTGAATATGGCCATAAAATACGTATAATAGAGACCGAGAGCTCTGCTGTCCCTGGGCTACTCCTGGAAGGGTCAGATCATGTCACCGTAATTAAAATTAAAATAGGGCTTGGAAGCTCAAGTGATAGAGCATGTTTCTAGCATGCATCAAGGCCTGGGTTGCATCCTCAATGCTACACAACATGAGTATAGTCTGCAGTGCCGGTACTCATGAGATAGAGGCAGGAGAATCAGCAATTCAAGGTCATCCTCAGCTACATAGTGAATCCAAGGCAGCCTAGGCTGTGCAAAGCCCTACCCCGCCCCTGAAAATAATTAAGACTAATAGTTAGCTCTCTTTGCTGATGATTACAAGTTTTTATACTGTTGAAAGGGAAAAAAAAATAAGACTAAAACTAAGTCTTGGGTCCCAGCCCCACTGCCCAGCTGTCTGGACAAGTCACTTCCCTCGTTTTAATGATTTCTTGTCTGCTGAGAATGATAACAGCTGCTAAATAGCAAGGTTATTACATGAGAAGCAGGCACCCTCCAAATACTGTAGCTCAAAATAACCACCATTTGGGAGTAGAGAGATAGCTTAGTAATGTGCACTGCTCTTGCAAAGGACCTGGGTTCCATATCAGTACCCACATTGAGCACCTTACAGTTGAAACCCCAGCTCCGGGGATCTGTTGCCCTCTTCAGGCTACTGTGCACACCTGCACTCATATGCATACCACACCACTACCACCATACACACACACACACACACACACACACACACACACACACACCGTTTTATTGTAACTCTCAAGGAGTTCAAGCTCAAGCAAGGTTCAGTAGAATGAATGCTAGGCATTGCCTAAGTCCTAAAATGCCTTGGCCCCTGAGGGTGACATGTAAGAGCTGTCAGGGGTTTGATCCTGTTACATAATAGAAACTTGGTGCCTACCTGCCAAGGGTCCCTAGCTGTAGAAAAGCGATAAACCGAATGCTCCTTCAAGACAGCTCTAGAAAGATGGAACCCCTGCCCTTGAGAAGATGCAAGCTTCCTGTCTAAGCATCTTCACGTCCTAAAGGAAGCCGTTCTTTGAAAGGGTCCAAAGTGAAAAGCTGAGCTATGCCATCTGTGTTATCCTTGAAGGATAAGAATTCTTCAAGTTTTGATTTCTGGGTGGGCCTTTTTGGTTTTATTTTCTTAACCCAAAGGCTGGGAGGGAAGAGTGAATAGCAATGCTTTGTGACCATCCAGTCATGGTGAGAGGCTAAGCGGAAGCCTGTCTTTACAGGTAGCCCCTCCCTCCTACATGAAATAAGGGAGAAGCAAATCAACCTTTTAGCAACTACTCAATGTGGAGTAGGCTAAGCATCTCATCAGATTCCCAGGCCTGTCTTGAGAGATACATTGATTCTCCAGTTTCTTAAATAGTAACCTGAGGTTTGGAAGGGTTAAGTTGCTTGCCTTAGTCTGTAGGTCAAACATGACAAAGTTCAAGGTTCATATCTGTCTGTCTTGTCTCAAAACTCAGCATCTGGCTGGTCCCCACTCTAGCTCCCCTGCTGGGCATACATTAGGCTAGCTGGACGTCCTTTGGTTGCAGTTGGTTAAAGCATGTTAGCACAGACTAGGCGACTAGGGACATTCTGTGGAATGATACTGGGTTAACACACAGAGGAACCATACTTCAGCTGGGCAGAACAGTCACTGAGCTTGGGAATGGAAAGCCAACACCATGCTAGAACTGAGCTTGGGAACAGAAAGCCAACACCATGTTAGAACTCACCTCAGGCTCTTCCTGTCTACTCCTCTCTGTGTCTCCATGGGCCTTTTTCATGCAGAAGATAACTTCATATACTTAACCGAACCATGGCCTCACCGGATTCCAAGATTTCTTAGTCACGCATAAACTGGGTTTGGTGGGAGGTGGGTGGTATTGGGAAGACAGCAGATTGGATGTCATGAAGTGTGCTGGGCTGGAGCCAATCACAGCAACAGCCTGGGCTGATGAGCAGAAGGTTGGAAGTTGGTTCAGAGCCTTTAAAGAGGTTCTTCAGATTTGTATCTGCTGTACTGGGTGACTTTACACAAGTGACTGAATCTCTCTGAGCTTCATTGTCTCCAGCTGTGAAATAAGGCTGTCTGTACCTGTCCGTCATCATCCATATTGGAAACAATAGTTTCAATCAAGTGCAGGGAGAGATCACACTTGATTCTGGTGACATTGGCATAACTATATTCCTTAGGGGTATATCTTAGTGACTTTTCTCATGACTCTAACAAAACACATGACAAAAAATATGTAAAGAAGAAAGAGTTAATTTTGGCTCAGAGTATAAGAAGGGATATAGTCCACCATGGCAGGTGAGGCTCAGTGATACATGAGGGCTGGTCACATTGTATCAATAATCAGCAGCCAGGAAGTTGGACTGGGCTGTAGTTCTTCAAGTCCCTTCCCCCAGAGACCAACTTCCTCCAGCAAGGTTCCACCTCCTAAAGGTTCCCCCAGAGACCAACTTCCTCCAGCAAGGTTCCACCTCCTAAAGGTTCCACAATCCTCCAAAACAAAACGCTCCCAGCTGGGTACCAAGTGTTGAAACACATGAACCTGTGGAAGACAGCAGGGAAAGAACACTGAGTTTTGACAACATGGAGCGCTTGAGCTGGAACACTGGGTGACTTGGTGGAGCTCAGAGGAAGAAGAGAAGAAAAGGCGATATAGCCTAGGAGCAGACACATACATATCCATCCACTGTCCCTTCTCACCCAGGACTGGCCATGAATTGTGGGGCACATTACAAGGTAGACATGCAAAGCCTCTCATTCAAACAGCATTCAGAATTTCAAGATGGCATCAGTGAGAACTAAGTCCGGCCTTTTCTAGCACAAGGCCTAGGTGATCACTGGCACAGGTCACATGTGTACAAGACTGGCCTGGCTCCTCACTGGCTCACTGACAATGAGAAGTACTTAAGTCCAGGATGGGATATTCTCTCTGGGATGCATTCTTCCTTCCTGGCACCAATGTACTGATGTCTTTGACACATCCAACGAGGTACAGGGATTTTTGAACCCCAGAAACTCATCAACAAGAAGTCTATGGACGTATAATATTGCAGTTAAGAGTACCTATAGAGCCTGTGTGTATGTATAAATGTTTCCTGTTGACTGGAGTCTGTAGTTACTGGAGTGTTGCCATGGAGATTGGCAGGGCCAGCTGTTGTCTCATTTTCCCCCAAAGAATTGTATGCTAATGAAGCTCCCCCGGAGAGTTCTCCAGGGGCAAGACAAGCTATTGAGAAGTCTGCAAACCAACCACATGCAGTGGATGCCAAGCTCCTGTTTGCTGTTAATAACATGGTTTTAGGGGATTCTGCTGAGAAGTAGTTAATTGGAGACAGGATTCTAGAGGGAGGCTGCTTCGAGAGAGCAAGGTTGAATCCTCACTCAGTCACTGAATAGCTGTGTTGTTGAATTCCTGAGAGCCTGTTTCCTCATTTAGAAAATGGGAATTGATACATCAGATTCATGGGAGCTTAGGCACGAAGTGTATGGAAGGCTTGGTTCAGTTTCTAGACCAGGCATGTGGGTATGACAATGCCATGATACTGCTAATATTAAAGAAATGAACTTGCTGAAGCACGTAGGCTTCACCCGGGTCCCCATATGCCTATGCCTTGGCTCCTCCAGTCCTTACAGCAACCCACCAAATCTTCGTTTTATAACTAGGGCCCAGAGAGTTCGAGAGACTCGCCTGAGGTCACCCAGCTAGAAGATGACAATGTCTGGATTCTGAATCAGGTAGTCTGTCTCTGGAGCTTTCAACTGTCATGCCCAGAGCTACTGGGAGGAAGATTAATGGTGACATGGAGGCTAAGAGACACATGGTCTGCTGGTCTTCCCCTTGACTCTGGACGCTCCATCCATGATGAACCAATCAACAACTCCCCCTGACAGAGCACTGGGGGCAGGCTGGAGGGGCAGGAGTTTTAATGGGCAATACTGGTAGGGCTGTGCAAGGGCCAAAGGTCTCCTTAAAGCCAATTCCACTGACTCCTCTGAAGATGTAGTAACTACGACCTTTGTCTGATCTGTAGGCTAGATCTACATACAGGATAACTTGGGCCAAGTGTCTGTACAACCTGACTTATTTGCTACTCAGTGCAGCAGTACTTCCTCCCAGGGCTCTGGGGCTACCCACCTTGTCCTCCTGCAAACTGAACAACTGCAAGAAATAAGAACAGGCACAAAAACAGCCCCTTCAACTTCTCGATAATCCTGTGGGCTTCCTTAGATAATGGCAAGCAACTTGGGCCTTTGCAAATGTCACCCCTAGTCCTGGGCTAAAGTCTCTATCCCTCATTCTCAGCTCCATGCATCACTGGTGAAATTCTCCATCCTTCTGCGTGAGTGTAATTAGTCTTTATTCAGGGAAATCATCCTGACCACCCCATCCTAGATGTTAAGCCTGTCAGTTATCAACTCGTACTTATCTGCTAGTCCAGTCACTTTCTGGGATTTGTTTTAACCAACTGAATATAGTGATTGGCTCAGATCAGTCTTTTCTCATCAATGTTTTATTCACTCTTGAATCTACAAATGCCTCCAACAACGACTGGCCAAATTTGTTGAATACATGAATAAGTGAGTAAGGACCTACACAGCCCTACCCTGTACACTAGGGAATCCAGACCTTCTGTGGCCATTCCAGCCTCTTCAGTGTTTGGTGGGGGACTGTGGTCCCACTAAGTGTTCAGGAAAGCATCAACAAAGCAAAAGAATCACACAGCAGTGTGGGAAGGATGCAGGGAAAGGCTGACTAAACAGCTACTGTGTGTCAGGGCCAGGATCTCACATGAAGTTCTCAATGAAAGGCCTCTGTGTGCATTTGACACACGAGAAAAACAAGAGTCAGGGTGGATGTTAATGCATGCCTGTCCCTTACTGCAGGTGTCCTAGGTTCTTCTGTCAAATGAGGGTAGGATCAAGTGGATTAGACAGCCCTTAAAGTCACTTGCAACTTTGTCATCCTCTTCCTGAGGTCTGGACTCCTACTGTTCATGTGAGCATCTGCATGCCTGACTTCTAGTGCTCAGAATCCAACTGGACAAGAACTGTGTCGTTAACTGAGGCTGCAGCTTCAAGCTCCTAGATGAAATAGCAGCCCTTGGGAAATGTAAATATCAAGGAGTTTGGGCTCAGAGGCCCTGTCCCATGTACCGGGGGGACACTGCACCATCTCGATCAGCCTCTGTGCTGTTCCACAGTAAAGATCAAGAAGGAACTGTATGCAAATGTAGTTTCTAGATGGCTGAACCAGGCTGTTCCCAGGGCTGGTTTGGATATTTATTCAGTTCACTGTCACCAGATGCTTTTCCAAGGCAAAGGCAGGGACTGTGATAAATGATAACATGATCAGCAGCCACAGGCAAGATAGGAGATGATGGGGCGCCCCACCTCCCTTCCCTGGTTCTTTGTATTTCATCTGTGATTCCCCCGAAGCCTTGGAATCTCTGCTCCTAAAACTCAACAGCAGAAATGGAATTCTATTCCAGGCACCAGGCAATGGGGTCGCGGATATTCACTGGGGTTGCTTTAATCTTGCCTGAAACATCCAACAAGAAAGAATGTGGTAAGCTGGGTCTTGCAGGCAGAGAATCACCCTGGGGAATGGGTCCCTGGTCTTTTCTCATCTTCCGGTATCACCCTTCTCCTGAACATTTGCATTCTACAGGAGGAGGAGTGATTTCACTAAAAAAAAAAAAGTGGGTATGCTATGCTGGGAATGGAGCCCAGAGCTGTGTGTGCAATCGGTAAGATCCTACCTCTGAGATATGGTCCATCTTCAAGACTTTAACTTCTGCAGTTGCAATCTGTTGCCACGAAGAAAGCAGGAGGCTTCTTTGTAAGTCTGGGAAACAACAGAATGGGAAGCAGACACGGGTGAAAGTGGAAGGTAAGCAGCAGTGGTTGGTGGCTGTGAAAGTTCCTAGTAATCTGCTCAGGCACAGCAGGACTGAGTCTGCCGTTCTGATGCTCACAGGCACTGCCCAGAGCATGAACTCATTACTCCTTGGCTATGCTGTGAACTTGACATTATTTTATGTTTATTTTTAACACGAGGAAACTGAGGAACAGAGAGGCACCGGAGCCTGGCAAACACCAGCGCTCTTTACCAACGCTTTGAGCCTCTCTCTCTGACCATACCTAATTTTTTAAGGTCACGGTGGCACACACCTATAACTCTAGCACTGGGGAGATGGTAGCAGGGAAATCAGAATTTCAAGGTCATACTTGATCACACAATGAATTTGAAGCCAGCCAAGAATCCACATGACGCTATCTCAAAGTAGTAATGATGATATCAGTAAGATTAATCATGGTAGCTGAGACATGGCTGTTCATCCTAGGCCTTGTCTCAGGTAGTTCCAGTGCGGAGTTCTCATTATAAATTGTGCAAGGGAAGAAACTGGTGAGCAGGAGGGTTGACGGTGGCAATGAAGGTGATGTAACAGAGCCAACCCTTCACCGAGGACAACCCCACCCACTACTTATCTCAGGAAGTCCAGGCAACGGAGACTACAACTTGTGAAGGGGGTGCTACACTCTGTGAAGGGGGTGCTACACTCTTTGGATACCGTTGTGCCCAGCCCAGGGTTGATTGATTGGTTTGCCCTTTCGTTGAGGAGGGTCACTGTGGGAAGTGTCACTCCTCTCTGGAGATTTATGGTGGTGTCTCTTCAGCTCTGGAGCTAGGCACCCATGACAAGACATTGAGGCTAGAGCTGAGCAAAGTGAGAGCTTAGGGTTGGTATGACAGGAAAATGAGCTTGTCACTGTTTGATGTGCTTAAAAGAGCCGGGGTTCTAAGGAGATTAGCTGCTCGTGACTCTGTGTTGGCAGAGGGTTTGAATGTCTATCTTGGCTGAGCCCCATGAAAAGCACGGAGGAGGGCTTCCTGGAGGGATCTTAGTTTGTACCTGAGTAACATATCCACAGGGCTTAGAGACTTGTTGAGGTCCCACAGCAAGGAATTGGCAAGCAGCCCTGACCCTGACCTCTAGGTCTGTGGATTCTGTTGGTCTAGAGGTGTCCAGAGAACAAACAAGACACTGGGGGTAGGGGGTGAGATTGGTATAGATAGAGTGAGCAATGCTATGGACCTATACCCTCATCTAACTCCCCAGACATCCAGCTGCACCGTGGCCCTCACAGACAGGTACTGGGGTACTGAACCCATACTCCAGGAGTGCTGTGAAGGCCCAGCAGGCCAGCCTGTTGAAACAGAAAGGAGATCAGCCAAGATGCCTAGATTTGGGGAGCAAAGAGAAATATAAAGACGTGTGAGCACTCAGGGTAAAGATTTGGGGGAGAGACAGTAACAAATATATTCTAAAATTGATGGTAGCAGTGGCTACAGACTAAAAATAAAAATAACACTGAATCATATGCCTTACATGGTAATGACCTGAGACTTATGCAACATAAAACCGATAGTCTTGTTAATGCAAGGCCATCCTAGGAGGGCCTCTGGCTGAGCAGTGAGGACCTGGCCCCTACAGCTTTCTAGCCATAGAGCCTCAGGAAGTAGGCGCTGTTTCCTTCTTGACAAGGAATGTTGCTGATCCTTGCCAGGTTCCATCCCCACTTCTGTGCAGGCCTGGCATGTGGCACCAGAGGGAAATGCCATCTCTAGGGTACCACTGCCCTCTGTTACTCAGCTCTAGGTTCCTCGATGCTGATTCCCCTGGTCGTCCTCACCACTATGGTTCCTTTAGCGATGTGAAGTCCCTTCCTAACCTCAAGCCCTGCCATCTGGCCAGATACCAGCCTTTGATTCTGACCCAGAGTGCATTGCACATTAAGCCCAGACTGAAAAACAAAATCAGGTCCAAAGAGCCCTTGCCAAGTAAGAATGGACGGAGCCAGTAACAACATATTCTGGAGTCTGTGGCCAGGACTGTGCACACCGCCCTCTGGGGTCTCTGCCTAATGCCTTTTGAACCCTAGCCCAGTCAATGACATTGTATCACCTGGGCAGATTCCAAGAGAAATAGACAAACTGTTTTGCTCTCTATCACCAAGCCACTCTGCCCCCTGGAGACCTCTGTCCCCACAAAGTTCTACAGGGAGATAGAGATAGTACCTTTCCCAAGGGAATGAAGAGGGAAGGGTGTCAGGTCTGCTGAGAGGGTCCATGGGCTCCAGGGAAAGTAGTCTATTCTGCCGTTCGTTGTTAGTGACACCTCAGCTAACAAGTTTCATACAAAGAGGAGAAACAACAAGAGTCTGAGGCTGGAATATGCTGTCCAGGGAGAAGACACTGGGGAGTAGGTAGAATTGGAGCTACAGAGATGCCTACCCTGAGCAGCCCAGTAGCTGGGTATAGAGAGCAGAGAGGAGAAGCAAGGGAAAGGGACAGCATCCAGGCCTACAGGAAGCTAACATCACCAGTTCAGTACCTCGACTCACATTTTACTTTAGGAAGCCTGACTAGTTCAGATGAGGTAACGCAGCTCATTTGAATTGACAAACAGCTCCAAGATAGGAACAAGCAGCTCTTATATTTCACCTTTTGCCAGGAAACAAAACACAAACCCTGCTAGACATGCCTGGGTATCCTGTTTGTCCATGCTGAAGACAATTAGCTACTTGTGTGCCTTGGGACCAATGGCCCCCACAGTCCTTGATTAACTGCCACCAAGCTTCTGTCATATTAAGGAGCTCAGTAACTAGATACAGGTGCCAGGACCCCAGAACAGTGCCACCTACAGTAAGTGGGAACAGCCTGGAGCCCATGAAAAGTGAAAAAGTCCCTTTGGTCACCTTGGAATAGGTGACCTTGGAATAGCCTTGGAATAGGCTTTGCTTGAAAATCCAGAGTGCAGAAAGGGCCATAAATAGTTCCACTCACACTGCCAACTGAGCGGGGGCCACAGAGGTGGTATACCAAGCCTCGTGGTTTTCAAGGGTGCTTTTTTTATAGACAGTGCATGACAAGTGTGCTAATCAGGCACTTTTTTCGGAAAGGTGAGACTTGGTTCTGCTGCTGTAACGACACTGTTGTCATTACCACTGACTTGCTCCGTGACTTTCACGCCTCTTTCCATTCTGTTCTGTCATCCATGGTGCTATATCAGAAGGAGTGTTATCCTAACAGAAGAGACTGAGACCAGAGAGGGTCTTAGAGCCAGTGACGCGTGTGACAGCCAGAGTCACATCAGGGTGAACCAGAGTGGGTCTTAGAGCCAATGAAGTGTGTGACACCTGGAGTCATGTTAGGAAGTTTATTTATGTGGGGATCTTATGCCTCTAGAGAAGGTCTCCTGACTGCTCAGTCAAATCCCAGAGTGGTGGCACCCGAGGTGGTAGCCATGTGCTCTCATTGTGTCCTCGATCAGAGAGTCTTTACAGGTGAGACAAGCTGGTACTTCCACTTCTGAGGAGCAGCACAGGAGCCTGGTGAATGAAAACAGTCACCCATGGTCCAGTTAGTGCACAGCGACACTGGATACAAATGGATACATTACCTAGATCCTTCTCTGATTTGTAACATTATCTGGGAGGGCTGGGATTTTTTTTCTCACTGACTAATGTGAATTGAATTGTGTACTCCAAGAGGTAAATTGAGGTCCTAATTCCTGTTGCTTCACTTGATCTCACTTGGAAACAGGGGTATCACAACTGTAATCATTTCAAACCAGGCCACTTTACAGTGGGGCCAACCTTAAACAACTATGACCGGTGTCCATGAGACAAGGAAGTGGAGACTGGCCTGATCCTGCTGTAAGCCAAGCAGTGCCAAGCATGGCAGAAGTGAAGACAAGACAAAGAAGGACCCTCCCAGTGCCTCCGAGTGGCCACCTTAGCTTTGGACTGCTGTGCTCTCGAATTTATTACAAGATAGCCACACTTGCTTCTAGCCACCTAGAATGTGGCTCCTCATTTGGGACACATTTAGGAAACCAGCACAAGTCTTTCCCTACTCTCAGCTGGTCTATATTTTTCCTGAAAATACTGTGACCATCACACAGCCTAGCAGAGGGTGCTGGAAGTTATAGGGCCTGGCTCCCCACTAGTTTATACTGAGTGTACCTTCTGAGCACCTGGGGCAGGGCAACCCTAATTTCTGCATTTTCAAGGGTGCAGTGGAACCTCAGCAGTAGGCCAACACACCCTTCACCTACAGTTTACTCAGCCAGCAGTTTCTCATCAGACACTCTTAACAGCTGACAGCTCTTTGAAGACCCTTTCCTCTGGACTTGCTCATACAGACATCATGATGAAACCTCCATTGCAGATCTCTCATGTATATGTAAGCTCTGTCAGCCCACCAAGAATATGACAGTATGGTCAGAGTGCACCTTTCCTGTGGCTGAGGGATACCACTCACTCCCCTTCGTCTTTCGGACCTTGCATTTGCAAGGGACACGCTCCTCAGTTCTGCTTGTCCCACCTCACAAGGAGCCAAAGAACAAAAGGGTTCTGGGTAGCAGGTTGGGCTACCAGACAAATTCCTATCTCCCAGGCTGCTTCTCTGCATAAACCTGATCCAGGTTTTAGGGAAACCTCTTGTCTCCAGCAGCTATCCCTCCTGTGAGGGATGAGCTCTGATAGCAGATTAGCCTCTAACAAGCATGTCATTCACTTGGCTAGTCCAGTTCTGTTTCTTCTGCATACTGTTAATTTTTCTGTGATGTGCAAGCCACACTGGGTGTTGAGGACACACAGGGAGTGAAAAGCAAAGCATTGTTGCTTTCCAAATGCTTAGAGAACTCAGGCTGCCAGGGAAGCCAGGCAAAGAATAACACAAAGGGTGTTAAATGCTCTGAGAGTGGACACAGTTACGAGGGGCCACCGGCAAGCTGGCAAAATTCAAGCTCACACACGTGCCAGGAGGCACTGCACAGAGGCTCACCCTAAGCCTTGGGAGGAAGGCCTGCCATCACTCCCACATGGTTAAGACCAGGAGAAAGAGCAGCCTCTCCCCAAAACCTGCAAGTCTCCATGGGAAGCTGCGCAGTGGCTATCTGCCCAGATTCCCTACACTAACACTACTCTGCCCCTACCACTCCTGTGCTAGGGGCTCCCAGCAGCCAGCCAGTGACTTAACTCAACCTCTCACACCCCTGCCTAACTGCTTTTCACACTCCCACCACGGTCCAGCCTGCCACCACAGGTGGATGACTTCACCTCTGCTTCGGGGCTAGTCTTCAGATGCTCCCCTGACCCATCTCTTTCTGGTCAAACCCCATGGCTCTGGTCCGTATTGGAGCACACCAGCATGCCCCCCTGGTCCGTCTCAAAGTGGTGTGTGTGTGTGTGTGTGTGTGTGTGTGTGTGTGTGTGTGTGTGTGTGATGTGAATGTCTGTGGTTATGGCAGATGCCTCTCCCCACCCCCACTCTATCCCCAGCTCGATTGGGCATTTCCTTTGCAGCAGTTATTAATCTTGTAAGTTGCTCATTTGCTTGCTCTTCAGCAAACATTTAGTGATTTAACATTCCTCTCTTGGCAAATGGTACATCTGATGAGATCGGAAGTCAAGCCTGACTTACCCACCTGTGTACTTTTCACAGGAAACAGGAGAATAGGTACTGTTTTAACCATCATACAATGGGCTGGATGTTTGCACTCCACATCAAATTAACACGTTCAGATCCTAACTCCCAATCTTTTCCCAAGGAGGTAAGGCAATGAAAAGGGACTCTATAGAGCTCTCCCATTTCCCAGTTGTCCCATGAGAATTCAGAAGAGAGATCTATGTACAAGGCAGTCCCAGAACCCTCCAGTGCCAACACCCCCCACGGGGACTTCAGCCTCTAGAATTGTGGGAACAATTCCAGCATCCAGGAGAGGTTCTCCTGGCTATTCCTGTACTGCAGACCATCAGCCCAGCACACACATGCTCCATGTGCCCCCTCCTATTATATATCAGCAGACCTGGTCCTAGGCCGCAATCTGTTCACTCAGGAATGACCAGGCTGGGAAGAGAACGTTCTGAAGCACATGGCTCCACAGAGGATCAAGTTAGCTGCATAGGCACCAGAGGACTGATGAATCCATAGACACCCAGAGACCTCTCGGGGACACACTGGGCCCCTGGGGGAATGCAGATGTTGGAGTCTGTGGTACACACTGGAACATCAGCTGCACTACAAGCCTGCTAATGGGGGGTTGTATTTATTTTGAGCTACATAAAGCACATTTGGCTAACTGAACTGGAGGGAACCTGGTTGAGACCTTCTCTATTCTTCGCTTTGGGCCTGCAGGCCCAGAGGTCCTTTTATTTTAGCGGTACCAAAGGGCACCAGGAGCTTGGCTCTCCTCCATGATCCTCCAGGCTTTATGGCACATGGCAAAGACTGGGCTGCTTCTGTGTGGTATGTCCTTACACCAGCAGGCATTGGCATTTTAGCAGACTATAGTTGAAAGTATCCCTAGCTCCTGTTCGGGGGCATCTTGCTAACTATGGATGAATTTCTAAAGTGCTGCTGAAATCTAACAAAGTGTTAAAAAGGCCTCTAGTGCAGAAGGGAAGGAGTCACACCAAGCCCACGGCAAGACCCATGTCATGGCCATTCTACAAGGCCAACCTGACCGTCTGCCTCAACTGTCCAGTCTGACCTGGCCCCATGCCTCTGTGCTAACCACAGCTCTCTGTGCTGCCCACTCCATGCTGCCTCCAGACTTTCAGTGTCCCCCCTCTCTCCTCCCCCATCCTTCAGGGCCTCTTCCCTCCCTATTTCACTCTTCTCTATAGACCATGTGCAATTCTTTGGAGAGGGCGTGAGCTGGCCGGTAATATCAAATACAAAGGTAGCTCAAGAAAGTAGAGCAGAAAAAGGCCTCCTCCCTGCAGGGACAGTGGTATGTCCCCAGGTGCTCTGGGTATCAGGTGTTTGGCTGCTTCCTGTCCCAAACTGGTGCTGGCAGGAGACAGAGGTGTGGGTCTCCAGGGAGCAGAGACTGCTGCTGCCATAACTCATTAATCATCTGCTAATTGTGGCAAATGGGATTTTACAGTTCCCCAGGCCCTCCCCATGAGCTATCTACACCTCAGGGGGGATTGCAGGCCAGCCACAAAATCCCTTCAAGACCTCCCTGATTTGTACAGTATGCTCTCTATATGACTCTGGGAGGGAGGGGTGGAATCCACACTGAACCTTGCCTTTCTTTCTCTCAGGCCCTAGTAACATCCTCAGTGTAAGTCAATCACACTACCTGTCAAGGATCCTGTGGCCAAAAGAATGACTCTCTAAGTGGCACGTAATTCCTTCTGCAGGTGTACTACCCAGAGCCCAGCCTAGGTCACCGAGCTGCATAGAAGAAAGCCCTGAAAAGGAGGAGCTGGCTCACTAGCTCTGGCCACTGGCTCTCTGGCTCTCTACTTCCTCATCTGTAATGTTTGAGAATAATATTCTCCTCTCTGGGGAACAGAATAATGAAATTAACTTGCATCCAAGTGCTTCTCAGCATCCGTTCCCAAGGGTTTCCTCACCTGTCTAGCTCTCCTCCACCCTTGCTTTTTATGTGATGGTGGGTACAGCTCTGCAGTGATGACCAGTACTTAGAACAATGAGTGCCTGGTGAGGTCTGGGCTCCATACTTTGTCTGTGCTCACTACCACACCCTGCAGGTAAGCCCCCCGGGAGGAAGCAAGGGCAGGGACCAGGGATAGAACCCCCCTATCTGAAGGTGCCCTAACAAAGATGCAAACCTAGGGCTGTTCTGCCCAGCCTTCTGCCTTGAGAATCAGCTTGAGTCTTCCTTTCTCTTTGTCCACTACCATCTGGTCATTTTGGAAAAGAGCCCCAGCCAACTGTCACCTCTCTCACTCCTGTTATGTGAGGCACAGTGAGGCAGGGATAAAGCTGGGGTTTCAGTGTTTGTACAGCAAGCTCCTGGCTAAATGGCTTGGAAAACCATGTGCTCTCTCGGGCCCTAGTTCTCTGGTCTGGCGAGTGAGGTCTCCTTCACAGAACAGTCTCAGAGTGTCCTGGGACTTGGGAACATGCAGGATCCTGAGTTCGAGTGGACAGTACAATTCAGGCACAGCCACACAGTGGCCTACAGAGGCTATGGGTAAAGCCATAGCTGACCCTCACAAAGGGCCGTCTCTCCCCTACAGTCTCCATACCCACACCTCATCCATGCAAAAAAGAGAGAACTGGTCCCGAGTGCTCCTGTTTCTTTGATTACAGGAGCATGGCCTCTAGAGGCTTCTAATTGGCTGATGGATGATGGGGAGGATGCTGCTTCCTCCTCATGGAGTTGACAGGGTTCATCAGGAAGGGGACATCCACAGTGGTGATGCCAGCTTCTTGCCTTCCTCATAGCTTGGGCATTCCAGCTTCTTGATGTGTATGCTCAGCCTCTGAAGACACTGTCGCCCATTCGTAACCACAGCCATCGATTTTGGGCACTAAGAATTCCTTCTGTTTCTTTAAGGCAATTTCCCTGAATTGAAGAAAAATCATGAAACATCTGATGAGGGAGTTGTGTCTTGTGATGGTTTCGTTTTGTTTTTTTGAAGACAGGAGAGTGATTAGCTGCATGCTACTTCATGGTGATCCCCTAATGGTGACAAGATCAGGATCACAACTGACCATGGTGGTTCATGCTTTCAATGCCAGAATCCAGGAGGCTGAGGCGAGAGGCCTGCTATGGGTGACACAGAATGAGTACCAGGCCAGCCAAAGCAAAAATAGAGATTGGCTGTCTACTGGCTACTTAACCATATCCATGTAAATTAATTCAACCAACCTACCTAGAGGTCTCACTGTTTACCATCTGGGTGTGAGGACTCTATGAGGTGCAGTCAAGGTCCTAAGTGTTTACTCATATTATCTTTAGGAATGTGATGCCATTCACAGGAAGATGTTAGAATTCAGTTTTCCTGAGAAAAAGTGAAGCCTGGGAAGATCAGCCACTTGTCCACAGGCTTTTGGGCTCCAAGGCTTGTTGAACCTGTGTCATTATGTAGATTTGTCACCCTGAGCTTGAGGTAGACACAGCCTTGAAGTACTGTGTCCTGTCCCCTTATGAACTAACACACCCTCTAGAACACAAAGGTAACAGTGGCCAAGTCACACCCAGACCACAGCCCTCTGTGAGCCCACACACACTCCTGACCAGTGGAAACCACCTCATGCCTGCCCTCCCTTGCTTTCAGACATCCTCCTTCCTCACAGGTGCTCAGACTGTTTCCTCTACCAGGAAGGAGGCAGCCTCCTGTGATGCATGTGCCACAGAGTCTGAGTCAGGCTCACAAGGATCTGCATCTGAGCTTTGCCCTTTCTCACCTCTCGAACTGCTAAAGTTCCCTTCCCCAGAAAATGGAGAGATGCCAGAACCTTGTTGCTTGATAAGTCAGAACACCAGCCCTGCCCTGCGTGAGGCTGGAGGCCCTACCTCGTCTCCGTCTGAAACCAGTCTTCTCTAACATGGTGATTAACGCATCCACCATGTCCCTTCCTCTCAAGACCTGTAAGGAAGAGGGCCCCACACTGACCTAATGCCGTATCTCATGTTTAGCAAAGCTTGGCCATGGTTTATGGAGCAATATCTCTTCAGCACCCCGAGCCTCAGCCGCTTCCTTCTGTAGCAAACTTACTCTCTGCATGCATGTCTCCCTGCTTCATGCTCAGCTGGCTACACTTACCTTCCTGGGCCCTGCAGCACTCTGTGTTCTCTCTGTTGGATCCCTCTGCCCTACCACCCTGTCCTGATCTTCCGCTGGGGAGCTTCAGCACTTCACATAGTTTAACATTTAACTCAGGACTCCTATGCTCCTCAGGAAAGTTTGTAGTACCCCCAGGCTGACCAGATCCCCAGCGCCATGTTTGCAGTCTCAAGACTGCCTTCTTGCCCAGACCCTACCACATAGTACTTGCTGTCCTTGTCCCCTGTTTGGCTGTGACCCCAAGGACTGGGCCACCTCTGGATGGAGACCTTCTTGGCTCTTTGGAGCATCTGCCCATGAGGACAAGCACCTTCCTGTGGTGAGTGTGACTTGGCCACTGTTACCTTGGTGTTCTAGACAGTGTGTTAGTTTGTAAGGGGACAGTGATTCAAGGCTGTGACTACATTTGTATGTACATTTTCTGCTTCAAGTTCAAACCTTGTTCATCAACACAGCAATTAACAGCAGCACCAAGTGACAGATGGCCCAGCACTGAGCCTGAACCTTGGCTCCACAGCAGGCCTGGAGTAGGGCAGACATGTCTGGCATGGTAGATGCTTTCATTGATCTAGAGTCCATGTCTAAGGGTGCTGCTGTGGAGCCAGCCAGATGACATCAGTGCCAGTAGTGGGGGCTGGGCCTAAAAGGGCCAGGCCATGTTATAGTCTCTTAGGATGACTGTGAAAAGAAGACCATCTCTATTATAATACAGGAGACATTTTGTTTTATGTTATGTTATACCATTTAATTTTATTTTTATCTGAAATTTATGGTAGGAGGTTCCAGAATCCTATCTTCAAAGTTTCTTCAACGTTAAGGACACCCCCCAACTCTCAGACAATGACATCCTGACAGTTCCGCAGACAGTTCTGAGTTTTCGGTTATTATTCAAAATTGTCATTTCTAGGCTCTTGGGCACCATTTAGCAGACAATTAGGATTAGTGTCTGGTATTATGCAAGAACTGTGTTGGTTGACATGATTCTGTGTAAGAGACTATAATGATACCTTCTCCACTTCCTGTTAGCCCTTCCCCACTTCCTGTAAGTCCCTGGTGTGAACTCTATGGCTGGTTATTACTCTGTGAATGATACTGGCTTCTCCATAAAAGAAATACCAAGTTAGCATCCACATCGGTTCCTGGGCCATAAATTTAAGGCAAAGTGCAGTGCCCAGCACCAGCATGGATACCACAGCATTGAGTCCGTCGGTGCCAGATCGTAATCTAGCCACCTTGGGAACGCCAGAGGGGCAGTGGACAAGCGGCCAAGATGAAGTCTCATGATGGTCTCTAGTAGCCTCTTTTTCTCTGAATGTTTCGGAACATCAGAAATGTGCAGGTTCTACCATGTTACCACAGCCATTCTAGCATACATTCTCTCAGCAGAGTTGGGGCTGATTTCTTCTCAGCTCTCTGCATCTCCATCCAAGTGAAACAGAAGAGAGAGGTGCAGACCAGGGAGGTGAATTCTGCTGTCTGTTGTTAGTGATGTGGAAATCATACATCTTGTTTAAAGAGGTGCTGACAAGTCTATGTACACAGGGAACCAAGCTGGGAAGTCCCTCAAGTGTGAGGCAGCCTCAGTGAGGACCACCACATCAGTGGCGCCTCTGCGGCTGCAGACAGACTAAGAAGAAGGTCTTGCTTCCTTGCAATTAGTACTTTGGGGATCTCCATCCCATCAGGGAAAAACCTGCCCTCACCTACTCTTCTCATCCAGCAATGGACAGGGAAGGACTGCTTGTGACCATCCCTGCCCTGCCCTTCCCTTCCCTGCCCTGCCCTGAAGATGTCTGCTTCTTCTCCCTTGCTGAAACATAGCCCTAGCTTGTATCTGAAGACCTTCTGAAGCTGCTGTTGGGAGGACTGTTAGCATCCTGTCTAAACTCCACCCCACAGTTACCTGGCAATAGCCAGGTAGGCTCCTCCCCACAGATGCCTGGCAATAGCCAGGTGGGCCTGGCCCACTATAAAAGGGGCTGCTTGCCTTTCTCTCTCTCTCCCCCTCTACCCCCCTCTCTCTCACTCTCTTGCCTCTTGCCCACTCCCATCCCCCACCCCCGTCTCTCCACGTGATCATGGCCGGCCTCCACTCCTCTAGTCTCTACTCTTCTACTTCTCTCTCTCTCCCACTCCTTGCCTTTCTCTGCCTCTACTACCCTCTTAACTCCCCTCTCCATGCCCTGAAGAAACTCTATTCTGTACTATACCTTCCAGTGTGGCTGGTCCCTCAGGGGGAAGGGATGCCTCGGCACCGGCCCGCTGAGGCACAACCCTCCTCCCTCCCTCCCCCTCCCCCCCCACATAGAACATATATTATATCTCTTTATCTTTTTATAAGCACATCAAGGATGGTGGTCCAGAAGTATATTCTTGGACCTTGTGGGCAGCAGCACACTTGAGGACATAAGGACATGCTGAGGGAACACCTGAGAGCTGACACCAGTTTGCTGTCGTTTCCATCCCTGCCTTGCAGCAGGTACAAAGAGGGAGTAGTGGACATTGCAAAGCATGACCTGAGAAAAAGCATTAATTCTATCCCCGCATCCTGATGACAATGTCCACACATGACCCTATTCCCACACTGTCCCTGTGGAATGTATGTCCTTTCTATCTTTAATTACCCTGTGGCCATAATAGATGAAGGAGAATTCAGACATCCATTCTCCTCTTGGGAGATTAAAAACATGGTCAAACTTCATGAAGACTCAGGAATGATTGCTCGTTCCTCTCCCAAGACAGCTATCACTGAAACATACAGATGAGAGGGGCTTCGGTGGGAGATGTCCCCTAGGGATCCCATCACCTGACTGGGGCTCCCCCTCCCAGTACTTGCAAGCACACATCTCACAGCCTTCTGATCCTTACTGTAAATATAGAGTCCACATTTTTATTTGTAAAACTTAAGAATATTCTACTAATATGATCTGTTCAGGTGTAGAGTAAATATTTTTTCAAACAAGAAAAGTGTGTTCTGTCTCCAGTGAGTATAAAGATGTTTCCATTTCTAGAGTTCATACTAGAGAATCGGTAGCCTCATCAAGATAGTCAAAAAGGGATTTTAGGGTTTTTAAATGAAATTTTGGAATATTTGCATGTGCACAATGAGATAGCTGATGAGTGGGGCCCAAAATTAATCTACATTTCAAAAAGATACTATATACATAGTCTGGGATAATTTTATATGATGTTTTTCAATAATTTGTGTACAAAATAAAGTGGACTTTTCTACTGTGTCATGTAGATGCTCAGAATATCTCAGACCTGAAAGCAATTCAGATGTCAGTTTTGGATCAAAAATGCTCAGCCTATATTCCTAATTTTATCACTGTCAGGCATACCAGTTACCATTATGACTATGACCAATTACCTGACAAGCAGCAACATAGGGCAAGTTTTGGCTCATGGTTTGAGAGGATATATGGGAAGAAATCATGCTAGTGGAAGTGTGAGGTGCCAGTGGGAGTGTCAGGCTGCTTGCTCACATCGTAGTTGTCCAGGAAGTAGAGGAAGATGAATGCTAACACTCAGATGGCTTTCTCCCTTTTCTCTTTTTATTCAGACTGAGGCTCCAGCCCGTGGGATAGTAGCACATTCACTCAGGGAGTGGTGCTTCTCTCAGTTAACTGCCTCAGAAAATGACATCATCAATATGTCCAAAGGCAAAGGCTCACCAGTGTCCATTTCCTAATTCAGTGTTGGCAATCAAAACCAAGCAGTCTAGAATAGAGGGATGACTTAGCAAGTGAAGGTGATTGCCACCAAGCCTGCTGGCCTGAGTTTGATCTGGGGGACACACACAATGGAAGGAGAGGACTGACTCCTCTGCCTTTCACACTGTGGACCACTGTTGTCATTCTCACTCTTAGTAGTGAGTATTATTCCTACAAACTAGGTACCATCCTCAGACTCACAAATGTGATAACACTTTCCTCTCACTGATCCACAAAACATCACGGTGCTCCTTCTCAGATGAGTTGAGTCCTTTGCCCCAAGTCCCTTAACAAGCTAGTGAAGAACCAGGGTGTTCTCTTATATGTTTTCAGAGCCTGCATTCATAGCACTATGCATCCTGGTGTCCAGATCCGGAGGACACAGGAGTGAGACCCAAGTCAGAGTCACCTGATCACACATTCTCATCTGAGTAATGAGATGGTGCTCCTTCTGTACTGCTGCTCAAACAGCTAGGGAAGAGTTGGGTGACATTGGAGACAGGACCTTCCCATAAT
Organism: Rhynchomys soricoides; assembly: GCA_019843965.1. Lineage (NCBI taxonomy): Eukaryota > Metazoa > Chordata > Mammalia > Rodentia > Muridae > Rhynchomys > Rhynchomys soricoides. Next base: position 1,444,020 of record JADRCH010000120.1, read on the forward strand.
TGTCCCCAATTAAATGCTCTGAGAGACTTTTACTCTGTTACCACTCTGTCCCCTCTGGTTAGATGCTTTTTCTCCTTGGAGAAAGTGCATCTCTGTCTTAGGACATTGTATCTGCCAGGCCCTCACCTGTGTGGCTGTCCTCACTCCATCTGGGACTCTTATTCACAGGATGCCAGCTATGAATTCTTTTGCTTGTGTGTCCAGTGACTCCCCATTGTGCTTCTGTTTGGGGGCCCAGGAGTCCTGGCTACCTTCTGGTATCATCTTCATTTGTTTGCCTATTTGATTCCTGCTTGACTCCCTGACTCAAGTACATGCTCCCTGGGAGCAGAAACTCAGACCAGCCACGCCTTGCTGTACCCAAGAGTGCAGTGTGTGGCTAATTGTTGGTCCAGTGATTTGGGTGAGCACGCATTAAGCCCCTACTTCAGGTCAGGCACTACGTGAAAAGAGAACAATGTCGAGGTGAAGGGTACAGCCCATGTGCCCTAAGAGTTTGATGCCTCATAGGGGTGGAGGCAAGGCAGGACATAGGGCAAAGAGGGAAAGGAATTGGGAGATGGGAGCAAGGAAGGAAGGATTTGGAGAGAGCTCAGCGTGGGGTGGGAGGTGAGAGACAAATGTTCAGAAGAGACAGGAATCGCCAAGCATCTGATGAAGCATGGATAAATATGGGGATTGTAGATGGTGTCAGGCATGGGAAAGGGACAAGGGGACAACTCAGGGCGGCAGGGGTCCTGAAACAACTGTCTGGAGCCCAGGACATGAATGTGGAGTGGAAGAGGCCAGCTTTGAGAGCTCTGCTCCAAAGCAGGAACCTAGATCTCATTCCTTACCGAAAAGAAGCCATGAAAACAGTCCACACTGAGAGCTGAGGAAATACGCTCTTGGGCCAGCATCCAATGCTCACTCTAAAGATTGCTTGTTTATTTATTCTATGTGTATGAGTGTTTGCCTGCATATACGTCTGTGTATCATGAGCGTGCAGTGTCCATGGGAGGGTAGAAGTGGATTAGATTCTCTAGAACTGGAGTTAATGATAGTTAAGAGCTGCCACGTGGATGCTGGGAACTGAACCCGGGTCCTCTGGAAGAACAGCCAGTGCTTTTATCCACTGAGCCATCTCTCCAGCCGCTTCAGTCCTGCTACTTTTCCATCACAAAATTGGCCCAGGAATTCCATGTCCATGAGCCCATTTCCTCAATTTGGAAGTAGGTAAAGCTTTGCTAATGAATGTTGAGTAATTGTGGCTTCTGTCATTGGTGTGGTTTGCACAGAACCAGCAGAGGATGTGGGAGAGGCCTGATTTAAGCTTGATCCCTCAGTCATGCTGTGGACTATGACTTGACAGAGGCCACGGGGTAAGCAGGTGGGACAAGGACAAGGAGAAGAGTTAGAAAACTGTTGGAATAGTTAGGAAAGCTCAGACTCAGAGCCTCTATGGTAAAAACCTAATTAAAAGAGGCACAGGGTTACTTTATCCATATAGACTAAGAGGACAAAGGTCAGAGGAGCCCCAGGTCTGTTAGGGAATAGTAACTCAGGTGCAGACTAAGAGGAGACACAGCCTGGCCTAGCATGGATTCTCTGGCAAGCTCAACTGCTTCTGCACTTTTGGAAGATGGAGCCAGCTCTGCATCTCAGGCAGCTCCTGTGCTGGGAAGGAGTGTCCTGTCATTTGTACTGAGTAATGCATTTTTAATTAAAATGGAAATCATTGGAGCATTCTGTAAAGTTTTACTTGGGGAATTTGCCTTCTTGCAGGCTCTGCCTTAATTAGCATTCTATTTATCCCTTATTAATAAATGATATTCACGCAGTTCCTTCTGCCTCTTTTGATCTCAGGGTCTCATCACTCATGAGCCAAACTTTGTTCCTTGTTGATAGTCAGGGATCAGTGGGCCCAAGCAGATCTGACTTGGGGTTTGAGAATTAGGGTTCTCAGAAAATACCAGCAACACTGAGACATTTTTCTGGCTATCCAGAAGCTATCATGTGCACCTCTGACGTTGAGGGTGACACCTTTAGAAAACACACTTTTTGATTGAGCCTCTAACTGGGCAGATAGACCCAAGGCAGTGGCTCCATTTGATCAGTCAGGACCCAGCTCCAGGAGCTAGATGCTGAGGAGCCTGAGCACCTGCTGATCTTTGACCCAAAGCCAAGAAAGCTCAGTACCTCTTTCAGGATCACAAAGCCAGGCAGTGAGTGCTGGAGAACCATGGACAGCTGATCGGTTGTGTTCTGTGTCTTACACTGAGGGTTATATGCCCAATCCTGATCAATGTTCGAAGCCAGCTAATAAGGTTAAAATAGCTTCCCTCTAGCCCCAGAAGACAAAACCAGCTGTGGTGAAATTCATCAGCCTTCCTCCAACTCTCAGCTGTTAAAGAGGCCTATCTGACAGCTAAGGCTGAGACTGTGGACTTCACGACCCTCGGTTCCATTTGCTGAATGTATTAGAACTGCATTCTCCCAGTTTGAACCCTAAAAAATATTTGGAGGCAACATCAGGTCCTTTCTGCCCAGAGTGTGTGCACCGAAGACCAGCAGCATCAGCCCATGGGTGTATATTAAAATGCAGAACCCAGACCCATAAATCAAACCCTACAATTGGATAAGGTCCCAGGATGTGCAACACTCACTAAAGCTTGCAAAACAAACTGGAGATCTGAATTTGGTAAATACCTGCTAGCATGTGTCTTAGCAGAGTACAGGTGCAGATGAGGCCTGTGACCTTGACCATGAGCTAGATTCTGGAGGCTGAAAGTTAAGATTATTCTCTATTCCCAGGTTGGTGCTATTGGACTTTGAGGAGATGATAAGGGAGCCAGGAGCCAGTCTTAGAATCCCTAAATGACCTACAAATGTCTTCAGCTTTATCATAGTACACAGTAGGGCATGGCCTTGGACACAGAGATCTTTTACCTTTGCCAAGAGTTATAATAGGCCCAAAATGTAGCTGGTTCTTTAAGACAGTAAAAGATTGGGTTGGCAATCACACATGCCTTTGATTAATCAAAACAAAACAGAGCTATGCACTAATTATTTTTCAGACACTGGACTTGTTTAGGACAATGCCTTTCAGATTGTGAGGCTCATGGGATAAAGGAGATTATAAAACAGGCCATGACAAGTGGCACACAGATGTCTATAACTGCAGCCCCAAGATTCCAAAAGGGGTCTGACACCATGGTCTGTGTCGTACCTGAATATGTATGTGCACACACAGAGAGAGGCACACACACAAGAGCAGAGAGGAAGGGATGGAGTGAGGGAGGGAAAGGAAAGGAAGGAAGAGAAGGAGGGAGGGAGGGAGGGAGAGAGAGGGAGGGAGGGAGAGAGGGAAGGAGGGAGGGAGGGAAGGAAAGAGGTCCAGAAACCATGAGAAGCAGCTGATGCCCCATATGGTGTTTCCTGCAACCCTGTGGTTACAGCAGCAGCAACTGACAAGGATGATGCTGGTGACAGTAGCTAGCAGGATAAACTGCCCACTCTGTGTGGTCTAAGCTGGCCTACACCACCTCCCAAGGTTGGCCTGTCACTATCAGTCCCCCTGAACTGATGAGAAATGAAAAGCCTTATCCTAAGCTTCTGGCTTAAAGAGCAGCAGAGGCTGGCTTCCCAGCCAAGGCTCTCAAGCCCCTTCCTTTACAAATCTCCATGCCCACCTGCTACCCAGATCCTGCTCATGGTCCTGCTGAAGCTGCTCATTCATTTGGCTGAGCCATTTCAGTGATGGGCTTTGGGACTAGATAACTCTCAGCAGCTGCCGAGTGTCTCTTCTTGCTGTTTGGAGAATGGAGATGGAGCAGCCTTAACTGTCTGAACTATCTGTATCCAGCCTGACTGTCCTTAGTGCTGAGCACAGATCACAGGTACAGCCAACGTGTGTGTGTGTGTGTGTGTGTGTGTTGCTTGCTGTTTATGTGAATTAACTTCACTCCTCAGGCTGCTTGGTATCACTTGATCAGACTAGACTGTCAGGGCATGAGGGCTGACCAATAAGCTCTGGATCTGTGTCTGGCTCCTCCTACTCTGAGATTGCACGTGCTAACTTTGTACATGTGTGCTGAGTATTATGCATTTTTGGATTACAAGTGCATACCACCATGCCAGCTTTGTACATATGTGGGAAGAATCATGTATTTTTTTTTAAAGTTAAATTCCATTGGTGCTTAAGATCTCTAGAATCAATGACTTTATCCCAACATTTAAAACTGAGTTTGGCATACTGTGGTGTTTAATAATAAATGCTTGCTGGATCACTTGGGATATATAGTGAGACACTGTCTGAATAAAAGCAAAAATTCATAAATAAGCAAATAAATGAATACATAAACATGAATAAATATAGAATCAAGAGCCCTGTGTCACTTTCATCCCTTCCCCTATGTCTTGTTGAGTCTGTGATGTCCAGGTAGCCTTTACTCTCCAATGTAACAGAGTGTTTATTCCTTTGACCTGAGTTTCCTTAAGGTCGGGTAAAGCAGTGGTCTACAATCTAGAAGTACACAGTTATGTGCATGGGGTGTGTATGTAAAAAAAGAAATTGGCTTCCAGATACTCAGGTTAATTTTCTACTCTTCCAAAACTGATCTGACCAAGATCTAAAGAAAGGCTCTTTACAGAAAGTAGACCCCTCCTCCATCCTGAATCTTACTGGATGATTTGCTCAGGAGTTTCAAATTGCCATGGTGCCAAAGAGTGAGCATATTTGCTAAGCTGGGGAACCTCAGATACACCAAGCTTCCAAGTTTTACCTGCTGTTAATCCCGATCACAGGCAAGACGATTGAGTCCCCTGGCTTGTGTTGGGGGCTCAAAGACTGGGCTAGAGGGGCTGGAGAGATGGCTCAGTGGTTCAGAGCACTGGCTGCTCTTCCAGAGGTCCTGAGTTCAATTCCCAGTAACCACATGGTGGCTCACAACCATCTGTAATGGGATTCGATGCCCTCTTCTGGTGTGTCTGAAGACAGCGACAGTGTACTCATATACATAAAATAAATAAATTTTTTTTTTTTAAAAAAAAGACTTTCCTAGAGGAAATAGTACAGGTAGGCAATGCTGATTTCCCCCAAGATTTTTGGAATATTTTCAGCATTATTTTCTTGTTTTGTTTTCAAGCCACATTGGACAACAATCTATTCTTTTTTCCAGTTTGGTGTGCTTTACTCAACTAAGTTGGTTCAAATATTCTTCTCTCCACTCACATCATGAAATCTAATTATATTCAATCTTAATTTTCTTCCATTTTATAAACTGTGTGTTCTTTTCTACAGTCTCTTGACATAAGCGTTCTGCACAAATCTGGTGACAACTTTTAGCTACTGAGTTTAAAAGTCACTTAGAATTCAAACTTTTTTTTTTTTAAATCATTCTTCTTTGGGGGAAGGGAGCAAAGGGATCAAAGCCCATGGAGACATGCAGCCATGTGGAAAGCCATTATCTGCTGCCATTTTGATTCAAGATCAAATGTCATGGGCATTTGAAGCCTTTTCACTGCTTCTGAACATGGTGCAATCAGGGTCCTCCCTGACAAGTTATCAACAAGCTGACAGACTACAAACACTCAGGTCCCAGTGGTTCTCTTGAAAGAGGTCTCCCTGTGTTCTGCTGATAATCAACCCACTGGCCATATTGAGGCAGCCACCTCCAAGGGAGACCCACTGTTCCCCTCCTGATAGGAATGCATAATCGTATCAGTGTCAATGGAAGGTATGTGCCTGCTTCACCAGAGACAATAGGCCAACAGAAAGGGACACTTGTTCCCAGCAACTGAGGGAGTAAACATGATTGGCTATTCCCAGCCACCATCTATAAAGGGTCTTGCTGAGCCCTTCATGCCGCTTCTTTGTCAGGTTACAGACTGGGGGACTCAGTCTGCCTTCCTCTACTGTATGACTGCCACCCACCTTCCCTGAGCAGAATTCTCTTGAAGTCCCACCAAGACTGGCCTCTCAACCCCTTGCTTCTTCTAGAGATAAGCCTGAGGACTTATGTGCCAAAACTGTGACCCGAGTTCCCATGACAGGGGAGCAGCCAAATCCTTCACTCCTTACAAAGAGCTCACAGTAGTGCCAGCAATAAAAATTATAATCATTTACTATGCACTGGGCTTTCTGGGCACTAAATATTTTTTAATACACTGTGCATTCATCCCCAAGGTCTCCAAGCAGTTCTGTTCAGCCACTATAGTCACCCCATGAAATAAGACAAGACTAATTAAACTGTGAATAATACAGAGCTTCAGACTCTGGACACCAGGAGGCAGACACATTGTGTATCAGAGCTAAGTGCTCCTCAGGGCCTGATAGCAGCTTGGAATGCCACCTTCTGTCATCTACTGTACCATGTTCTATACCTAAAATGTGACTAGAGTTTCCATAGCATGGGCAATGCCAAAGCTGTTCCAGAAAGGGAGATGGAATGGCTCTGTGTGTGTGTGTGTGTGTGTGTGTGTGTGTGTGTGTGTGTGTGTGATTGTCCAGTGGTGGGGCTGAAATGCAGGGTAGGAGTGTGAATATAGACTTGGGTGTCTGTCACGTGGCCCATCTTTGGGGAATACAGGAAGCTGATGTCAGACTTTTCTTGGCAATCTGGATGTCCTTGGGGCTATCTATAGCACCAACAGGCTGAGACCAGGACTACTTAGCTGTGCCCTTGGGCTCCTTCCCTGCTGAGGGATGGTCTCACAGCTGAGGCCCCAGATCTCCTGTCCCACTGGAGAAAGGACTGAGGCCTCAGGCTTCAGGCTGAACGCAAGGCCCATTCTGACATGGGACATGCTAAAATGACATGTCATGGGGATTTGTGGGCCTCCCTGGAGCAGTTTCCTCCAGGGAGTCATTTTATTTAGTTCCAATTGGACTCTGTGATTGGTCTCATCCCTGGACCAGCTGGTGTCCAGGCTCCATATGGCAAGGGCAGGAAAATGCCATGTTCCAATTGAAATATACTCTGCCGTCCTGGGGGCCACTCTGTAATTACCTCTAGCTGGAAGAGGGCTTAATTTTTTAAGATGAAGCTAGGAAGTAATTTCTCCACTTTGGATTTGCTGTAGTGATGTGTCAGTGTCTTCCCCATTAATTCAGACAGACACAGCATGGAAAGAGCAGGCAGGGCCTCAGAGGCCAGCAAGGCCCAAGGAGGGCTTAGTGTGGGAATCTTTACTGCCTCGCCTTGACATGTGGTCTCAGTCTGTCTGCTACATTCTCTAGCTAATGTGCTATTGTCCAGTGCTTAGCAAGTCCACCCACACATAGAATGACTAATAGAAGTGCTTTAAGGGACACATGCCACTTGCCACACATCATTGCTAGCATTTTACCACATGTGTATCCTCCAAGAAAGGACTTGTGATTATACCCATTTTGTTGATGGAGTAAAATGAGTCACAGAGAGTAAAGGAATGCATCAACAGCTCCATAGGCAATACATTTTTGCAATAAGGGTTACTCTGGGCCCAAGCTCTTATGCATTTGCCCTGAGCTTTGTCTAAGAGAGGCAATCACCTTAGAAGGCAAATTGTGCTGAGGATTTTACAGATCCTGTCTGTTGTCTGAAATAGTTCTTGTGAGAGCCACTTTAGAGATAACAACCAGACCAAGCACCCAAAGCTGGGAGTCAGCTTGGAGGTCAGAACCTCCAGAGCCGAGATCAAGTGCTTGCAAAGACTAAGGTTTGAGGGTTCAGGTTTGTATCTGCCCAAGCTCTTCTTTTCTTTCCTGTGCACTCTGTGGTTCCCCAACAACTGGGATGGCCTCTCTGACATGGAGGAAGGCCATCCCTCTTTAGTAAGTGCTCCCTGTCACTGCCCAAGTGTGTGTCTAGTCATTGGTGAGGGCCATCTGGCTAGAGGGCCCCATCCCCAACATTTCTGCTCCATTCTAGATGTTCCCTCCCCATGTCCCTGGAGTCTCAGAAATTAAGAATCATGTCTAGAGCTGCTGGCACCAACCAACATGTGATCACCACTGTCTCTGATAATACACTGCTTGTTGTTGTATGTGTGCATGTGGCCATGCGTGTGAGCTTGGGTGTCAGAGGTTAACATCTGGTGTCTTCCTCAGATACTCTCCATCTTTAAAAAATATCATTACATTTCTATCCATAAGTCATCGTCTGTGTGTGTGTGTGTGTGTGTGTGTGTGTAAGCAAGGAAAAGGATAGGGTTAGGGGTGACAGCATAGACACAGGTTCTCATACAGGCCAGGTTTAACTATCTAGTCCCCAAGACTTATCATTCCTGTGCTAGTGTTTCAGGCAGGCACCAAAGACCTGAACTGCATTTTGTCTCACTCGATGGGGAATACAAAGGCTAGGCCAAGCTTGAGCAGGACCTATTGAACTCTGGTGTGTTTGGGGAAACTGCTCTCTGGAGGAACTGGATCTCCCGTGAATCCTCATCCCATTCCTCACCCCGGGCCATTTCCTGTCACCTTGTCCACCTGGAGACAGTGATAGGAAGGCAGAAGCAATTAGAAGAGGGAGCCCTGGCTTTAGACGTTGGAGGTGAACCTGACTCCCTGATCTGCCACAAAAGACTTCTGTATAAGTCCTTCCAATTCAGTCAGAGTCATGGTTGCCCTACAGAGGCCAACTGGGTGCTGGCATCCAGCTGCTTATAAAATGGAGGTCCCCAGGAAGGCCATCCTGGGGTGCCCAGTGTGGAGCACAATGGCAGAGACTGTGCCACCAGGCAGGGGCTGCCAGGCAGTGCAGCCACTCTTAATAGCCCAGCTCTCCACAGCCACCGGGAGGGCAGGAACTGTGTCAAAGTGGAGGAGAGACAAGTTGCCCTGGAAACCAACTCTCCTATCTGAACTCCAGTCCTAATCTCCCTAGGCAATTGAGAATGGGGTTCTATTATTTAAACTGCCTTGAGAGAGTGTGTGTAAGATTTGATTTCCTAGCTGAGGGTGAATACTCTGTCTGTCTCTCTTTCTCTGGCCCCTTTCTGCCTCTACTAAAAGTTACCTTAACCATATCTGCTGTTGTAGTCTCTGCCTTCTCTTTGGCCTGTCATCTCTCCCTGCCTCTCGTAAGAAACTGCAACTAAAAAAAAAAAAAAAACATAGCTTACTTTCTGAGTCCCTGGTGCGATTCCTTCCTCACACATAATAAAGACTCATGATGTCCTTCCATCAGGAGAACTTCTGTCTCACCTTTACCTCAGGATCTGGGAGACTAGCTGAGACAGGCCAGAATGGGCAGTTGGATTCCGAAGGCTCAGGTGTTCAGAGTGGGAAGTGTAGCATCAGATGCAAGTACATGGGAAAGGCCTCTGACTGAGTCAGGGTCTTCTAGAGGCACAGAACTTACAGAATATATATGTGTATATATATATATTATGGAATTTAATGGAATGACTTACCGGCTGCAGTCCAACTAACCCAACATGGTCAGCTGGGTATTTCAGCTGGTCTTCTGTGTAAGCTGGGATCCTGAAGAAGTAGACTCCAATAGATGTGCAGGCAAGTAAGTGCAAACAGGTGAAGAAGAACAAACCCTTCCTTCCTCCCTTGTCCTCATGTAGGTCTCCAGCAGAAGGGATGGCCAGATTAAAGGTATGCCTCAAAATGTAGATTAAAGGTATATGTTGATCCTGGAGGAGAGACCCATGCTTTCATTCCTGATGTGGATGTGCCCTTTGTAATCCTACTTGGGTTAGGCTGTTGTAGTTTCCCATTGACTTTAATCACAAGACATGGTAGTACTAACAGGCTCTCAAAACGATCTCCTGCACTCCAGACATCATCCTTCTTACCTACATTGTAGAGAAGCAATCCAATTTCCCCATGGTAATCTGGATCTATCACCCTTCCTAATGCTGTTACTCATTTCTTAGCCTGTTGCTTTAAGGGCATTAGAAGCCCAAAATGACCATGGGGAAGTCTGAGCCTCCAGTTGAATGGTGTATTTGTTATGGCTCCTGGTAAGAACACTCTCCCCCCTAGAACCAAAACTTCTAGGCCAGCACAACTTAGGGTTGCAGGAACAGGAAGCAAAAACTTTCCTAATAGGTTATTAGGAGTGATAGTAAGAGGAACTATTCCCTTTCCCATCCCTTGATTCCTGGACCCACCATGGACTCTGGTTATGGGACAAACCATATCATATATCAGATGCCGATTCAAAGCATATACTCCCTTCTCAAAAACCCTGTCCCAGGCCTCCATGCGACTGCCACCTAACTGTGGTAGTAACTGTGTCTACAAAAGACCATTTCATCTTTTTTTCGGGCTACCTGCTTCAGGATGGTGGGGAACATGGTAAGACCAGTGGACTCCATGATCGTGGGCCCACTGTAGCACTTCTCTGGCTGTGAAATGAGTTCCTTGGTCAGAAGCAATACTGTGTGGAATACCATGACGATGGATAAGGCATTCTGTAAGTCCACAGATGGTAGTTTTGACAGAAGCATTATGTGCAGGAAAGGCAAATCCATAGCCAGAATAAGTACCTCATTGTCTTTTCCATGCAGGAACTGGTCCAGTGTAGTCAACCTGTCACCAGGTTGCTGACTGGTCACCTGGGGAAATGGTGCCATAGGGTAGGCTCAGTGTTGGTCTCTGCTGTTGGCAGATCTGGCATTCAACAGCAGCTGTAGCCTGGCCAGCCTTGGTGAGTGGAAGTCCATGTTGTTGAGCCCAACTCTGCCACCATGGACACTCTGTTCATGGGCCCATTGGGCAGTGACAGGAATGGCTGGGGAAAGATGTTGACTGTCCACAGAATAGGTCATTTTATTTATTTGATTCTGGTCTCCTCTTTGGCTTAGGTCACCTTTTTATGAGCATTTATATGGGACACAAATATCTTCACATCCTTTGCCCTTTTGGAGAGATCTATCCGCATACTTCGTCCCCAGAGGTCTTTCTCACCAATTTTCCAATCGTGATCTTCCCAAGTCTCTGACCATCCAGCCAATCCATTATCTATAGCCCATGAGTCACTGAACATACATCTGACCATTTCTTCTCTCAGACAAACTGCAATGTTATGTGTAGTGCCCAAAGTTCTGCCCACTGTGAAGATTTCCCTTCACCAGTATCCTTCAGGGTTGTCCCAGGAAGGAGCTGTGATGCTACAGCTGTCCACTTCTGGTTGGTGCCTGCATAACATGCTGAACTATCAGTAATCCAGGCCCTAGTTTTCTCTTTCTCACACAACTGATCACAGGGAGCAACACCTCATGATTCTATAGGTGAATTCTTGACAGCAGATGGCATTGTAACAGGAGTAGAAACCATAGGCATTTGGGCAACTTCCTCATTTAACTTGCTTGTGCCTTCAGGACCTGCTTGGGCCCAATTACATATATACCACTTCCATTTGATAGTAGACTGCTACTGTGCATGTCCTATTTTATGGCTTGGTAGGTCTAATAACACCCAGCCCATGATGAGCAGTTCAGGTTACATGATAACTTGATGGCCCATTGTCAAATGTTCAATTTCCACTAAGGCCCAGTAGCAGACCAAGAGTTGTCTTTCAAAGGGAGGCTAGTTGTCTTCAGATGATGGTAGAGCCTTGCTCCCAAATCCCAAATATCTCTTCTGTGATTCACTTGTAGGGGCCTGCCAAAGGCTCCAAACAACATTCCTATCTGCCATTGACATACCAAGTACTATCAGGTCTGCTATATCATATGGTCCAAGTGGTAAAGCAGCCTGTTCAGCAGTTGGACCAAGTGAAGAGCTTTCTCCTGTTCCAGGCCCCACACAAAGCTAACAGCTTTCCAAGTCACTTGGTAAATGGGCCTGAGTAACACACCCAAGTGAGGAATGTGCTGTCTCCAGAATCTAAATAAGCCCATTAAACACTGTGCTTCTTTCTTGGTGGGGGGGAGGGGACAGGTAACTTATCTTTCACCTTAGAAGAAATATCTCCGCATGCCCCACACCACTGGACTCCTAAGAATTTCACTGAGGTAATGGTCCTTGAATTTTGGTTAAATTTATTTCCCATCCTGATACGAATATGTATTACCTATGAGTCCAAAGTGGTTGGTATCTCCTGATCACCTGGTCCAATCAGCATAATGTCATCACCAGTGTGATATTTTATTGAAGAGACAGATCATCAAGATCCCTTCTAACTAAGTTATGACACAGGGCAGGAGAGTTAATATATCCTTGAGGCAAAACTGTAAATGTATACTGCTGGCCTTGCCAACTGAAAGAAAATAGCTTCTGGTGGTCCTTATGGACAGGTACTGAGAAGGAGACATTTGCTAGATCAATAGCTGCATACCAGGTACCAGGAGATGTGTTAATTTGCTCAAGTAAGCACACTACTTCTGTTATAACAGCTGCCATCAGAGTTACTGCCTGATTTAGTTTCCAATAGTCAACTGTCATTCTCCATGATCCCTCTGTCTTCTGCACTGGCCAGATAGGAGAGTTAAAGGGAGATGTGGTGGGAACCACCATCCCCTGCATCTCTCAAGTCCTTGATAGTGGCACTAATTTCTGCAGTTCCTCCAGGAATACGGTACTGTTTCTGATCCACTATTTTCCTTGGCAGAGGCAACTCTAACGGCTTTCCTTTCGCCTTTCCCACCATAATAGCCCTCACTCCACAGTCAGGGAACCAGTGTGAGAATTCTGCCAACTTCTAAGTAAATCTATCCCATTACACATTCTGTAACTGGGGAAATGACCACAGGATGGGTTAGGAGATCTACTGGACCTACTGTGAGTCAGATATCAGCCAAAACTCCATTAATCACCTGGCCTCCTTAAGCCCCTACTTTAACTGGAGGGCCACAATGTTTCATGGAACCAACATCAGTTCAAAACCAGTATCCAATAGACCCCAGTAAGTCTGACTGTTTCCTTTCCCCCAGTGTACAGTTACCCTTGTAAAAGGCTGTAGGTCCCTCTGGGGAAGAACTGGAGAACGGCTAACAGCAGAACTTTTAGGTGTCTTATCAAGACCCTTCCTCAGGGGAACATGGCCACCCCTTTATTCAAGGGGCTCTGGGTCTGCAAACTGGCTCAAGTCTGGAAATTGATTCACTGGCCGAGATTTCCTTTTGCCTCCATCCAATGTAGCCTCTCTTTCATTTGTTTAAGATTTTTCTGCTTATACAGATCAAGCAGAAATGCAATAGGTTTCTTATTTCATGCCTGGAAACACCATGATTGATTAGCCAGTACCAAAGATCCATAAGTCATGCCATTATAAAATTCACCTTGCCTATGCTGACCTTCACGGGTTAAGTCCTTAAGAACATTGTTTTGTCAATGCTGCCTATTGTGATAACTACAATTCAATGCTGCCACCTGGTCCTTGCTACCTCAGGGCTCAATTAAACCCATTGCTTTTAATTCATCCAATTGAGCAGCAGCATCTCCAACCCTAAAGTCTTGCACAAGGAAAAGAGCAAGAACAAAACTCTTCAAATGTGCTGATGCCCCTCTCACCATTTTGCATCTTACAGGATTCGTGAAGAGCATGTATTCTGGCCCTTCTCTTGTGAAGGATTCAGTTTTACACAGCAAATCCACTCTAGCATTGCAATTTCCCTGAACTTTAAAATTCCTTCATCCACACTAAGCCAAGGAATATCAGCCATCTTTAACTCCTTTTCAGTAGGCCATCTTTTGATAAACACTTCAACCAATTAGTCAAACAAACTTTTGAAACCTTTTTTAACTGTGTGAGCTTACATATTAAACCTAGAATCTCCACTCAGAGGGCCCATGACAATAAATTCAGCCTAATCTAGTTCTGTGTTCCTTCCACCAGTATCCCACACCCTAGTCTCACACATATTCCCAAAACTTGAGCTTGAATGAATTAGCAAAGTTATAAAGCTCTTTAGTAATGTAGCAGGACTCCTCATAGACTACGCTTTCTACCTCCCCTCTAGGAGCCTGCTTTGCTGACGCCCTCTGATGCTAAGACTTGAATTTTCATTGTAATTCAGCCAACCTTACAATGATGGCTTTGATTTGGTTTTCTACAACTTGAGTTGGACAACTGCTGCAGAGAAGATTCTCTTCAAGGGCACACTTAGAAAATGTTAGATTGTTTATTCACATCTGGACCTAGTCAATTTTATCATGCAGCTCATTTCTATCCTTTATCAGTTTCTTCAGAGATGCTAAGAAGAACCAACCAGCAAAATCATTGTCCTTATTGTCCCCCAAACTGGCAAAAGTTTCAGATGCTGGGTCACCAAGTCAATTACCACTCACAATGGATCAAGCTAATGAAAGACATTTGCCTATTTAAGTCTGAAAAGCCTTGGGCTTTTAATACTCTCCAAGCTCCCAGAGAGAGAGTGACTGGAAAAATTTCAGTAGCTGGAAATGCTGGTGGATTTGAAGGTGCTGGCGAATTATCAAGCTTATCCAGATACTTAAAAGATTCATCTTTATACTCCTCTTCCTCTAGAACCATTTTTGGTACCAAAATCTCTATTAATCCAGGTTCTCTAGATTCACAGAACTTATGGAAAGAATCCATAGTTAGATAGATAGATAGATAGATAGATATATAGATAGATAGATAGGGAGATAGAGAGATAGAGAGATAGATAGAGAGATAGAGAGATAGAGAGAGAGATAGAGAGAGAGAGAGGGAGATAGAGAGATAGAGAGATAGAGAGATAGAGAGATAGATAGATAGATAGATAGATAGATATGGAATTTATTGGGATGATTTACAGACTGCAGTTCTACTTGCCCAACATTGGCCAGCTGTGAATGGAAAGAGCAAGAACCTAGTAGTTAGTTGCTCAGTCTCACAAGACTAGATGTTTCATCTGGTCTTCCGTATAAGCTGGAATCCCAAAGAAGTAGGCTCCGGTGGATGAGCTGGCCACGTCAATACAGGCAGGTGAGAAATGAAAGAGCCCTTCCTTCTTCCATTGTCCTTATATAGGTCTCCATAGGAGACCTATATGGCCCAGATTAAAGGTGTGCCTCAAGATCCGGACTAAAGACATGTGCCGATCTGGTTCAAAAGCTTGTGCCTTCCAGCTTCAAGATCGGGATCGAAGGCATGATGTCTTCCTGCCTCAAGATCTGGACCACGGGTTCTGGAGTGTAGTTCATTCCAGATATAGTTATGTCCACAACTGAGACTCGCTCTCACAGGATCCTACTGCCTTTCAGACTGACCTTAGCCCTAGCATATCCCTTCCAACAGCAGTTTCCCATTCCCTGTCCTGCTAGCAGCAAGGATAGTTGGAGATCTCTATGTCATTCCAGGGCCACCTCTCCAGGTTAACTGAGAGCCATGACTACCTACTAGGACAAGGTTATAAAGGAACTACAGCAGCCAATGGAAACCAGAAGCAGATCCATGGAAACAGAGCTTGGAAGACGGTAGGACATGTGCCGTCCTCATTTGTCCCCCAAATGGATGTTAGTGGCTATCACACCAAAGCTGGCCTGACCATGACGTGCAGAGCTGCTGATCCAAACCAGCTTCTTCCTGGCCTTTCTACCTGCAAACTCTGGATTCGTCCCTTAAAGCCAACCTTTCCTATTCCTGCTCTTGTGCTGTGGTTCCAGGCCTTCCTTTGGTTGCTGGCATCTAAAACAGTTGCACATGAGGTGCTCAGGCACGGAGGGGAAACCATGGGCTCCCAACTGCTTTTTGTCTTTGCTGCTTGCTTGGCTTCCAGAGTTTTTTATCCCATGTTCCCTGTACTTGGCAATATTTACTAAGGAAGTGGTGAGGGCTGAGAGTGGAGAAGAAGTAGAATTCTGGAGACCCAAATTTGATTTGATAGGTACTAGTGGCTCAAACCCAGGGCACTGGGGATATTAGCAAGTGCTCTGCCGCTGAGCTGCACAGAGTAACACTCCTACATCCGGGGCATTTTTCTTATTTTGTTTATTTTCACTTTCAAAGAAAGATAACAATATCCTTAAATCATGGTGACGATGGTGGTGGTGATAGCTATGGTGCTAGCTGTTGTATTTTATTTAAAAAGGAGAAGCGGGGATATGTTTGGTAGAATGAAGCATGGTGAGGTGGGAGGGGTGCCTCAGTGGGCCCATGCTCAGGCATCCCTTCCCCTGAGGGACCAGCCAGAGGACAGGTATAGTATGGAATAGAGTTTGTTTAGGGCATGGGGAGGGGACTTGAGCGAGTAGAGACAGAGAAAGGCAGACAGAGAAAGAGAGAGAGAGAGAGAGAGAGAGAGAGAGAGAGAGAGAGAGAGAGAAGAGAAAGAGGAGGCCGGACATGGGGAGGGGGGAGGAGGAGGATGGGGAGAGAGGGAGAAGGGGCAGGAAGTAAAAGACTGACAGATAAGATAAAGAGGATGGTCGAGCAGCCCCTGTGATAGTGATCAGGTATACCTGGCTGTTGCCAGGCAACTGTGGGGCAGAGCCTAGAAGGAATGCTAACACTGGTGGTGATGATGGTGTTGCTGATAGTGATGACAGTGATACTGACCGTTAGAGGGATGATGATGGTGATTGTGGTAAGCTGCAAATGTAGCCATTTCTACAAGGAAAGGGCCAGCTTTTAAGGGTTTGCCAAGCTCCGGCTCTGTGACACTGTAAGCAGATCAGTGGTGTTCTGGATGCTACAAGCTTCAGTGCCTAGAACTAGGTGGGTGTTCAAAAAAATATTATAGGGGTTGGAAAATGGGCCGTCAGCATGGCTGTCAGTCATCTCTGATTGACAGATGGGAACACTCAGCTTTTAAGAGCCTGCCAACCCGAAGCAAATGGCCCAGCTATGGTAGAGCAGGCAGGGACTCAAACTCAGTACGGGGCTCTCTGACTCCTGTTTTTCCTATATCAATTCACAGAGTGTACTTAGCCATGGTGTATGCTGCTTGCCAGGCTCATCACTTATCCCAGGGAAATCAGACGACTGTAGAACTGTAGACTGTAGAACTGTAGGCACCATAAGATCAATCTTCTGTCAAAGGATGGAAAGTAGACGGTGGCTGGTGACCAGGCTAAGCCAATTGGCAGTGACCCACCTTGGAGGCTTCCTGGCCAGTCGAGGGCTCTCTAGGCACAGAACTGCATGCTAGCTGAGCTAGCAGCAGCTTCAAGGAGCATGAGGCTGTCCCAAGATCCTTCCTGAGTCACAGGAGATACCCAGGCACCCAAACTACTCCACAAGCCCAAGCCACCTGTCCTGCTGGGGCATCAGAAACCAGCGAGTAATAATATGCCTAGAAAATGTGCCCTGCTCTGGTGCCCACTGACCCCTGCCTTTTGCTCTGGAGAAGCCATAGCAAGACAACAGAAGGAGGGGACACAGTGGGGACACAGCATAACATCTGACCAGCCCTCTGGTTCGCTGCAGATGGCAGTGCGCAGCCTCCCAGACAGCAACTCTACCACTGATGGAGATGCTCACAGGGTTGAGCAGAGCTATGTTAGGGTTAGGGTTAGAGTGAGGACTTTTACCCCATCTCCCAAAATGAGATTGTTCTCAGACCAGAACTCAACCAAGAACCCAGGCCCAGCTAGAGATCCCACCTCGGAACAAGGAAGAGGATTTTCACATGGCACCTAAAGGAAGAAGACTGCTGTTTCCGGTATGCAAATAATAAAACTGGCCTCATGAAGGAAGTTGGTGGCTAAGAACTCCCCAGTTCTTCCTGAGCTCCCTGGAAGACCTGGAATGAAAAGTCAAAGGAGTACACGCTTATCGAGCATTTGTGTGCAGACTAGGCTAGAACACTGATATTTACACCTCGCTCATTCCTCCTGGTCATCTCATGTGGACTTGGCCATTTCCTCCCCAAGGATGAGAGCGGGAAGACCCACAGAAGTCAACTGAATGGGCCAAGGTGTCGAGCGCATAGTACATTCTGGAACCGAGATTTGAATGTGCAGCTCTTATGGCTCAGACTGCCTATCCATTCTCTGATTCACCTTCAGGCACCCCATCTGTAGGCACCCCGTCTTACTCGGTATAAAGCTCCTTTCTTCCCACACGGCCCCATGGCTTCTCAGAGATTAGGATCACCCACTTGGATCACTATTTTGCTATCAGCACATGGGAAGGAGCCAATGGGCTCATTTGGAATTTCAATCAAGTTCTCTATTCATGTAAACCAAACTCTGAGTACCACAGGGGAGGACCATAGGGACCTTCTTAGAGTTCCCTCTACATTCCCCAGAGGCAGGCATCTGAAGGCCAGGCTGGCCTTGCTAGGAAGGGACATGCCCTAGATATGCAAGTCCTCCTGGCTGTGTTGTGGCCCCAGGTGGCTGTCCCCTGCCAAGGCCCCCCTGAGTCTCCCATCTCCTCACACACCCTCCCTCCCCACCTCACCGACCTCCAGGTGTGTACTTTCTCAGCTTCCTGCATGTATCAGCTACAGGAACTCAGAGGTTGCACACAGAGTTTAAGAATAGTAGCTTTAGCAGATGTCTTGTCAAAACAGAATGAGAAGCTGTGAAGAAGGAGTCTGTGAAGCCAGCCATGTCCTGCTTCCTCTGTTTCTGCAGAAAGGCAGTGGTGGGAAAACATCCACCCTTTCTCCCTTGAAGTGCACTGAACTTCCGGAATTGTTCTGGATTGCAGTCTTTGCCTTCCTTCCCCCCCTTTCTCCCTCCCTTCCCCTCCCCTGCCCTCTCCTCTGCTGAGGATGGTGATCCAGGACTCTGCTGCCCCACAATCCAGAAGCTTCTGAGTTTTCCGAGTCCCCTACTCTATGTCTGAATCACTGATGAGGGGCCCTGCTCCTGTGGCTGGGTTAGAGTGACCTAGATCTTGATGAAGGCAGTACAGAGCACAGGGCAGAAACTTGTAGGGAGCAGGTGACAAAAAGGGCTAGAGAAAATGTGGGTGGCCATTTGCCCCCCACCCCAGGGGTTCCAAAGGGCAAGAGCCAGTAAAAGAAATCCAGGGACATATGGAACCATCAGAGGGTGCAAGGTGTCTACTGGGAATTCACAGTTTCTAGTTGCTGAGGGCCCAGGCCCTCCCTTGGCCTCTCTTTGAACACAATCCTCAGAAAACTGGGGCAGTGCCATTCTGGCTGGGGCTGCTGAAGGACCAACACCTCTCTCAGTGGACCCTGCCTTCCCTCATCCTCTCACAGGGCCACCCTGGCATAGCAGAGCTCCGTAGTCTGGATCCCATTTGGACCAGAGAGCTCTTCATCACAGGCTGAGACGGAACCACTTTGTGCCATGAAGGATAAGCAGAACAGCACGGTTTTTTCAGGCTCTCAGATATCGTTGGCATTTGGGAGAGAAAATGGGGAAAAATAAAAAGCCGATTTCAGCACTGTGTTTGAGAGAACGGAGGCGCGTTCATTGACCAGTGGTGTGCTGTGAGGCATTTCCCCTGAAAAACCACTGTCTGTGAAGGGCTGTTTCCTGGGCCACAGTTCTGCCCACCGAGGAATTTCCGAGTTCTTTAGTGTTAACACTGCAGCATGAGTGTATGGGGGCAGGGCAGGGTGACGGGGTAAAGGGAGTGTTGGTGTTGAGACCATCCTGTCCATGGCAGGGAAATGAAAGTTAACGGAGAGGTCCTGTCTGCTGTCAGTCCTTCCTGCGTCCAGCATGTCCAAGGCGAGCAAAGAAAGGAGAGGAGAGAATACGGAGAGACACAGGCTTTGAGGTTGTACTGCCTGTGTATTCAGCATAGCAATCACGTGCTCTTCCTGGACATATTTATGTAGGGACAGGCCCCTTGGTTTAGAAAAAAAAAAAAAAAAAGGCTGTCCCTGCTACTGCATAAATCACTGGACGCACTGGACGGGACCCAGGAAAGCCACCTGTCTCATGCAGCTCCTGCCCAATGCAAAGCTCTCCTTTCTTTTTTGGGGGGGAGGGGGGCGTGGGGGGAGTAAAGTGGATTTATTTTCTTCCGTGTTTTGTTTGTTTATTTTAAGGAAAAAACGCTCCCTTCTGACACTCAGTGTCAACTGGATGAGGAAAGGGACAGCCCCGAGAAAGTATAGGAATAGAAGGCGTGGTGTTGGTGCTGTGGTCCATGGGAAGGTGGTATCCAATGTGCTTGGCCCTAGCGCGCGCGCGCGGGCGCACACACACACACACACACACACACACACACACACACACAGGCTCCCCACAGCTCCCAAGAATGAGAGAGGAAGGAAGATGTCATTCAGCAGACTGTAAAGTGTCCAGCAAAGCTAAGTAGCCTCAGCCTACATCCTGACAGTTTTATTTGAAATGCCAAAGTGCATTTCAGGTGCACTCGGGCACTGCAAATTGAGTCTACCCTGCTGGTTTGGCCACGCCCTCCTGAAGGGACACACATCTTCAGCATTCCAAGGCAGGAGGTTGAAAGCGGTGCCAACCTGGCTGTGTGGTGCCAGCCTGAGGGAACTTAGCAGAACAGCGAAGCCCAGAGGGGATTCCGCAGAGTGGTGCTGCCCCCTGCTGGCAAATGCTGGCTGAGCCCGTGGGTGTGCTGGGCGGACTCCAAAGCCCAGCTGATAAAAACTCTGCCGGAATCTATTCCACTATTTTCCAGCAGTGAGAAAGAAGGCTGGGACATTTCATATTAAAAACCTCTGAGAGTTCTTTCCCATTTGAAAACATTGTCCTCCAAGGTCAGAATAAGGGATGATAAGTAGCCAGGTAGTGTGTATGTGGGAGGGAGTGGACCAGTAAGAGATGAGTGCCTTCTACAAACTGATCTGTAGTCTGCATGCAGGGGCCTTTCTGTACCTGTAGAAAACATGTATATAGCCGGGCAGTGGTGGCTCACACCTTTAATCCCAGGACTGGGGAGGCAGAGGCAGGCGGATTTCTGAGTTCGAGGCCAGCCTGGTTTACAGAGTGAGATCCAGGACAGCCAGGGCTATACGGAGAAACCCTGTCTCGAAAAAAAAGAAAACATGTAATATTTATCTTAAATTCTAATTTGAAACAGTTTTTCCAGAGCATTACAACTGAATTGTTTTCCTGTTGAGCTTATTTTATTGTTTTTTGTTTTTCATTTTGTCTATACCTTGCACCTGGTGCTTGTTACATATGGACATTTTCACACGCATATGTAATATGCATTGAGTATATTCCTCCCCTCCCCCACCTGCACCCTTCTTCCCCTTTCAATTAGGTCCCCTGCTCCCTAGACCGTTTCACATCTACCTTTATTACATACATGCATGGCTCTACTTATCTATATTAAATCTAGGACTCATATAAGAAAGAAAACATTGTCTTTCTGAGACTGGATTAATTCATTTATTATAATGACCTCTGGTTGCATTCACTGTCCTACAAGTGATAAAACTTCGTCCCTCCCCATGGCCGATATAACTTCCGTTGTGTATATGAACCAACTTTCCTTATCTGTTCCCCTGTGGTTGGACACCTACGTTGGTTCTATAGCTTCATGGCTGTACATGAAGCTCCTGTAAACGCTGATATGCATGTGTCTCTGTGAAGTGTCTGTTTTGATCCTTTGGATAAATGCCCAGGATTTGTATGGCTGTCTCATATGGTAGATCTGTTTTTAATTTTTTTGAAGATTTTGATTATTTTTTAAAGTTATGTGTCTGTGTGGGGTGTGCATGTATGCAGGCAGGCACCTGAAGAGTCCAGAAGAGGTTCCTCAGATCCCCTGGAGCTGGACTTACAGACAGTTGTGAGCTACCCAGTATGGATACCTGGGACAGAGCTTGGGTCCTAGACACAACGAACACTTACCTTTAACCCTGAGCCCTCTTCCTATCTCCTAGTTCGGGTTTTGGAGGAATTTGCATACAGTAAAAGCCCCTTCATGCCCTTCCTCATCAGCATCTGTTGTCACTAGCATTTGCTTCTTTAATTACCGCTGCTCTGATTGGTTCTCACTGTAACTTTAATTTCCATCTCTCTGATGGTGAGTGAGGTGGGACATCCTTTCATACGTCTAATGGAAATCTGTGCTTCATCTTTTGAGAACTCTGCTCGATTATTCACTAGCTCCTTTACCATTGGCTTATTTGATCCTCACTTAGTTGCTTGAGGTTTGTTTGGCTTCCAGTTTGGTTTGGTTTTGTTGGCCCCTGGGCAGTACAGAGCTGGATAAAGATGTCCAGTGTCCTCTGCTTAACAGGGAGACCAGGCTGGCATATCCCACATCAATCAGCCAGGCTAGAGGAGAGACTAGCCTCAGAACACCAGTGATGGGGAGGGAGCCCTTGTCCTTTAGGGGTCTGGGTAGCATACCACAGCACGTACTGTTGTGACTTTGTATGCTTATTGGACAGACTGATAGCCATGCTCTCCAACTTGTAGGAGTTTTACACGTAAGTCCTCTTCATTGGGTATTGTGGAGGTCAAGATGACTTTCACTCTACATTCCAGAGTGAGGTCTAGCAACACATGGTAGAAGTGTTGTTTCTTCTTTCTAACATGCTCTCAGGATGTGGTGTGAGATAGCCTAGGCATTCAAAAGAGATGCCACCATCAAGGAATGCATGTGGATTCCTCTGCTGTTTGCCTCTATTCCTGGATGGTCTTCCTCCGGCTCACTCTTTCATTTCAAACCTGAGAAGCAGAGACAAAATGAGTTCATCCTAAACTTAGCACCATAAGGCCCTGTCTCCCATTGCCTTCCTCATCTGCATCTTCTCTCTTTCCCTCTTTCAAATGTTCCTCTCTCATCCACTATCCCAAGTTTCCATGTGTCCAGCTTCCTGTGAGCCAAAAGAGGCATCAGGCAGAGTCTAGGCAGCATATTCCCTGGGAACATTGCTATTGAGCTGTAGAAAGCCCTCTGAAACAAGGGAGACCCCTCAGTGAAAATGCTAATGCCAACATCACATATAAAAGCAACAGATTCAGACTATACTCAGTGGGAAACCAGAGGGGGCCTAGAGAATTGTGGTGCATGGACCAAACAGACAAAGTGCAGCCACTAACAGTGAGGTGTGAAAGAAATAGCACGCAGACTTGTTTATGGTGGATAGAAAATACATTCTACAAAATTATATCACACAACATATTTGCAACAGCATGGAGAATAAGGAGTGAACTGAGCAGTCAGCAGCAATATCGACAGTGTATGGGCACATCTGGAACCCAACAGTGGTCCTTAGCAATATTCTGGGTCACCAACCTCTGCTAATTTTTTGTTTGTGTTTGAATTGGTTTTGTTTTTTTAAGGATTTAATTTATTTGTATTTATGTGTGCATGCATGCATCTGTGTGGTTTGTATGCGTGTGCATGTGTGTGTGTGTGTGTGTGTGTGTGTCTGTGTGTGTGCTTATGAAAGTACCCATAGATGCCAGAAGAGAGTGTCAGATCCCCAGCTGGAACTGGGGTTATAAGTGGTGTAAGCTACTGCACATGAGTGATGGGAAACAAACTCAGATTCTTCTATAAGAGCAGGAAGTGCTGTTAGCCACTAAGCCATCATTCCAGCCCCCTCAGTTAGATGTGCAGTGTCTTGTTAACCCAGGTTGCTCTCAGACTTGCTATATAGATGAGGGTGAACTTGATCTACTGACCCTCATACCTCCACCTCCTTCTGCAGTCGTGGGCAAGGGATACAACCCTCCCCTTATGTAATTCATTTTTAGGGAATGTAATAAATAACAGGAGGATTTTTCAAATAAAACAATGATAATGAAAAGCAAGTATCAAGATAATAAAAACCAATGGGTGTGTGTGTGCTTCTTCTTCATGCCTTAAGAAAAAGAAGAAGCAGAAGCAGGGTGCCTTGTCTGCATGCTTGATGCTGTTAGTCTCCTTGATGTGTTCTCAGCATGAGTGTCTCCTACCGGACAAGATGTGGCACGTGCATATCCCCGGAGATTGACAGTGATCTGGACCTGGGATGAGAGCTGGGCTTTCTGGTTGCCACAGATCTGCTGACAACTTTGGCGGGTTGCTTCTGTGGGTACCCTGACAGCTCTAGGAATCTGGAGGTGGGCTGCTTTCCTCCAGCATTGGTCAGGCCAAGGTTTGGTTCAGAGAGATCAGAGCCAAGACTGTAACTCCTACTGGAGCTGAGAGAGTTCCTGAAGGGAGGATAACAGATTTTCAGATGAGAGTCCATCAGCCCCAAATGAGCCAATGCCAGAGTGTGATGGCACTCCCTGTCCACGTGGGGGCAGCACTGAGTCAGTGTGACTGAGCTGCTGGGCCTGAAGGGCCTTGGGAGGGACTCTGAGGGTGGCTAATCCTTGGCAAAGGGGTCTTATAACAGCTTTGTAATATGCACTCTGGAGTTAAAACCACACTTCAGGGACTGGAGAGATGACTGCCCTTAAGAGCAATGGCTGCTCTTCCAAAGGTCCTGAGTTCAACATCCAGCAACCACATGGTGGCTCACAACCATCTGTAATGGGATCTGATGCCCTCTTCTGGCGTGCAGGTGCACATGAAGATAAAGTGCTCATGTACATAAAATAAATAAATATATAAGTAAGAAAACCACACTTTATTTATTGTGTAACTTAAGCTTTCCAGGCCTCGGTTTCTCCTAGGATTGACACAAAGAGTAAATGGACAGGGACCAGGGCTGTGGTGATTTGGTCTTTAGTGGATTGCGAGCTGGGAAATCAGATGGGGTGGGTGACCCAAGCAGCCAGTGTGTCCTTGGCTCAGGGCCACGGTGTTGGTCTCCCCAGAAGGATAACAGGATGTCTTCACTGTAGCTCTGAATACTAAGAGAATGAAGAGAGAAGCCAGGGTTTAACTCCTGCACTGGAGGCTGGCAAGGCTGTCACTCTACCACATTCTCCAAGCCAGAACGAGCTTCACAGTCAGCTCAGTCTCAAGCTGAGGAAAGGTGGGTCCCACTTTAACAGCAATGGCAGGCCCTGTAAACAGAGCAGCAAATCAGACCTGAGCCAGGCACCCAGGGTCTCATGCAGCCCCATAGCGGAAGAGACCAAGAACCTTTTGCTGCAGGTATGTTCGCAAGGTCACACAAATAGAAAGGAACTGGGCTGTTATTTAAACCCAAATCTCTCAAAGGCCAAAGGCCATTAGCCCACCACACCATCTTACCAGCTGTGAGCTCTGGGCCAGGGCACTCACCCTCTCTGAGCATCACAGTCCTCCTGTAATAGTGACAGGTGTCATAAAGACAATGACAATGAGAATGGGTTTCAGACACCAGCGGGTAAACACCCATGGTGGGTGTGAGGGAGAGCTGTCTGCATTGTCACCCTGTGACCACGGAAGACTGATCTGGCTAGGCATGGATCCCCTCCCCCTCCTCTCCCCCTTACTGTTGCTTGTGCATCCCGTCCTGAAGCTGTGTGCTTGGGAAGAAGACAGCTTTCCTGACTAGAACAGGATGGCCATTCATTTAATGGTATGTGCGTAACTGCTCTCCCTGCTAAGGCTTCGAGCATCTCTGGAGAAGGAAGTCTTAACTCACAGGAGATACTGAAGCATGGGTTATATGTGAGGTTATACTGTGAGCCTCCTTCATTCCCAGTCTGTCTCTTGCTGTGAGGATCTGTATCTTCTCTTGGCTCTAGTGAGTAAGCTAGGGTAACTAAGGGGAGTGGCAGGAGGGAGCGAACCAGTAAGCCTTCCAGCGGCAGCCATTAATGTGTGGCAGACCCTTCACTGCAGTGCGTTAAGGAAGCTCCCTGGGCCCTGCTAGCACAGAAGAGACTCAGATACGTCTCCTGGAAGCTTTCAGCCCTCTCTCCCTTTCCCAGGCCACCTTCCTGGTGAATCCCCACAGCCCCTTCCCAAGTAAGCCTCATGGTACCTGGAATCCACCCCTGGAATCTCTAGTCCCCATCTGGCTCTTCCTCAGCTCCTCACCCCTGCTCTGTCCAGGCGCTAACAGAATCTGTGTGTTTATTAAATTGGTCCCATCAAAATTGCATCTCATGGTTTCCCAAGTGATGACTTCCTGATTAGTTCTCTGTTGAGGCAGGTTTTGTGGCTTTGCTCAGATTTGGCAGTAGTAAAATCACCTCTGTGTTCTTGCTGTGCTGGCCTCCTTTGCTCCCCCAACCCTTAAGTCAGGCTGGGGATGGGGGGAAGGGAGAGCAAGAATGTGCTTCCTAAAGAATTCTGACGTTTCTTTAGAAATCACAGGCTGTGGAACCACCTTTGAGGTCCCACTGTACCAGCTCCACAGCCACAGCCACTTGCTCCCCGTTTAAGGAAAACATGACTAGCAAGCTAATCTGGCTGAGACTGGGCTCTGAAGGCAACTTCCTGGGTTCAAATCAAAGGATTTGAAGTCTTTATGTCTTCATCTTCACGATGAGCAAGCCAAGTATGTACCTGCAAGGTGAACTGCATAGCTCAGCTGAGAGAAAACACCAGTCAATACCCCATGCATTCTGCCCAGCGCACCCTCCACAGCACACCCTCCACAGAGCGCCCTCCACAGAGCGCCCTCCACAGAGCGCCCTCCACAGAGCACCCTCCACAGAGCACCCTTCACAGCGCACCCTCCACAGAGCACC
>JADRCH010000120.1:1470388-1507426 GCA_019843965.1 Rhynchomys soricoides
GCACCCTCCACAGAGCACCCTTCACAGCGCACCCTCCACAGAGCACCCTTCACAGAGCGCCCTCCACAGCGCACCCTCCACAGAGAGCCCTCCACAGAGCACCCTCCACAGAGCACCCTTCACAGAGCACCCTTCACAGTATAACTTCCACAGCGTATCCTCCACATTGCTATCTGTTGATGGCCGTGATCAACAGATAGCACATGTATGTGGAGAGAACCTGCTATGACATAAAAACCAGTTTCATTCTGTTAGAAATAGTGAGCATATGGCCTTGGGCCAGTCATTCTGTCTTACCTTGCATATTCAGACACCAGGAAATGAAAGAAGTGGGCCAGACAGAAGGTAGGTATGTCACACTGATCCTTGCTATGGAGGGGCCTTCACTGAAAAGGATGTTCCCACATTAAGTGAGTTTGGGACACCGAGGGTTGCAGATTGATCTGTGGTATAGAAATGTCCTATCAGACTGATGTTTCATGACAATGCTGGTAGTCCTGCTTTGTACTTTTATTCACACATGTGTTCATGAATGTGCACGTGCGCCACAGGTGTTCCCATGCCACCAGAAACCAGAAAAGGGTATCACATCCTCAGGAGCTAGCGTTATAGTTGTGAGCCATCAAGTATGCGTGCTGGGAACTGATGTTGGGTCCTCTGGAAGAGCAGCACATTCCCTTGCCTGCCCAGCCGTTGCCTGCCCATAGGCTGTGGAACGGTTAAGAGGGACCTGTGAAGGTTATACTAGGGCCATGCTACCCATCATGCTCTCTGCTTCCAGTTCCACTCCAACATGAGCAGCCTCTGCCTTGGGTGCCCACTGTCACTGCTGGAGACTGAATCTCCCTTTTGGACTGAAACCATTCAGAGAGCTTCTCCCTCCCCCAGGTTGATTTTGCTAGGGATTTTGGTCACAGGAACAAGAAAGTCACTGAAACATTAGTTCAAACAAAACAATGGAATCCTTCAGTCTAGAGTCCTCAGTACCTTTTAAATGTGCACCTGCATGGGTTTCATCAGCAGGCAGGGGAGGCCATCTGCGCAGGCTTCTGGATAGTTATTTCTCTAGAGACTCTTTCCACTTGGCATAACTGGCAAACTCTGGGTAGGCACCTCATCCACCTTCCCAGCTCGACCTTCAGCGTAGGATCAGGCAGGGGGCATTTCAGATAGATGACATGGAACTTAGAGGTCCCCCTTCATGGTTCACTCTGGCCACGATTGTGTCTTATTCTACCTCTGTAATTCACAGCATGGCCTAGTCAGATGTCTGCATGTGGACAGCTATGCATGGCTGGAGTGTCTCTAGAATCAGCAGAAGGGAAACAGGCAGAAAATCAACCAAAAGAGGCAATGCTGGGCCCCTCTGTTTTTTAGAAAAAGTACAGAAATTGCCCTGGTTCCTGCCCATTGAGTCCAACCTTCGAGTAATGCATGTGGGGTTCAAGAATCCAGGGCATCCAGCAAGGTCCACTTGAGGCAAACCTCAGCTCTCATCAGCACCAAAGTCTTGGTGACTTTCTCCCTCTGTCACGTCAGTGAATGGCTTAAGAGCACCAGTCATTGGCAGACATTGGAGAGCCACTCACTCATCCCTACCCTGTTTAATTTAGACAGATGCTAGAGGAGTCCTGAGATATGGGCTGATCTGCTGTGACCAAGTTCCCCAGTCTGGAGCTATGCAAAGCCACCTGAGCTTCTGCTCCCCCTGCCTACCTCTCATGGAGGTCCTGAGGTGAGAACTCCACTCCATGCCCTGTTTTAGCCTCTTTAGGATCAAAGAGGTTAGGAGACTTGAAGACTCCACAGCCTGTGAGTTTGCCTGCCTTGAAGTAGGTACAGGGTCCCCTAGAGACCCTTCGTCATTGACCAGGATCCTGGAGAGGTGATCTGAGGTCTCAATTGTTTCTCAGCTCTGGACTTTCCTTGCCACTGCTCTTTGCTCTACAGAGAAGATGAGCACCCCACCCAGAGACACAGCCACCCAGCCTCCAAGAAAGCTTCTGCTTCCTCCATTCATTTGTTCTTCCAGCCCTTTCCTCAATAGCACCAATTTTGTGCCCATTTTACAGATTTCTGTACAGACGTTAGCTAGTAAAAATAACAACCCTCTGTCAAGTGATGGGTATAGAACCTGTGCCAAGCGCATTTGTCCTCATAGCATCTGTACATAGGAAGCCCATAAGGGCAAATCAGAACAACAACCCTCAACCTGTAGGATGGTGGGAAGTCTTGTTGGCAATCAGATTAGCTCAGATTAAATCAGATAAGCTTTAGGACATCTCTGGGGCCCTCACTGTCTTAAGACATCTCTGGGGCCCTGGCTGCCTTTGGGAGATCTCTGGGGCCCTCTCAGTCCTTAGGACATCTCTAGGGTCCTCTCAGTATTTAGGACATCTTTGGGGGCATTGCTATTTTTAGGACATCTCTGGGGCCTTGGCCATCTTTAGAGCAAAGACTTTAACATAGCCTCTGACTTTGCCAGCCATGCTTGACTTTTTCTTACCTCTTTGATTCTTGCTTAGGACTTTTCTTCTTTTTCAGTTTCAAGTTTCTGTGTCCCTGAAGCTTGGATGGGGTGGGGGTGGATGATAAATTAGCAACAGCATAAGATGCTAACCTGTGACAAAAGGAGGATCCATGCTCTGGTTAAAGCAAGCTCAGAGTTGGCTTATCTAAGGAATCTCAGAATTCGGGAAAGAAGGGACCATGCAAAGCTAAGTACCATATCACATCTGTAAGGGCAACAGTGAGGGGCCTAAGCTGGCAAGAACTCATCAGCTTGAGTCTCCAAATACTGTACTGGTGAATACTCAGAGCAAGTCCTGCTAACATGCTCTACCTAGATAGAAGAGGCACTAGCTGGCATCTGGGGATATCAGAGAGCAGAAAGTGAGATGCTAGACATCCAAGATGCTGTGAACTCTTAGGAATCAGGGAGGGGGAGAAGACGGAGAGGGTGGCCGAAGCAGACCAGGGATAGGTAAAGAAAGAAGGAAAAGATACAGTGTGGGCATGAAGCAGGACCAGAGAGGAGCAGCCTGTACAATACCATGGTGTGGTCAGAGTCACCTCCTGCTCACCATCACTTCTGAGGTCCCTTCCTCTCACTAGACATACCTCTGAGCTACCACCAGAAGACCAGCACAGTTTGGCAGAATGTTGGTACAAAGGGACCCTCCTAGGCCAGAGTCAATTACCTACCTGTCTCTCTGTACATTTGAGCCCTGGATCTAGCCAGATGCCCCAAGTCCCTGAATAAACACACATGGAGTCAATACATCAAGAGTGGCGTTACCTCTGTGTGCGCTACAGTGCAGATCCCAGGATTTACTACAGACCTGGATTACCTGGGCCCTGGAAACCACATTTTAACAGGTATCATCAGCAATCTACATGTGCTCTGAAGTCACAGAGCCACCACCGAAATGTATAGCCTACCCGGCCTAGGGCTTACATGGCCTCAAAGCCCATCCCTGCCCACTGCCAGTGCGTTGCTTTCAGAATGCTTCAGCTCCGCAGTAGTATATAGTACTATGGGGAATGTAATACCTCCTCAGAGTTATAAGACAGTTGAGGAATAGAAATCAAGAAAACTCACTGGCATGGGGGAAACAAACCTTGCCCACAACTATTGTGTAAATAGAGAGACGCAGACAAATCAATTAAGCACAGGTAGTCACCAATCCTGAAATATTAAGCAAATAAATATTAGCTGGTAGTATGATATTATTTGGAGGCATTCCCTGTTCCTGACTGTCGACATAGAAGTCAATGAGGCTACTGCAATGCAGAGTCCAGGAGCCAACCTTCCACCCCAGCATCTACTCCTGCAAGAGAGATGTGCAGGCAAGACAATTCAAGTCTGCTGCAGGCGGGTTGGATGGGTGCAGTGACTATTATGACCAGCAGGGGGCGGCATAAACACGAGTTTCAGAGCAGAGCTTGTGAAACCTCAGGGTCGGGGGCTCTCTGGGGGAAGGGGGAGGCTGGGATCAGCATTTGTTCTAGAACCAACGCACACACACACGCGCAACACACATGCACGTACACACACACACCACACATGCACGCGCATACTCACACACAACACGCATGCATGTATACACACCACACACCACACATGCACGCACATACATACACAACATACATGAATGTACGCACACACACCACACACACACACACATAATACACACGCACACACACACACCACACATGCACGTGCACGCACACACACGTACACACACGCACACACACTGGTGATAGTGATATCTGGGGGTGTTCACCAGGCAGAACGCTTGTTCCTCCAGGTTGCCCAGAAGCCAAGCCCAGAGCCGCCATGCCCGGTGTCTTCCCTGAGGGCTCAGAAAGCACCTCCTTAGATTCTCTTTTCCCCCACCCCGTCTGGCCCTGGCAGGCCGTGGGCAGAGTGCTGGCTGTTGGCGGTGAGCCAGAGCAGGGCCTCCTGTTCTGTCTGAAGGGGAGCTGCGCAGGCGCTCTCAGAAAAGTTAGGTGGGTGGGGTGTCAGGGTGCACGTGTCTGCCCTCCGCTCACCAGTCTATGTTCTAAACGAAGGGATAAGGTAGCCCATGCCTGGAGTACCTACTATGTGCTCTTCAGCACCAGACGCCCAGCGCTTCACAGACCTCCCATAGAGGTGAAATCAGAGAGGTCAGGTGATTTGCCCAGAGCCACACAGCTAGTGAACAACCAAGATAATGATGACATTTTTCACCTATTGGGAGCCTAGCATGTTTATGGACGGGCATAAAGGTAATCATTCCATGTTTGATCCTAGTTCAATAAGTCCTTCCTTCTGCTCCACGTTGCCTCACACCTGGAAAATGCTGGTCTCCATTTCCCATACCTTCCAAAGTACTAAATTTCCCATTTGCTCCCTCTAGACTCAGCAGCACCCTGGTGAGCATTGTGGTGGCTGGCAGACATTCCTGCTGCTAATTGCCTGTCCTGAAGACCTGGGTGCCTTGCTCAGGATGTCCCAGCCGTTCAAAAATGAGGAGCGAGACACTCTGGTTGCCCATCTCCCCTGGTTATCTGGGACTCAGAAAAACATTGTTCAAAAGTGATGAGATGATGTCCTCTCCTTCCCACAGACAATGACACCAGCACAATGAATGTCATCCCCCGCCACAGCCCTGGGGATACCATTGTAATAAGCCTTGCCTGTGTGCAAGTGCTCGCCCTGCCCTGTCATGCAGTCCATGTGGCACCATGCAGACATGTCGCTTTCCTTCCGAGGGTCTCTCCCTCTCCTGCAGAAATACTACAGGTGTCCAGTGGTCGCTGAGGAAGACCCTGTGCCTTGGTTTTCTTCCCCTGAGTTCTGGGCTTACCCTGTTCACATTGCAGAGTTCTCTTATAAGTGGCCTGTGGATGAGGCGTGGCCACTCCCATGCAGGCTAACCTCGGTGGTCATTTGAACTGGCACTTACTTGGGACAGGAAAGGGGACTCTAGCCCATACAGATCTTCCTGAGACAAAAATCTAGCTTGGCTGGAATCCTTCTTCACCTTCAGCTTTATTCATAAGCTTGGGAGCTCTGTAAGGACTCCATCGCTAAGGTCTACCTGTCCCCTTGGCAGCCACCATGTGGGCATGGCAGGCAGATTGAGATGTTTGAGAACTCCTAGGCGTGAGGAAATTTATCTGGGAGAAGTGGTGGGGAGGGTGGCAAGAGAAAGGAAACCTGCCTTGGTGAACCAGGGAGACATTATCCTGGGCAGCATGCCTACAGTCCTTCACAGAGCCAGGGACAGGCCTAGAAAAGGATGACTTGCCATGGTCACCTAGGGCCAATCCTGGCAGCCCTGGCTCCAGTCCATGTGCTCCCTCATCACCCATGAGACTTCCACATACTGCGCAGATACTGCCTCAGGCACTTTTGTTGTGGCGTGATCACATACCTGGTAAGAAGCAGCTTGAGGGAGGAGGGACTTCCTGTGGTTCACAGTATAAGGTGACACAGTCTGTCACAGCAGGGGATGCACGAAGCATGAGTTTGGTCACATTGCATCCACAGACAAGAAGCAGAGTGGACAAGAAGTGGAGCCAGGCTTCAAAATCCTTAGGCTCTCCCCTAGTAATGCACTTCCCCCAGCAAGACTCCACCTCCTAAAGGTTCTGCAAACTTCCAAAAGAGGAGGACCACAATGAGAGGGAGGAGGACCACAATGAGGGGAGGATCACAACAGGAGATGAGGAGGAGCACAACGGGAGAGAGGATCACAACGGGGGCGGGGGGACCACAACAGAGGGTGGGGGAACATGACACCAAATGTTCACACACATGCGCCTGTGGGGGACCCTTCCCATTCAAGCTGTAACTGGTGTACTGACTTACTTTGTGGAGGCACATAGTTTGTGAAAAGGCATTTATGAACTCTCTTGCCGCCCTTTTGTAGGCAGTGAGGATGCTTTCCTGGTAAGAAAAAAAAAATCTGCGTCAGAGCCTGGAGAATGGAAAGTTTTTTCTGTAATATTTATCTCTGCAAAATAAATATTTCCTCTTCTATCCAGGTCCAGCCTGTCTCTGTTAACAGCTTCCCAGGTCCTTCTGAACATCCAGTCACTCACTCCAGGGACAGGGAACAGGGTGACCGGGCAACTGTTTTTTTGTTTTGTTTTGTTTTGTTTTGTTTTGTTTTGTTTTAATTTTGACTGGGCTTCTTGCAGCTGGAGAAGAGGCTGCCCAATGACCCAGTTGATTGACTTGCCTGGGGAGGGTGGAGCCAGGGTTGGGTAGGGAGAAGAAGTGCGATCCTGGGGGAAGACCCAACCCCAGAGAGCTAAACTAAGACTTTGGAGCAGTGTAACCTGTTCCCTGGAGTCAACCTGCAGATCCACCCCCACATTTCCCTAAGGGTCTCCCTCACCCCCACCAGCTCAGCTCAGAGGGGTGGGTAACATGCCTGGCTTGAGACTAGCAGGCTCTGAGAGGGCAGCAGTTCTAAGGGCTCTGCCTCCTGGTCCATGGGATGGACTACTGAGACTGCTCGCTGGCTGCAGGGCCCTCTATGAAACAGGCCAGACTTTGTCCTTAGCTGTGCCCCAAGGCATCTCCCACTCTGTTGCTCACTACCCATGGGGCTTATTTCAGGCCTTTCAATGTACATTCTTGTCCTTGTTTTTTACTTGCACAGGCTGTCCCTCCCTCCCTCTTGCCCTCTAGGTCCTACTCACAGAGACTCCCCAGTGCTGAGGGATCTCCCATTACTGACCTCAACACTCGACCGACCAAGCACACACACCCTCATACCTCCTTAGAACCCCTTACACCTCCCACTGTTCCACTGAGCACTGTATCTCCGTATTCGTGTCATTATCTGCGCACCCCCCCCCCCAAACTCACACCAAAAGCAGTGTGTGAGGGCAGGTGCTTCACAGCAGCAGCTTAGGCAGTGCCTACTCCACAGGATGTGCTCAGCGAACACGTAGTAGGTGAAATCATGGGCTGAACAAACGTGAATTTGCCGCTGTGGTTCTCTTGGTCTGGAACATCCTCCTCCACACTTCATTTGGTTTGGTTTGGTTTGGTTTGGTTTGGTTTGGTTTGGTTTGGTTTTGAGCAGCTCCTCTCTGAAGGCCAGAAGACCTTAAGTGTAAGCCAAGGATTCCTGGAAAGGGGAACATCAGTACACAGTGCAGTTCTAGGGCCAGAACAGCTGTGGCCCTGAGGAAGGCTCTATGGGAAGTGTCTAAGCAGAGCTGGGTAGTGGGCTGAACTCTACCCCAAGTTTGAGCCCAGGCAAGGCCAAATAGTGGTGAGTTTGAGCAAAAGTCCAGCACATAGTAGGACCCCTTTCCATCAATTACTGCCTCTGTAATGAGCACTTCTCAGGCCTGATTCACTGACTTCTGATGGAAACACCTCTTTGTAGAGCCTAGTTAGTGTTCCTAAGTCACCAAGGAAAGAAGGAAAGATCAAGGAAGATGGGGGCTTACCCAGAGTCACAGGTAGTGTCGGTCCAGCCTAGGGCTTGGATCCCAAATCTGTGGTGAGACGTGGGTTCCCTAAGCCCAGCTACACTCAAAGCTAAAGCCCTTTTCAGCTAAGCTGGAGTGATCAATTTCCATTTTAGATTACCAAGGGCCCCCTGAGCACCCTCTCCTCTGCAGTGGTGGAGAACGAGGCTCAACACCTTCCATCACATGAGGCTCAGGGAAGTCAATGATTCGGCATTCACCTGCTCATGAAGTTAGGGGTGATATCTCTTGTATTACACCTTAAAAAATCTTCAAGTATTTGGTTTTTTGTCTGTTTGTTTGTTTGGTTGGTTGGTTTGGTTTGGTTTGGTTTTTAAATGGGAGGAAGTAGCCTGGAGGGTAGTGGAAGACTATCAGCCCTTCTCCAGGCTCTTGTTCTAGAGTGGGTTGTTTTTGTTTTTTTTTCTTCTCTATGCACTGACATCTCTACTTTGCAAGCACAGTTCTGGTGCCAAGTCTTTGATCCCGAGCACATCCCTGGCTCATTGTGTCCCAGATGAGAACATGGAGAGCAAAGGCCTTGCTATCTGCCTATTACCTTACCCCAGGGGGTGTGGGGCTTGGCTGGGGGTGGAGGCCAGAGTTTAGTTTGGGTGTTTTTCCTCAGTAGCTCTCCACTTTGTTTTTTGAGATAGGGTCTCTTGCAGAACCCAGAGCTGTCCGTTCAGCTAATCTGGGCCTTGAGCCCAGGGATCCTCTTGTCTCTGCCTCCCAAACCCTGGGATTACAGGCCATGCCTGGCTTGGTTTTTTGTTGTTGTTGTTGTTGTTGTTTTTTTAAAAACAAACAAAAAACAAAAAACCATGGGTTCTGAGGATCTGTCAGGTCCTCAAACCTGCAAGGTAGTTATTTTGCTGATTGGGTATATTGGTTACTTTTTCTGTTACTGTGATGAAATACCATGGCCAATAGGTAACTCAATGAAATAGTTATTTTGACTATGGTTCACGGGGGTGTAGAATCTTCCTTGTGGTGATGTGAAGCCTGAAGCTGACTGATGATGTTTCCAATGATACATTTGAAGCAGAGATAGAGGACAGGAAATAGAGAGCGGCTGTAACCCTGTGCATCTAGTGATGCCTCAGGAGGGCTCCATCTCTAAAGGTTCCATCACCTCTCCAAACAGCGACAGCAATTAGGGATCAAGAGTTCAAATGCATATATCTACAGGGGACATTTCTCACCAACTCACCAGACTGAGCCATATGCTGGCTGCTTAAGATACCATTTAGTAACTCCATGGGCGTTTCCTCTTGGACTTCTTAGTGTCCCTCTCGGCCCCACAGGCCTTCCTAGCTCACATGGTGACAATGGTCTCTCTCCATTTGGTCCCTCGTGACTTGAGAACATCTCATAAGGCTTATTTCTTCAGCCCATACAGATCCAGCCCATAACAGACTGTAGGCTGTACGCATTTTGTTATGGGCTTGAGTGCAAAGGCTCAGACTCGGTTTACCTCAGAGTGCACAGCACGGTATCTCACCTGTGGCGTGAGCTTGAAGGACAGACTGATTTTAATATCAGGCTTCATGTGTATATGGGGTGGGGAGTGTGGGCGTGTGGGGTCTCCAAGTTCTGTTGAATGGAAAGCTAGGACATGAAGAGACTTACAGAGTTTGCTCACATCATGGTTTTCTGAAGTAGAACATTGCAGGAATACAACTAAACGGTAGTCTGGATATGAGGCAATGGCGACCTTCCCTTGGGATGAGCCTGATAGCTGTTTTCACCTACTGTCCCCCTCCCCCACGATTACCTCTTGTAGACATTATCTGGAATCTACGTTCTGCAATGGACTGACCCTTGGAGAAACACCATGCTGTAGACAAGGAACCTTGAGCAGCAGTAGGACCTGGGAATCAAAAGAACAAGCATGTTAGGCCCAGGGTTAGAGGCCCAGGAGCACACAGAGGTGCTGTGCTGCTGTTTTGACACTGGCTGTGTGTTCTCGTGAAGTCCTGACCTCAACAGAGGCAGAAAGGGTGCCTACTTCTGAAGGGAAGCCATCTCAATAATTGATGCGCAGAAAATGGATCATCTATGTACAGAGAAAGAAACAAGACTCCAGTCTTTAAACATATACAAATCAATTCAAAATGGTCAAAGGTTTAAATATAAACTCCCAAGCTAGGAAACTCCTGTGCAGACTCAGAGGAGAAATTCTTTGAGACAGGGATCTCTACAGTGATTGGAGGATGTGGTGTCCTTAGTGCAGGCAACAAAAACAAAATCAGATGGGTGGATTTTGTCAACCTAGAAGGCTTCTCCACAGCAAAGGAACTAATCAGCAGACTGGAGAGGGGATAGGAGGAGACGTCTGTGAACTAAGTGTCTGGTAAGGGGTTAATGCCCAGGGTTTATATGGCTCTTAAAGAACTCAACAGCCAAAAATATAATCTGATTAAAAATGAGAGAATGACCTAAATAGATATTTTTCAAAAGAGGATATGCAAGTGGCCAGCAGAAAGAAAGAAAAATCATGCTCAGAATCACTTATCAAATGCAAATCAAAACCACAAAAGAACTGTTCTAGCTCCAGCAAGGATGGGTACTGTCAGAAAGGAAGAGAACAGCAATCCTGGCATGCTGGCATGCTGGCATACTGGCATGCTGGCACGGGTATAGAGAGAATGGGAGACATGCTCATATAAGACTGGGGGTGAACTGGGGATGTAAATGAGAACAGCCACCATGGTGAAGAGCGTGGCATCCTCCAAGAAGCCAGAAACACAGCAGCTGTATGTCCAAGCTATCCTGCTGCTGGATATGGCCAAGTGGAATCTGTGTGTTGAGAAGACAGTTAAACCTGAGGGCTGACTGCAGCATGTCGTACATACTTAACCTTGTGTAGACCCAACCTCAGTTTCCATTAGATGGGTAAGAAAGTGGTATCTATAAACAAGAAATAGTATTCAGGCATAAAGATGACTGACATGCTATCATTTCCAGTCACACAGATGAATACAAAGGATGTGTAAAGTAAAACAAGACAGGTCCAGAAATCCATAAGCCCTATGTGGACTCAAAACCATTGACCAGAGAAGCAGAGAACAGGATAGTTGTCACTGGAGCCTAGAAAAGTTGATGGGAAGGGATAGGGGAAAGACTGGAGGTAGAGTGCAGCTGGAGAGGAGGTGAATTTTAATGTTCTGTTGCAGAGAAATGGCATATATCTGAAGATACCTTTGGGGCATGCGTGTGTGTGAGTGTGTGTGTGTGTCTGTGCACGCACGTGCATGTCTGTGTGTGTGTTCCCACTGTGCTGCATACATGCACACATCACCATGTGCTTGCTTTAGTTCTTTATTGATTCTGGTGGTGCAGTGCAGGAGACTGAACCCAGGGCTCTATGGGCATCAGGCAAGCTGGCACCATGCAGCTTCTCAGTGCTTTGTTTTTTGAAAATTATGTGTTAATTGGAGCCAACAAGATGACTTAAGAGGTAAAGATGCCTGTGACCAAGCCTGATGACCTGAGTTCAGTGTCCAGAACCCACACAGTGGGAGGAGAGAATGCTACAAGTTACCCTCTGACCTCCACAAGCATCCTGTAGCATGCACACATGTACGCACACACAAATAATAAAAATAAAGTTATTTTAAAGATTAATAAAAAAACATGTGTTCATTAGACATAGAAATGAATGCTTTAAAAGTCCTGACCCTCCGTTTCTAGCTGGGGGTAGGGACCATGTGGTCTCTTCTTCAGAAGACCACAGGAAGATTCAGTGTAAAACATAGTGCATAAACCTTTATGATCAAATATGAACACTGTCATAACCCAGAATCCAGCAGTGAATTATGAAATATGACATAAAAGCAAGAGTGGCAAAATTTTTGAAAAGTAGACACATTGGGTTTTATCAACAATTAACACATGAGAACCCTAAAAGGATGTCCACCAAAGAAGGTACTTACAAATCCCATATATGATAAAGGTCTAGTGTGTACAATATATAAAGAGCTTCAGTGTGCAAAAAGTTCAATGACCAAAAAGCTGAATGAAAATAAATAAACCAACCATATATTTTATTAGATATCTTGCTAATATTCAAAATGATTCATTAAATGCAAATCAAAACCACAGGAGAAATGGTCTCACCCCAGGAATGGTAGGTGATGTCATAAAAGAAGTGAACATCAATGCTTGCATGCTGGCACAGGGAGAGAGAGAGAGAGGTTCAGAGAGGAAATTGTATTTTTGAAGTAGAAATACAAATTGCCGAGGAGTATGTGCAATGAGGGATAGGGCCCTCGTCAGTCAGCTGAGAAAAGCAAACCCAAACCATAATGAAAAGCTACTTTACATGTACCGAGATGGTTGTAGTCTTCTAAATTGAAACTAACAAGACTTGGCGGGGCTTCAGAGAAGTGTGCGCCTTTGTACAATGCTGATGCGGATGTAAAGGGGGTCAGTAGCCATGGAAAAGTCTGCGGGTTCTCAAAAAGTTCAGCACAGAATTGTAATGTCATATAGCAACTTAATCTTAGCAATACACTCAAAATATTCCAAGGTTTTCAAAATTGAATATGAATGTTCATGGAAGTACAGCACATAGTACCTAAGAGCTGGAGATTATCCAAATGTCCATCAACAGATGAGGAGATAAGCATATGTGGTATATCCATTCAGTGGAATAGTATTCAGGCATAAAGTAAGTGAAGTACTGATGAACGCTACAACATGCATGAATCTTAGAAAGACTGTGCAAGACACAGAAGATAGCACAGCATGTGGGCTTGTTTCTAGGAAATGTCCAGGATGGGCAAGTAAGTTAAGATCAAGGGTCAAAAGATGACAGAGGCAAAGATGGAAACTGAGTTCTTAAGAGCTACAGCGGGCTTCCCTTTGGAAAGATAAAATTACTTAGAAGGCCAGGAAGTTGGCTCTGCAGCAGAGCACCTCCCTAACAGGCACAAGGCCAGGAACTAGAGAGAGAAGATGCTGTACCATATTTTGAATGTTCTGAACGTCCTACAACAGCTAGTTTTGTGCAGTCTGAACTTGATCTCAATGTATAAAAGTAACACAGTATACACATAGTAACACATAAGATACATAGTAACACATAATATACATAATAACACATAATACAAAGCAAGCAACTGGGAAGGTGTGTGCCTTAGTTTCTTTCCTATCTGACAAAGGCAACTTTGGAGAGAAAGGGTTTGTTTGGATTTGGAATTCCAGAGAGTTCCAGTCTCTTTTGGCAAGGAAGACCTGGTGGCAGGTGCAGGAGGCTGGCTTGCTCCACATGTGCGCGTGCATGTGCACACACATGCACACACACACACACACACACACACACACTCAAGACTCACTTCCTCCAGTGAGGCTCCACCTCCTAAGGCTCCACAAACAGCTGTGAAACCAAGTGTTCAGGATGCAAACCAGCTGCAGGAATCATTGACATTCAAAGCACCACAGGATGGCTCTCCCATCATCTGAGGCCGTTGTGTACCCTCCCCTCTGGAAATTGGCCTTTTGTAAAGGCTGGGGGTGGACCAGCTGAGAGGAGCGGGGACATAGCTTCAGTTCGCTCTCCCTGACTCTGCAAGCCCTGGGTGCAATAGGAGCACCCTGTGGGTGAACAGCCTCACAAGTGGGGGATCTTCTGTGAATGCTTGGGGGAGCCACAGGGATGACAGATTCAAATCATGACAGCACTCCCTTCAAGACCCCAGCTCCCCCACCTTCCATTTGCATCTTCTTAGCGACACTCATGTTATTCATTTATTTGTTTTTGGTTGATTATCTATCCCTTACTAGAATCTCTCAAGGATTGTGGACACTGGATTCTTCACCTCTTCTCCAGGAACAGAACACCCCAGGCACACAGTAGGTCTCAATGACTGTGTATTACATGTGAGAGGGGGATTCTCTGATGGCTCTTGATTTTAGAAGTTACCTGCTGCAGGTGACATCAGTAGGAGCAACTGACCTGCACAGAGCTGTCCCTCCAGCCAGTCTTGGCTAATGCTTGTTACCTTGTTTTCATTGGCCCATGTTTTAGCACCCAGGGCCCAAAAGGACCTGCTCACCAGCTTACAGGTGGCAGAGCCCAAGGACAGAAAGTAAGGTCTTTGTCCTCCCCTCCTCCAGTCTGGTAGGGAGCCACCCTGGGTGGTTTCTGAGCTGGCATCATGCAGGGCCGGAAGGCCCATCATTTCTCACCTGCCTACTGTGGGGGTGGCTCTTGGCAAGGGCCTGGGTCAAGTGTTTGCTTTGCTTTCAGCACCCAGGGGTGGCAGACTAATTAATGGCCAAGCAGCTGGTGGATGTGCCCTGACTGTCTGAAAGATTTGGGGAGACCCACAATAGGCAGCAGGGCTCAGTTCAGCAACACGGGGAGACCATGTAATCCTTGGGACAGCGTGAGGTTGTCTCCATCACAGGAGGATGAGGGATAGTAACTGGAAGGTCTTTTATTCTTGTCTTGGCTTGGCCGCTAATTACATGAAAATGAGAATGTTCCTGAACCCTACTGGATGTGAGTGGTAACCCCGCCTACCTCCTGCAGAAGTAGGTGATCAGGCAAACCACAGCGCTGGGTGCAAAATCAATACTGGTTTGTGCCCTGTCCCTTCCTGTGTCTACCCATCATGCATCAGGTTGTAAATCCATGTTTGCGTTGGAGGTACAACAGCCCTGGGCCAGCCTTAGAAATTTTCTGTGGGTTCTATCATGATCCCTCTTCCCAAGCAGAGAGGCTGGGGCTAGAGTGACCACTTGGGACCCAGTGAGTAAGCATGCACACACACACACACACACCCCTGCCTTTTTCTCCCTCCCTCCCTCTCTCCCTCCCTCTTTCCCTCCCTCCATCCTTCCCTCCCCTGTTCCCTTCTTTCTTCCCTTCCTTCCTCTTTTCCTCCCTCCCTTTCTTCTCTCTCCTCCTGAGTGTATCCTGAAGTAGGCATGGAACTTAGTGACTCTCAGTAATCCTTAGTCCCAGGAAGGATCTCAGCAGAATTTGAGGTCAGCACACATGTTTCTCTTCTATGTGATATTTTGAAGCAACTCTCTTCTTATTCACCTCATCTACTTCTTTTCCAATTAAAAAAAAAAAACAACTAAATAATGTATACTAATTGTAGAAAATTTGGGGGAAATGCAAATCCCCTACAATTCTGCTCCCCAGAAATAGCTGTTGTTCACATTTCCATGTATTGGCAAAGCCACTTGGGGATAGTGTATTCTCATGTCTAAATTGCTATGTATACTTACTGCTTATTAATTTATGCAAGTATCTAAGTGTGATTACTTCGCATGTATTTAACTTGTTATAAAGGTTTCCCCACTGTAAGGTCTGGAAACACTGGACCCATTGCCTGAGCCGTCCATCTTCTTCACTACCTGTGCAAGGCAGAAGGGCAGACTTTCTCAGGATCTCCTCTCTACCACAGCCCATAGTAGGTCCAGAGAACTGGATAGATCCAGTATCTCCGTGGCTCAGAAAAGGTGTCCCGGGTACTTCTAGTGGCTGTCATGTAAGGAAAGATGTTTCTCCCCTCTTTGCTTCTCTCTAAGAAATGGTAGCATTTTGGAACAGATATGTCCTTCATCACGGTGAGGCCCTGCACCCAGGAAGCCCTTATTTGTAAAGGACCAGATTACTTGAGTGATGTCACTGACAGTGTGCATGGATTATTTCCACAACCCCACAATGCAGATGTAATGCTTCCCTTTGTCACCTGCTGGCTCAGAGGCTCAGAAAAAGTCAAGAGGCTAGTCCAAGGTCATGGGGTTACAACAGGATGGCTCTGGTACGCTGGCAACCTTGAGCTCCAGCAGCCCAGCACTTGCCTTGTACCCTCCTACGTGACACATGTTTCCATCTGCAGACATAGATCCCAGGGAAGGGGCTTGCAGCTGGCCCTCATTCACGTTTCTAAAGCTAAAGCAAAAGCAGAAGCTGGAGGCAGAGATTGGCACTCAACCTCCACATGAGCCATTCCTGCTACCTGCCTGTCCCAGCTACTCCTGCATTATGATGGCCTGGCTACTTCTCCCTCTGTGTCTGTCACCACCTATCTTGTTCACAGCTCCATTTCCCCTCGTGTCACGGATCTCTCAACAAAATGTTTTCCATCGTTGCCAGCTATTTTTATCCCTTTTATCAGAGTTATTTCCTTTGTAAATAGCTTCCTGGCACAGAGTAGGCAGCCTAACTTGGTTCCAGCAAGTGCCGTGGAGACAGGGAGGGTGTGGGCACCTATCAAGGGAGGGAAGAGTAGAACAGCCTTGGGCCTGGCTGGCCTTGGGGACTGCTTGTGCTCTGATGATGGCAGCAGGGGGATGCTCATTCATTCCGTTTCCATTGTTAGGACTATTTGAGCAGGCATCATGTGCACAGGCCTCGGAAACACACAATTAGCGACGGGCACCCAAAATAGACTCAAAATCGGCAGCATTTCGTTTAGCTCAGGGCTTTTCACGCCCGCAGAGGGAGAGCATTTCTGCCCCTATATACACATCTATTTTACAATAAGACAAATGCTTCCTATCCCTGCTGTTAAATCCAGCCACATGCCCTTCCCTGCCAGCCAGCCTTGCTCCCAAGTCTTCAGCCAGCATTTCCTTTTGTGGCTCTGAGAGATGCTCACAGCAGCGCCCTCATTTCAAGCTTAGTGTACCACCCCCCCCCCCCAGAACTGCAACGCCATTAGCTCTCACGAGCTGGGATTTTCATCAGTTAACACTGCGTGCTGGCTGCTATCCTAAGGACTCACTTTGAGAAGGCGCTGCTGATGCCAACGATGTGGGAGAAAAGAGCCAGCAAGACATCAGTGGAAGCCTCCCAGCCCCAGAGGTCACACCAGGCCACTGCAGACAGCCAGGTCTGCTCTCAGAGTGTGGCTCTGGTTGTCACTGAGCTTTTAAAAGGACATGAACTTCTCAAGGAGTAGAGTTGGGGGATGGGTGACTGAGTCCAGAGAGATCAGGACTGAACTCAGGTCAGAATTCCTACCGCTGGATTTCCAGCCTCAGGTTCCCATGACACCACTCTCTGCACTTACACATGGAATGCAACTTTTGTGGACATTTCCGGCCTTGTAGTTCTGAGGCTAGGCTAGATCTGACCCTTAGGCTAGAGGGTCACATCTGGCCAGATGGGTTGCTTTTCTCATTGTTTGTGACTGTATCAGTTCCTTGGGAGGTGTGTAGTTACCCAGCAGAGACTAGATGGCTGCCAAATCTAAATCTCTACTGGCTGGCTCTTTATGGAACAAGATTGCTAACCCCCATCCTGGCTAGTAAATCCTGTGAGAAACAGAAACAGAGTGCCCCCTGAAAGGTTCAGAGGCAGGTTCAAGATTACTCAAACATCTGAGACAATAGTTTGTGTACCCAAAATGTAGGATTTTGACAAAATAGAAATTCATCCCAAGAAGTAAAGCCTCACAACAATGTACATTTAGATGTGCAAGCTGTCCAGTGTGTTTCTATACAAGGACTATGGAGACAGATTCACAGACTCCTATCTGTGAGCCACAGTCATCACATCTGTCAAGCGGGTATAATAACTTAGTGGGGCCATTACAAGGATGAGGCAGAATTTAAGTAAAATCCTGCTTCGTTTTTCTTTTACTGAAAATAGATTTCTTTCATTCAATATATTGATTATGATTTCCCCATTCCCTACTTACCCCAGTTCTTCCCCATTTCCCCCTCCCACATCTCCTTCGAAAACAGGCATGTAAGGAATGATAATAAAATAAACCAAACAATTCAGAGTAAGACATAAACAACCAAACACGAAAAAGAGACAAGGAAGAAGCACAAAAACAAAGCAAAACAAATATAGACCCAGAGACACACATCGAACACATAGGAATCCAATAAAAACACAAAACTGGAAGTCATAATATGTACGCACAGGACCTATAAAAAAATCTCTAACCTAACATTATGAGACAAAGAATCTCCAAATATGCCATTGAGTTTATTTTGTGCAGCCTACCCTTAAGAATAGTTTCCCCAGTGATATTCCCT
Organism: Rhynchomys soricoides; assembly: GCA_019843965.1. Taxonomy (NCBI): domain Eukaryota; kingdom Metazoa; phylum Chordata; class Mammalia; order Rodentia; family Muridae; genus Rhynchomys; species Rhynchomys soricoides. The sequence continues at coordinate 1,488,389 of JADRCH010000120.1, forward strand.
TGGAGAAAACTAAACTTTCATTTGCAAGTGACTTAATTGGAGATAGCTTCAGGTTAGAGGTGGGTTCATGTGTCTGCTTCTCCTTCAGCTTTAGGACCCCTTCTGTTGCAGACCTATGCAGGACCAGTGCATGCTGCCCCAGTCTTCCTGAGTTCACATAAGTGCCAGTCCTGTTGCATCTAAAAGGCCAACATTTTCCACAAATGTTACATTCCATGTGTAATCGAGAAGAGTGGTGTCATGGGAGCCAAAGGTTGTAAATCCAGTGGTAGGGATTCAGAGTTTTGATTCTTTGAAACACCATGATTCTTTCCCAGACTTGGCTCCTCTCATTGGTCCTTAGTGACAATGACATGTCCTGTGGGGGTCTCCAGCCTTTTGTCCTTCCCAGAACAGCTCACGTGGCTGCACAGAATGAAAGTCCTTGAAACATGATGTGCACAGGTGGTTTAGAATAGCAGACCTGCATTTAGATCTTTACTTTTGACCCTGGTCTTCATTGAACCATGTACCCTTGAGTAAATAGGCTGCCCTCTCTATACCTTACTTCCCTTGTTTGGAAGATGGGAAGAAAACAGAACCTTCCAGGTAGGTAACAGAGATTAAATACAACAATGTACACTGTGTATTTAGGACCAGACCCCACTTGATAACCATGTATGGCAGTTGGTGTAAGTTGTTGTTCCCTCCGGAGGGCCTGTTTTAGGTACAGTTTTCTGAGTTTGCATGGGAATAGTTCATTTTGGCTGACTACAGGCCATTGGTGGGCTCTGCTTTGAGAACAGGAAGCTCTGTGTGGCCTCTGCTCTGTTGTTGAACTAAAGAAGCTTAGAAAGCCAGTTCAGCCATGTTCCTGGCTTGAGACTCACCTGTGTCTTAGAAACCTGCACTTTCCTGGCTCTGGCTCTAATTGGGCAATTTTGGGTATACTGTTCTCATATAGATGGCCTGACTTTGAAAGCTAGGAAGTGTCTGAATGGGCCTTGTCATGCTGACATGTTCTGTTGACCCAGTGGGGAGCTAGGTTTGTTATTTGCTAATTTCTCAGTGTCAAGTGGGTTTTACCCTATTTGTACGTAGAAAGCTAGGGCTGATACAGGCTGAAACCTCCATGGAAGGGTCTGGCTGCTTAGAGGATTGTCCTGTGCCTATACTGATCTTCAGGGAAGAAGATAGTGCTTGATGTTTTCTGGAGGAGGTATTGACTTTCTATCAGACTTGGTATCTTAGTTAGGGTTTCGTTGTTGTAAGAGACATCATGACCAAGGCAACTCTTCTAAAGGATAACATTTAATTGGGACTAGTCTACAGTTTCAAAGGTTCAGTTCATTATCATCATGGTGGGAAGCATGGCAGCATGCAGGCAGACATGTTTCTGGAGAAGCTAAGAGTTTAACATTTTGATCCAAGGCAGCCAGAAAGAGACTATGTCACACTGGCCAGACTTGAGCATATATATGAGACCTCAAAGCCCCATATCCATGGTGACACAGTTCCTCTAACAAGGCCACACCTCCTCCAAGAGGGCCATACCTCCTTATAGTGCCACTTCCTATGGGCCAAGCATATTCAAACCACCACACTTGGAAAATCGGTTTTATCACAGCATTTTAGTTCCTCTTAGCAGCCTTTTCCATGAAGCTGGGCATAGTGATACACTCCTGTGAACCCATGCCTGTGGGAGGTAGGAGCAGAAGGGTCAGGAGTTAAGGCCATTCTTAGCAGTATAATGAGTTTAAGACAAGCCTGAGTCATGTGAGATCCTGTCTCAAAAATTAGGAAAGGTAATTGGAAGCATTTGACTTGAAAGTAGGACTGGCCCTCAGCTGGTGAAAGAATCCCTTGGGGACTTAAGTTCAAGAACTGAATGTGTTCATGTGTGTGTATGTGTGTGTGTGTGTACACATGTGTGTGTGTGTGCATGTTTGCGTATGTGCATGTATGGAGGCCAGAACTGATATCAAGTTTTTTCCATAATTGCTCTCACTTTCCAACTTTATTTTTGAGATAGTCTCACTGAACCTGGAGCTCATTGACGTGGCTAGACTGGCCAACCTATGGGCTCCTGGGATCCACCTGTCTGTTTCCCCAACTCTGGGACTCCAGGGACATGCCCCCACATCCAGCTTTTTACCTGAGTGTTAGGGAGCAGGACACAGGTCCCCATGTTCACATAGCAAGTACTTAACATCCTCAGACACAAGAACTCTTTCCAAAGGCAGGCATGGAGCCATGAAGATGTGCTAGACAGGCATGTCAAGGAGACTGATATTGCATAGCAAGTGTGTTAGTCAGGTTAACAGGCAGTTCTATAGCACAGAAAGCCTGGGGCACATCCAGATTCCAATGAAAAGAATATAGTTCTCCTTCCCATGATAGTCCATGGCTGACCTTTCTTGGTGGATTGCCTTCTCTACCCACTGATTCAGGAATCCAGGCTCCTTAAGTCTTGTGCTTTAACACACTAAGGAAGGAGAGTAACATGGGTTACTGTTGAGTTTGGAGTCCAGGTCCCTCCAGAGATGTAGGCATCTTTAGTTACATACCTATCATATAAGTAGCTTTTACCAGAGAGCGATTTAAGTTTCAAGTGGCATATAGTGGCATTAAAAGGTAGGAGAACAAGGTTGAGGAGTTGAAGACCAGAGTCACCTACTTGGCAAGTTGAAGGACAGCCTGTGACTACTGAGATCCTGGCTCATAATGCAGAATGAATGAATGAATGAATGAATGAATGTGAGACTATCTAAGTCATTGTGACACATGGGTTTGGGATACAAACCTCCTCATTAGAAGCCACTCAGAGGACATCTAATCTGCAATAGCAAAAGCAAGCCAGACCGTGTGAGCAAACACACTTGAGCATGGTATCCCTGAACTGGGTTCCAGAGGGAAGCATGCTATGGCTGATTAGCAATGTTTGCCATAGATGAGATAGGAATTGATAAAGTCACACGGAACATGTTAGATGATCTCGTGTCTTCATAGACGACTTCCTTAGATAATCCCCAAGGGAGAAACTTAGTGACAGCCAATATAGACTAAAACTGGAGGATCCTTGCCACTGGCCAGAACCAGAATGAGGAAAGCCAGGGATGAAAACCTCTGTTGGAGAAGAAGGGTCTGGCAAGACTGCAGCGGCTGTTGGAACTTCAGAGAGGGAAGACCAGCAGTAGAGGCAGAGCACAGGGTGACGTGAGTTGGAATCCTCTCAGGTGGGTCGGCTGCCTGATCAGTTGTGCCAGGTAGGCAGGATGAAGAAGCCTGCAGTCATGGGGTAGGCATGAACACAGTGGGCAGATGGCAGGTGGCTGCTGGCTCTCTTTTCCTATGGTGCCTCTTATGTAGTCCACCTTGGCACAGAGTACCCTTTGGCCCCTAGGTTCCAGGACTTACCTCTCTTATCTTAGGGTTTTTATTGCTTCAACAAATCACCATGACCAAAAAGCAAGTTGGGGAGGAAAGGGTATATTCAGCTTACACTTCTAGAATGCTGTTTATAACAGAAGGAAATTATGACAGGAACTCAAATGGGGCAGGAACCTGGAGGCAGGAGCTAATGCAGAGGCCATGGGGACATGCTGCTTACTGACTTGCTCCTCATGGCTTTCTCAGCCTTCTTATATAACCAAGGAACATCATCCCAGAGATGCCATCACCACAATGGGCTGGGCCCTCCCCCAATGATCACTAATTGAGAAAATGCCCTGCAGCTGGGTCCCATGAAGACATTTCCTCAACTGAGGCTCCTTCCTTTCGAATGACTCTAGCTTGGGTCAAGCTGACACAAAACCAGCCAGTAAACCTCTCAGCTAGTACCACCTCTGAGCATCCTCTGTTCTGGTTGTTTGGGGTTCAGAGATACAATGGTCATGGCTCCCTATCCAACTAGGCTCACGGGTGGGTAGGAAAGAAAGGTCCTGTACATCCTGGGCCCTGAGATGAAACTCAGTTTAAAAGCAGCATTTCCAGAAGCAAGAAATGCTTCCAAAGCCTGACTTAGAGAGTTTACTTGATTTTTGTAAAGTAAAAATGTCACCACCTGCATGCCAATCAAGTAATGGAGTCAGTCAGTGTTTAACCATCTGTGCTGTGCTATGGGGGTGCTTGGAGGGTGGCATCGGTTCCGCCTTAGAAAGGACATCGGGGCCCTGGAGATGGAGCCATGATAAGTGTGCCAGGCCCATAAAGCAGGAATTCCTAGTCCAGGGAACAGCACAGACAAAGGAATAAGCATTACTTATCTGCAACAGTAAGGGTGCATACAGGTGAGACTGGATAGACAGGAAGGACAGACAGAAGAGCTTCAACTTCCACAGCTAGGGCTTGGAAGTAAAGCTCCAGGCCAAAATGGTCTTAGTTCTACAAAGACCCAGAGTCCTGAGCACACCAGCCCATCACAGCACAGTCTTCTGCTGCTCTCAGTTTGGGAGCACACATGTTCAGTAACCATGGATTGTCTATTTAAAGACACTTGTGATTAGGTTCCAGAAGGCAAACTGAAGGATGGAGGAATGAGGGGAGGGGTAGATCAGGAAGAAGAGACAACTGGGAGGGAATGGGGAGGCAGGGTGCCAGCCTGGACCCCTGTGTGGGAGCTGGGCAAGTCTGTCTTTCTCTAAGTTTCCTTAGTCCTGTACAGTAAATCACATGGTCTAGGGGCTGGCTGAGCTCAAGGCTGGGTTCCATTACCACCCTTCATAGGTGCCTGCTTCCTCCTCTGGTGAATGGAGATGCTTACAGCGCCTCCCTTTCAGAGAGGATTAGATGAGATAAACTATGGCAAACACCCACCTAGCCCATAACAGAGGCTCACAACAAGTTTCTCACCAAGTGCATGTGTTCTGTTCTTGTTATTAGTGGTGCTGGGTGAGGTACTGGTTGCTTTCCTTCTCGATGACAAAGCAACCTGAGAAGGGAAGGGTTTATCTTGGCCCACTGTGTGAAAGTGTACAGTCTGTCATGGTGAGAAAATCACAGCACTGGAGACTCTCTGGCAGTGGCAGCTTCCCGATTCTCACACCTCAGTGAAACAGGAAACAGAGAAAGGACCAGAAGCCAGCCCTACACCTCAAGGCTTCCCCACAGCAAGTTGCTTCCTCAGGTGAGGCACTGCCCACAAAGGTTCTACAACCTCCCAAAACAACCCCACTAACGGGAACACATGTTTACATGCATGGCCTGTGAGGACATCTCACTCCCAAACCAGAACAGTGCTGAACAAGCATAGTGACCACCCCTTCTCCTGGGGTCCATGGGAACCTTCAGAATTCAGAAAAATCTGTTCTCAAACAATTGTCTCAGAGCGTCTTCAATATTCCTGACAGCTGCTCTTTCTAATCCAATTCTTCCCCTTAAAGCTTGAATGCTTCTTTAAAGAAGCTCCCTTTCAAGGCCAAATCCATTTTCCTAGCATCAGCTGAACCAGGCCCTGGGGAACAGTCAGGCTGAAGCAATCCAAAGTGGCCACAGCAAGAAAGCAGCTCAAGTAACAGTCCTGACTGCAAAGAGCCGCTACCCTCCGGATGCTACCTCTGCATCAGGTCAACAAATCTTTAAGGAATTTTCCACGCTGTGATTCGCTCAATGGCCAATTTTAGTTTCGTGGGTTCCCCTAAGTTTGAATCAGGATTGACCAAACTACCATCCTTTCCAAAAGAAGCTATCCTGTGTCCACAGCCACCTGGCAGATTCTACCTTCGGCTTAGCTGCCCTCTGACATTTCTATTCAGCATGAAGATAATGGTCTTGTATTTCAGAAATACACACCTGGAAACCTTGGGTTCTGGTTTCTTCAAATAATTCACTTTAAGGCCCCAGAAGGTGAATCATAGAAAAGATTGATGTATTTTAAGTAATGAAGTTGTATCATTGTTGAGTTTTCACTCATAGACCAAACAAACCTATGGGTCTCAAAGTCTCCACTAGTATTTGCTATGAAAGCATTACCTGGGTTCCAATTCAACCCATGATTGATTTCTGGATGCTACGGTCCTTGGATGACAGACTCCTTCAGAATGAGGCTCCATCGCTGATGTTCTTAAGAGAGGCTGTGCAGACATGTTGATTGGCTGCAATACTGGCTGGTTTCTTCTCTTTTTGTCTCTAGATGGTCAGGCTCTGCCACTGTGCTGCGCTCTGTCCACCAAGGTCACCTGTGCTTATTGTTCTGTTCCCAACCCTGGGACAGAGTTGGATCTGGCCCCTCTAGGTAGCCAACTCCAAGTTGTATTCAGCTGTGACCCAGACAGACCTGACCGTACAATAGACACATAAGATCTAACAGATGGAGACCTACATTTAAAAGATGATGCCAATGTCCTCAAACCCATAAAACTCCACGTTTGCCTTCAGAATCTGCTTGGGCAGTACCTTAGGAGAACCTTGGAAAACTTCTCTTAAAGGTCCTGAAACCCAGGACCCAGTGTGCAGCTCTACTCAGCTCCTCTCACTGCATCCAACTTCACTGCATCTACATCTCAATTACGAGCTACTCAGCTCCAACACAGATAAGGGAGACCCCAGTGAGCAAGCCTGTTCTAGCTGGTGTTCCACTACTATAACATAGCGCCAGAGGCTGAGTGGTTTTTACACACACACACACACACACACACACACACACACAGAGATTTATCTAGCTCATGATCCTGGAGCCTGGGGAGTCCAAGAGGCTGGCCCTGGGATCTGGCAATGCTCTGCTGTGTAGGATAGGAGGTTGGAGGTCAGGAGAAGACAAGAGTGGGAAGGAAAACAGGGATGACTTCTCTCCCAAGGTAACCCCTTCCTAAGACACTCTCAACCCAGGTTCTATCCTCCTGATCTAATCACCTCCTATCCAGCCCCATCTCCCAGCACCGTCACACTAAAGCTAAGTTTCTGGGACACGAGCTTTGGAGACACACTGAAGTATTGGCATAGCCCCAACCCTATCCCCCTACCCCTCCTGTCATCAACTGCCTCTGCCTTTCCTCCTCTATGTCTCCCCCTTCTCACACACTGCTGCCCCAGCCACCCTGATCTTATCAGGTCAGGTTCCTGCTGCTTGCAGCACTGTTACCTTTCAGGTCCGCCAAACTTTTACCAGGTCTCCAGACCAACCCCCAATGCTCTCTCTCCCAGGAAGGTTTCCTGGGTCTCCTGGGTTAGAAGTTTTGACCTGTCCTCCCTCAGAGCTCGAAGAGCACATGTGATACCCCCCTGACAGTGAGTCAAAGCTATATTACCCCACCTCTGTCACAGAGCTCAGAGAGGCCAAAGCCTTTTAGTACAGTTATCTTTGTAGCACAATGTGCAGTGTTCGATTCCTAAGCCTTCCTGGGCATGGGAACCTTGACAGTTTCTCTAATACACCTATGCCTCAGTAGTTTTGCCTGTAAAGTGGGAACTCAAGTCCCCTTTCTCTCAGTCTTACTGTGACCTATATGAAGTAGTAACAGCACAGACCTAGAAATGAGAGTGGATATTGATTCAGGGCTCACATATGCACAGCTCTGAGCTCTTTCCAAGCAGTTCACTTAGAAGGCTTTTCAATGTGTTGGAAATAATTGTGCAGGAAGTTGCAAAGATAATTCAGAGAAATGCCACTCAACTTTCTCCTAGGTTTCTCTGCTGGTTACATCTCACACAGAGTCCATATTAAGCCTAGGACACTGACATTGGTCCAGCATGTGGGTATTTTTCTGTGTCCTGTTGTCACCTACCAGAATATGCCTAGGATACAGAATATCTCTATGCCCACAGGACTGCCCTAAGCTAGCCCTCTTGTATCACACACACACACACCCTGTATTCCTTCCCCTCCTCCACCCCTGGCAACCACTGCCAGCCTCTGTTCCCTCCATTTTTCTCAGTTCCTCCTTCCTCCCTAGATCCGTCACTCCTCTATTTTTCTTCAGAAAAGAGCAGGCCTCTCAGTGATACCAACTGAACTCAGCATAACCAGATGCAATGAGACTAGGCACAAACACTCATGTCAAGGCTGGAAAAGACAACCCAGTAGGAGGAAAAGGGTCCCAAGAGCAGGTAAAAGGATCAGAGACACTTCTCCCACTTTTGGGAGTCCCACAAACACTGCGGGCTAAACAACCACAGCTTGTATGCAGGGAACCTAGTGCAGACACATGTGGGCTCCAAGTTTACTAATTCAGCCACTGTGAGACCCTATGAGCTCTGCATAGTTGATTTCTAACACTGTTCTAGTGGTGGCCTCAACCCTCTGACTCCTACGATCTTTCCATCCCAACTTCTGGAGAGTTCCCCAAGCTCTGCCAATGTTTATGTATGGGTCTCTGCATCTGTTCCCACCCACTGCATGAGGAAGCCTCTCTGATGTTTATTGGGCTAAATACTGATCCACAGTTCTAGAAGCTAGCTGTGGCCTCTGGTACCATCTGAAAGCTTTTGTCACTTCCACATGGCTAAGTAAAATGTTAAAGTGTAACATTTTAATATTGACCTTTTCCACTCAGCAGAATGCCCAAGATTTATTCAAGCTGAAGATCAATAATCTATTCTTCTGTTACTGTTCAATACTGGTCCACAGACATACATCCCCCAATATCAAAGCCCAAAGGATTAGTGCAGGTTCATCCTCAGAAATCAATCACTGCAGATGCTCAAGTTTTGTGTAGATTAGTTTTTACTATTAACTTGATACATATTAGAACATGAAATAGTTTTAATAAAGATTTGTATAGATCAGTTTGGCCTATGGGTATGTCTATGAAAGACAGTCTTGATTGTTCTTTGACATAGAAAGACTCAGTCCATTGTGGGTGGCACCATTCCCTAGGCAAGGAGTCCTGAATTGTATAAGAGAACACTAGCTGAAAGCAATCAAGCAATCAACCAAGTAGGCCTGAGTGCATTTATTTCTCTTTGCTTTTGAGCAAAGATGTCTTGTGACTAACAGCTTGAGTCGCTACCTTTACTCCCAAGAATGATGGTTTTGGTATTGTAAGATGAATAAACACTTTCTCCCTTAAGTTGCTTTTTGTCAGACTTATTTTATTGCAGATGCAGAAATGAGGCTAGAACAAATCCCTTATATAAAATGTGGGAGTAACTGCTATACCCTGTTGTATTTCCTTTATACTTTAAATAATCTTGCATGACTTATAACACCTTAGTAGTCTAAGGTGATTGCTACACAAATACATGCTATACCGTACTGTTCAAGGAGTAACATACAATATAAACCTTTCTTCCCTGGACATTTTCAGCACACAGCTGATTTAAGGGTGGGACATGCAGATATGGAAGGCCTCTGGACCATCCACACGTCATGCTTTTGTCGATGGTCATCTGGCTCGTATTTAGCTAGAATTTGTGAAGGTGCTATCGACATTCGTGTGGGTTCCTTATGTGCACATAAGTCTTTGTCTCACTAGGATAAACACCCAGGAGGGCCATTGCTGGGATATGTGAGACTGTATGTTTAGTTTTTAAAAAATAAAGGCAACCTGTCTCCCAGCATGGTGGGATCAACATGGAGACATTTAGTTAATTCAGTGTTTGCACATCTTTGCCTGCATTCATTGTGGTCATTAGCTCTTTTAACTGTTCTGATGGGTGTATAGTTGCACTCATTGTGGTGTTTTTATTTCCCTGGTGGTTGTGCTGTTGAGCACATTTTTCTGCTTCTTGCCCATCTATGCGTCCTCTGTGGTAAAACATATCTCTGTGTCTTTGTCCACCTAATTACTGGGTTATTTGTTATACTTTGTATTCACTGTTTGGAAGTCCTCTATGTATGCTAGATGGGAGTCCTTTCCCAGTTCAAGCATTTATATTACAACCCATAAAGAAGGTTTGAAATAGGATTGCCTCAATTTGACAGATGAGGATGCTGAGGAAGGAAGAGGTTAAGTAACAGTTGACTGTCCCTAGACAGCTGAGAGTATTTGCATGGCCAGAGAGCAAACTCAAGAGACACTTGAGTAGACCTTGGTGACATGGAAAGCAGAGCCATACACAGGATTCGGGGGACATGGGTATGAGTGATGCTACACTTCACCATGTTGTTTATCCCATCCATAGACACTAGTGTTATCCCCAACTTACAGACTGAAAATGAGGCTCAGAGAAGTCTGACCACAAACTAAAGTTCCCACAGTCAGTCTGATTTCAGAGTCTATGCTCCTAATTCAGGGCTTCCAAGACTTAAAATAAAAACCATTATCCTTTGATATATAGTTGACACTGAAAGATAATGAAGTCCATCCCCTAAATACTGTTGCATACACATTAAAGAATTAACACTTCCAGAGAACAATATCCACTCTCCCCATGTGCTGAGCTCTCTGACATTTTCTCATTTTGAAATCATGCTATTTTTAAAGTGGCTTTACTCAGCCCTTCTGCTGTTTTCCTGACCCAGTAATGGACACAAGCCATGGTACAGACAGAGGTTGAGCCTTTGCACTGTTTGCAGGACAATGTTGAGGGTGGGGATGTTGTCCTGGGTTGGCATTGGGGCTGAGATCTAGAAGGTACCCAGAGAAGCTGATCTTTGCTTGGACTCCTTAGCAAGCTGGTGCCCTCCCCCCCACACACACACACTGCCTCCTAGACTCTCACAGAGCTTCAGGCTAGCTCTGGTATCTCCCACTATGACCCAGATTTGCCCCAGTAAGATCTACTCTGCCTAGTCCCTGGGAACAGGCACCATCTTGGACCATGTCCTTCATGTCACCAGCTCCTCAGAAGCCAGTGCCTCTTTGGGAGGTGAGGTTATGCCCTGTCCCCATGATGCTGTCACTTCCTTCCCCAGAGTCTTTCTGTGTGGGGATTGTTCCCTTAATCAGGATGGAGACTGGGCTCATTACAAGCTGGTGAGGCAACGGCTCTGTGCTCCAAGCCGAGACAGGCTGTCTGGAAGCTTGGCCAACCTCCCACTGCCCCGGACACCAGGGCAGCGGCCTCTGCATGGAGCCAGCCTGCTGGGTTTGTCTGCCCCTTCCCCAGGGACACAAGCTGACAGACACTGTTTACAGAGACCTCTGTAGTTTTTACTATTGCAAAAACTTAGCCATGATCGTACAGTGAGAGCCAAGCATCAAGACAACCTCTGAGCAGAGCTGAACAGCACCTAGAAACAGGTGACCTTTACCAGACATTTACTATGTACCACACAAGATGATGAAAGCTTCCCAGGCAGCCTAGTAGACACACTTCACTCTTCAACAACACTTACTAGGTGCTGCTAGCTACTCCGTTCTACGGAAAGACACAGCGACTCAGAATGTTTTTTGGAAGTGCCACCCCAGTGGCTCCTGGACCCGATGTTCACCTCACATGTCATTACTGCTTGCAGAAACACGACCCGAAGCCTTCTTTCACTAAGTTCAGCAGTCAGGTGAGTCTCCAAGAGTGACATCATACCCCCCCGCGCCCCCCACACCTAGACAGCTAGGAAGAGAAGATGAAATAAGGGAGGCAGTGAATCCATTAGAAAGAGCCATCTAGAATCTTTTCCTACTGACGTGACAGTGTCCCTGAGGTGGGATGTCGTGATCCTAAGAGGAATTACAACCACTCCAGAGGCCCATGTACTCCTGGGATTCTCATCCAGAGGCCCCAAGTACCCTTGGGATTCTTGTCTAGAAGCCCCACATACCCTGGGATTCTCACCTTGTATTGCTCAACTGCCACTAGTCACACTGACAGTCACACAGACGTCTCCAACATGACAACTATGAGGCCACAAATATGCCCTCTGCCTCCTCTAGCCACGGAACCCTCTGAAGATGAGGGGACCATCCTGAGCCGACTGCAGAGCCTGTGTGGAACTTCTCATTAACTCTAGTTTAATTACTGCCTGCAGTCGTGGTTTTTAATAAAAGTAAGTCCCAATTAGTCGCTTGTTACTTCAGAAATAATTACTGAGAGTGGCCCTTTGTCTTTGTGTTATTTCCGGCTTCATTCCCAAGCCCCAGAACTCTACCCAAGCATGCATCTTTAACAGAAGAAAGTGGGTTCCAGGGCACATGAGGAATGTTTGCTGGTATTGTGGATTCAGCTGAGGCATGTGTGTCAGCCGGAGATTAGTTGGGGGTGGCAGTAGCCATTCTCATGCATGAAGACATTTCTTCAGGAAAGAGCCCTGGTCTATATCCTAGGCTGGGAGTGGTCAAGGCACGCTGCAAGGATGCTGGCCTCTAGCTACAAACTGGGCCAGCCCCTAGCCACTGACCACTGAAAAGACAGAGTCCCCACCCCCTGACAATGCCAGGCGCCAGGCACAGCTGGCTGGATGCAAGGACAGCTTTGGAGGGAGGAAGAGAGTGCCAGGGCAGAGCCCCAACCTCTGCTGCACTTCTGACTGACGGTCCCATCAGGACTTTCTCCAAGTAAGAAGTAGCTCTGGGATGCCATGTGGACCTTGGAGCTCATGCTAAGCCTGTAGCACATCCATGTTCCTCAGAGGCTGCCCACAGGTAAGACAGACACATGGTTTTGTTGGAGGTAGCAATGGCCTCCTAGCTTCAGGGAGTACCTGTTTGATCTGACCCACCTTTTCACTTTCTTAACCTTTATTCTGTTCTCCATGAGGACCAGTATAGATTTGAGCAGTTTTCTACTGAAATGGCTAGTCATTAGAGCTGACATGTGTTGGTTGTTACCTCTAAGTCAGGTACCTTTTAGGGTGGCTTACATTTATTAATTTGATATCCTCTCGGACAACTAAATCCTAAATGTTTAGTTGAAGATAAGGAAACTAAAGTATGCAGAGGAGTTGGGTAATTTACCCAGGTCGATCAGCCTGTAGGTGTCAGAGCTAAGCACATTTCTCCCCAGAACCCCTCCACACGTCCTCTGGGGTACCCTGTTGTTTGTGAAATGGACTTGACCACATCCTCAGTCTGTGTGCTCCTGACTCTTCATCTATGGCTTCTGAGTCACATTTTTCTTTGATTAATTAATTAACCAGTTGGTTGATTGGTTGATTTAGCTTGGTTTGGTTTTTTGAGATAGGGTTTCTTTGTATAGCCTTGACTGTCCTGGAACTCATTCTGTAGATCAGGTTGGCCACACAGAGATCCACATACCTCTACCTCCTGAGTGCTGGAATTAAAGGTGTGTGCCACCACCGCCCAGTGACATCTTTTTTATTTTATTTATGGCTAGCTTTCGGTTTGCTCAGTTGTATTCCCAGAAAGCCACTCCTGTTTGGACCAGCCGGATGGCTCTAGCTGGTGGCCTCTGTTCTTAGCTGCTCTGCATTGAATGGGGTGGTAGGAAAACATTTGAGTCCAGTTGAGAGGTTGTAACTCTGGCTACCCTGGTTTGGAGGTGGCATGTGCTCTTTGCCATCATCCCAAGCAGCCCCTGGTCCTCCTACAGTGCCCTGTTCCCTTTCCCTCATGACGAACTTGTTAAGGCCCCTTCTAAGCCAATAATTTTATTTTCCCCTGAGAATCCTTTCCTGTAAAATTCAAACCATTTGGCCGAAGGACCCTGCTGGAAAAAACCGAACAAACAAACAAACAAAGCCCATCCACACCTTCGCATGTTTTCCTTCTTACCTCCTGTGCATTTCTTCCAATGGGCCAAACCTCAGTGTTGTCTTAATGTTCTGAAGCCAAGCTCTTCTGTGTTTGGAAGTTCATTTGAAAAGCTGCATCCATGAGGCAGAAATGCTGGACTTCACCCTCTACGCAAGAGGTCCTTTGAAGGTGTAAAGGGTCTGGGATTAAGAAATCAAGCAGGCAAACAAGCATGGCCTTGGGGATAGGAGCTGAAGGGGCAGAAACAGAAACCTGCCTAGTAACACTGTTGCTGGGTTTGTTTAGACAAGGGGATCATATTTGTACTTGTTCTGTGCTCACAGCCCAGGCCCAGAGTTGCAGTGCACTTGTGTGATTATCTGTAGAGGGTGGGTGCTGGCCAGTCTCCCTTGTTCGCCAATCTTTGTGAAGTATCAGGTGAACCGTGGGCATTCTGAGAACAGTGTGTGGAGATCTGGCCCTGCTCTCCAGTTGCTAAGACATCTCCCTTCATCTGAGGCTGCTTCACACTCTGTCTTGCTCCAGCTCTTCACTGGCAGAGTCTGTCAGGAACCAGTCAAACCTCTGGGCTGTCCTGCCTTTTCACATTCTCCAGAATGAATGGCTGCTGCTTCTGTTTTGAGCTTCCTGACTCCACTCTGAGTGTAATTACCTTCCTGGCTCCTGCAATAAAATACCAAACAAAAGCAAATTGACAAGGTTTATCTTGACTCAAGGTGTAAAGAGACATAGTCTACCTGGGTGGGAGGCATGGTGATGGTCTGCTTCTATTGTATCTGCAATCAAGAAGCAGAGAAAGGTGAACTCTGGGGCTCTGCTGGCTCTTTTTTTCTCTAGCCAATGGGGTAGCAGTGTCCACATGCAGGGTGGATCTTCCTTGCTCAGTGAAACCTCCCTAGAAACGCTCTCACAGAAGTGTGCATCAGATGTGTGCTTCCGAGGTGATCCTAGATGGTCAGGTCCCCAGTGAAGATTAATGGTCACACTGTAGCACAGTGTAGATGCAGGTATGAGGAGCTTGTTGGAAAGTGACTACAGGAAGCACTGAAGAGTGGAGAGCGAGGTTGGACAGGAGAAAGCCCAGGTGTAAGGTGATTTGTTTGGTGTACAAGCATCTCCTCTCTAGCAGGATGTTAATGACTATGTTCCCCAGGCAAAAGGACACTGTCACCGACAGTGTGTGATATCTAGGCAAGGGCACTAGGAGACATAAGGTGTCGCATCAACTGCTAGAGCAACCAACTTCTCTAACATTGCTAGCAATGGACCAAATAAGTGTCAGCCATATTAACTCACCCCTCTCCAAAGCTCCGCGGGGATCAACCTCCACGTCCCCAAAGCCTTTGAGGGAGGCTTCTGGCATCATCTTCCTTATAGCTGTGGATGACCTCTTCAGCCAAAAGCACCCAATTCCCAAATGGCTCTGTGACCTGGCCACACCCCCTAGCTCCTCAGAGCTTCAGTTTCCATTCCTGCAAATAGCAAAATGCAATAGTATGAGGTGGTTCTAGGTGTCCGACAGGTTGGCACCTGGCAGTGGCTGGCACCTGCTGGGAGTTCAGTGAGCAGCATGCTGTTACCTTACACTAATGGAACAGAAGCATAGATATTGTCCCCAGTATGTAGCTGGAGGAGAGAGAGGGGCCAGGGGTCCTAAGCTAAGTCTGATGAGCTGGGGGGTGGGGAGGACAATGTGAGGGCGTGGCTAGGAGACAGGTGTTAGCCCAGATACCCAGCTTCTTCTGCTTCATTCACTCTCCTAGAGAGGATCCGTCTCAGAGGCTGCCTTTTCTAAGGCATTTATGAAGGTCCCTGCAGACAAGAGTCCTTCCTTGGTACCATCAGATTTAGGTAATTAGAGGCACAGGCAAGTGTTGATTCAGGGGGATCCCAAATGCTCTATTAACGTGAAACCCAGGCCCCCTCCTCTTGAGTACAGCAATAGTGAGATCTGGCAGAGTGTTCTAGAAATAACGAGGCCTGTGGAGTCAGACCAGCGTGGACGGAGGCAAAAGATTCATGTGAATTAGAGAGTGGTCTGTATCCGGAGCTGGTTTTGAATGCTATAATTTTATCTGAGTTCTATTGAGGAACTCAGAATTGCCCAGAGGCAGTAATGCGAAGATCCCTGGGAGGAACTTGCTTGATTGCAGAGTTAGAAACAATTTGTGCCTGAGCTTCTTGGCAGCCCAAGCCAGACGCCTTTGTTTGGCTGTCAAACCCCTGTATAGATGGAGCTTATTTTCTTATTTTTTTTCTTTATTTGAAAACATATCAGAGAGTACACATTACTGTGTACCAGCAGCTTGCCACAATACCTCAGCGCGTGTTCCTGCATTTATGCCTCACTCTGATCCGGAGGCCCAGGAGTCATACAGGTTGAGTGGCCATTACCTGAAACACTTGAATCCCAACATGTTTTCAGTTTTGGAGTCTGGGGTTTGGGGATATGTCTATGGGTGATACTGGCTAGGTTTCCTTAATCCAAAAGTCAAAAGTCAGAAATGATCTGAAGTCTGAAACATTTTGCACAACAATGTAATGCTCATGTCTAAGGCAGGAACATTTTCTATGTCAGGCTGTCAATCAGGGCCAACTGGCTTGTGGGTAAACAAACAGGCCCAGAAAGGGTTAACTGGCCTCATCCTGGCGGTGGTGCTCCTGTCTGACCCCATGATGCCTTGCTGCATCTCTCTTTCCCACTTTTCTCAGCTGCTTCCACTACACTCTGTTCATCCTACATTCCAGCCTGTGCTGCCCACTGTCTGCTCCCCAAGCCCAGGGCCATTCTTAGAGGCTCTCACTATTAACAGTCCAAATCTCCAACCCCTGTCCCAGCTGCAGCTTCCTCCAGAGGAGTCCTCAGAGGAGAACCCCAAAGGCCACAAGTGAATAAAAGCAATCTAACTTACTCTACAAGGCTGCAGGGGTAGTTCAGTGGTAGAGGGCTTGCCTAGGATCAAGGTCCTGGGTTCAGTCCCCAGCACTAACAGAAGTAGAACAAATTATCTTTGCTAAGAGATACAGCTCCCAGAATAGCATGGAGGTAAAAAGGTCCCCAGCAAGAGCCGAGTCTTATTTCTGCTTCGTTCTTTCTTTTCACGCTTTCTCAGGCTAAATGCAGTCTCGAAGACAGGCTAGTGGTGTGGTCTTCTTACCTGCCATCTTGGCACATGTGCGAAGTCTCAGGCCCCACCTCAGGTCTGCTGACTCTGTGTCCATCTTAACAAGAGTACAATGTGTATTTACGTAAGAAAAGCACAGCCGCAGGTACACAAGCCCTTCACACCCATGTGCTGAGGCCAGGTACCAGAGAAGCACGTTGCTTACTGTGTGGTCAGCCTTCTCTGGCCACACAGGTTTCCCCAGGGGTTTTCACTGGGGTAGGTACAGCATACAGATCTCCCCATTCACTCGGGTACAGCATACAGATCTCCCCATTCTTCCTAGCTGGTCCCTCAGCTCCTACTCACACAGGGCTCAGGTATGGCTGCAACACCAAGTCCTAACCTTCCAGATGGCTTCCTCACCTATTCTGGGACCTGGAGCTATCCCAGCTCAGAAGAAAGACAGCATGGTTGTCCCCCTAGACTCCCCAAACCTACTCAGCTGGTCCTGTGAACAATTCTGCTCTCTGACCCTCCTGAGCTCTGAGGAAGCAGTCCCACACTGTGCCTATCTAAGGGAGGTGCCCTGGTTCCCAGTGTCATCTGAGGTGGCAGTAGGAAGGTGAGCAGGTCATCAGGGCTCTCTGCCTATCTGCTTGCCATGTTCCCACCCCCAGAGGAAGCATGGCATGGTTGCGTCTTGCTGGGTGACTCCACTCTGTGCTCAGCTCTTCCTTGTCAGCCTAAGTGGCTGTGAAATGGGTAGAGCTGGGCTCCAAGCTGTGAAGCAGGGTTAGAGATGAGAACTCTATCCCAAGTGTCTAATCAGTATTGGAAGAGAGGCTTTGGGCACAGTGACAGCCAAGGAGATGTTCCCTGCCTTTGTGAACCCTTTCAAGAGAAGCTCCCAACAAGACAACTGACTAAACAAGCTAGCCCAGCTTCTCTATTGTCTCCTTTTCAGCCAACCCAGGAACCAGATATGGAATTGTCTTCCTTTGATCCCAGGAGTGCACACACACACACACACACACACACACACACACCATGTATACATATACCTCCTATATCCAGACCCATGCACTCTCCCATTGGACAGATAAAGAGGAAAGCAGTCACAAGTGCAGTTGCTCAGCCAATAGGAGGCAGTGTAAGCCCAGCCCTTGTACATCCGTAGACACTGCCTTCCTTCATCTTCCTTCCACCTAGACACCAACCCATTTGTTGAATGCCATCGTCCCCAATCAGGATGGGTCTTTCTTCTCTAGGTTCCATGTTGCATCTCAATCCTCCCTGGGCATGCGTTCCCACACTCACACCCAAACAGGCTGTTTGGGATACCTCTGAGCCCTTTGTTACCTCAAAGCCAGGGTCGTTTGAGCAAGACTCATGTTTCATCTGTTCCCCATATAAGTATTTATGAATGACATGATGCCTTAAGACAACTGCTTCGGCTTGTCTCTCCTCTCATTTGCATGCCCTCTCCTGCACAGAGTGCTGGATGCCAGAAAGGAGCAGCAGGTAGCACTGCAAAATATGCAGGGCCCACTGCTGTGCGGGTTCTCAGAAGGGTATGGCCACAGTGCTGCCTCAAGGCTTCCAAAGGAGGGGCTGGCAGGCCAAGCCCACCCTGCAGGAATTCAAGAGAAGTCCACTTGCTTTGAGCAAATGTGTCCCGAGTTAGCTCTACTCTTGAGGACAAAAGATGTACATTGGGTCTGGTGAGGTGACTCTGCAGTTAAGAGCACTTGCTGCTCTTGCAGAGAACCCAGATCTAGTTCCCAGCACCCATATAGTGCCTCACAACCATCTGTAACTCAGTTTCAGGGATCCAATGCCCTCTTCTGATCTCCACGTGTGGCACGCATGCAAGTGGTGCACAAATAGATACACATGCAGGACAAATACCCAAACATAAAATCACAAATAAATCTCTTAGTGTTTGAGATATTGTATATGAGCAAGTATCCCTCCCCCCGTCACCACACATGCATACACACAGAGAGAGACAGAGAGACAAAGACAGAGACAGAAGGAGACTCATAAACACACATAAGCTCACATGCATATTCACTTCCAGGAAGCCCAATGTTATCCACTTCAGAAAAATGTCTTCTGTAAAAACAAGGTCTCCTCCCCTTTTCCCCAGAGTCTAATGTAGCCATTTTCCTATTGCTATGGGAACAGATTTCCACCACCTCTGTGGCTGAAAACCATGCAAATGTATCCTCTTCTGGAGGTCAGAGTCCAAGATCAAGGTGCTAGCAGGCTAAATTCCTTCTTAAGGCTTGTGTTGGGTAGAGAGACAGAACTAAAAGAAAACTATCTCAGTCATTGACTGTCTGTCTGTCTGTCTGTCTGTCTCTGTTCTCTGACTATCTGAGTCTCTATCTTTGTCTCTCTTTGTCTTTCTCTCTCTTTCT
>JADRCH010000120.1:1507436-1522821 GCA_019843965.1 Rhynchomys soricoides
TCTCTCTCTCTCTCTCTCTCTCTCTCTCTCTCTCTCTCTCTCTCACATACACACACACACTCATCTTACAGCGGGAGATTTACCAGCCTGCCTTACACAACAGTGGCCACCTCTTCTCTAGGGATGCGAGCACTGTTTGCCTAGGGAATCAGTGGTATTAGGTGTATGTTGAAATGTGGGAGAAGTCTAATGTCAGAGGACACTGATAACCCCAGTGGCACAGCCACTGGGGAAGAGCATCCAGCTCGTGTGAGGATGGTCCCCCTTCCTACCCCTTCCTCTGTCCTCCTGCCTTCAGGGCAGCACCCCATTGGAAGGATGTTGCCACTGTGCATGTGGATGGTAGGTCATCCCTCCCTAGGCATTGTCCCACACATCAGTCCTACCTGGACAAATGCCCCCCAGACACGCAGGTGCAGTTCACCTGCTCTGCTCATCTGAAGTTAAATTGAAAACCCAGACCAGCTAGCAGGCAGCTCTGGAGAGAATCTCATCTCCCCTCCTGCCTGGGGCTTCCAGCACCCCCTGGCTCACTGCCCTTCCTACCATGGCTGGTATCCCAGCCCTACTGCAGAGACTTCTGTCACCAGAATCTATTTTCTTCTCTTACTATTGTGCCCCTTCATCCATCTTCAAGGCCTTTGTGATTACATCAGGCCTACCAGATAATCAAGAGCCCTTCCTCCTCTTAAGGTTCTCAATTTTATTTATTAGTAAAATAACTTTGTTTTGCAAACTGTCCTATTCAATGGGTTTACGAGATTAAATTAAGGAAAGTTCAGGATCCAAGGGGGAGAACTTGATGGGATTTAGAGTCGTTGAGGAGATGCACCCACAGGCATGTCTAGGAGTTTTCAGAGAGGTTTATCGCATAGGGGAGACACATCCTGAATCTTGACAGCACTGTCCCACAGGCTGAGGTCCTGGGCTGAATTTAAAAGTAGAAAGTAAGCTTCGAGCCGTCATTACTTCTCTGTTTCCTGACCACAGACGCATCACAAGCAACCACGTCCCAGCCACGCCCTCTCACTGAGGCAGACCACCATCCTGCCCCTCTTAGCTCACTTTTTGTCAGAGCAGTGAGAAAACACGATCTAACACAGAGGCCTCTACAGACTGCCAGGGAACCAGCTTCACTCAGGCCTGTCTAAACCTTGCTCAACAGTAAACATCATGGTGGTTGTAAACATGGCAGCTGGGGATGCGGCTCAGTGGGTAAGAGCTCTCTGGGCAAGCATCAGGTCCTGAGTTAGACCCAGCACTCACATAACAAGCCAGCCTAGCTCCAGGTTTGGAGAGCTGAAGAGTGGCTCGGCAGATAACATCCTCGTCCAGTTTCTGCATGCAGTGCACTTGGATGCATGCAGTCACACACATACCACACACACATACAAAAGGAAAAAGAAACATGTAGTGTGCCAGCTGTATGTATTTTATGTAACATATTATATAATGTGTATAATTATTACATAATGAGTGGCTCTGAATTCATATTCAAACTCCATCACTGACTAATTATACACTAACTGACTCAGGGAAACTTAGGTCTGCTGGGCCTCTGTGTATTACACCAGTATAATGGGTGTACTCTCGTCTGGCATGTGATTGCTGTAGAAGTCAGATCTGTGAAACCCTCACA
The DNA here is from genome assembly GCA_019843965.1 of Rhynchomys soricoides. Taxonomy (NCBI): domain Eukaryota; kingdom Metazoa; phylum Chordata; class Mammalia; order Rodentia; family Muridae; genus Rhynchomys; species Rhynchomys soricoides. Next base: position 1,509,076 of record JADRCH010000120.1, read on the forward strand.
CTGCATAGCACTAGTGTGCTGGCGAACATTAGCTTGTGGCTGCTGGTATCATCCACACATTTCATAGGATATTTGCAAAATAATTTCTGAGCTATAATGAATCAGCCCCAAATGGGCATCAAGGGTGCCAGGATAGTGGTGTGAGTCCTCTTGGTAAGACAGATGCTAGATCCTTGATCCTAGCCTCAGGTTCATGGAGGGTTTGTGCTGTGCTGGCTCTGTAGTTAGTTAAGAGTTAAACTTTAGGTTTTCAGCATGTGAAAGCCATAAGCCCATCAACCACTCCAGCCAGCCACCTTCTGGCTACCTGCTGCTGGGGAGCTTGTCCTGTCCCAGCTCTAACCCTCGAAGAAGCAAAGTGCTGTTTCCTTCCTGGCATGCTGTTTATGCGCTCTTGTGATCCTTGCTCAGCCCTGCCACTGCTTCAGCGCTTTTACAAGCAGCCCAGAGTAGAAACATTGGCATATTGGCTTTGTTCTTTTTCCTTCCCCACCCCCCAAGATACAGCCCTGTGGATTGAATTCCACATTTAGGCAAATATCTCTGCAGAGTCTAGAAGCCTTGGGTGCATTGTGTTGAATTCATGTTTTCGTTCAAATGTAGGCCCACACCTTTCATCACTGTTCAAAGATAGCCACTTCTGCTGCGGGTGTATACATATGTATTGCTGTATGTGTTTCTGTAAGTATGTGTGTGAGTGTGTATGTGTCTGTACGTGTGCGAGAGTATTATGTGTCTGTATCTGAGTGTGTATATGAATGTGTGGGTGTGTACGTGTGCATGTGTGTGTGTGTGTACATGTGTATATATGTGTATGTACATGTGTATGTGTGTATGAAAGTGTATGTCAATGACTTTGCCTAGTAGTCTCCAGTGTCTTTCTCTTTCCTATTTGCATGTTTGCATGCCTGGACACCAGCCCACCCATCTCCCAAGGATTGCAGAGATACCTGTAAGCTATTCCTTGCTCTGTCATTTGGGACTCCCGAAGGGATCCTTGGTCCTGGTACAATGTGATCTGAGGAAGGGATGTTCAGGCTGGAAGGTAGAGAGATGGAGGGTCCCTGGGAAGATGGACCCCAAGCTGGCTCCAAGTGTCCTGCATGGAAGGAAAGACAGGCCTGTCCCCACATGGGCCTGGACATAAATGCAGGCTGCTCCTCCTTGGGCAGTGCTGGCCTTGGACAGCTCTTTTGGCCTAAGTGCAGAAAGGGCTAGAGGCCAGCCCCCATGCTGAGGAACCTGGTTCCTTATTGTTCTTTCTGTTCTTGGTTCTTCTCAGCCCTTCGAACGTGTTTCTGTGCTGAGCTATGGACAAAGGGTTAGAACAGAAATGGGAAAACAGCATGGGTCTCTGCGCCAGGCCGATCTGAGAGATCTGAGGTGAGCTCTGGCTTGCCACACACTGATTATGAAGTCCCGAGCCAGGGATCCAAGCCCGGTCTTCAGCTGTAAATAGGGTCTAGCCTTCCACAGGAGGCTCCTGTAAGGCACAAAGGCTGACACTCTGTGTGAGCGCCTGTGGGCCCCGTGTCATCCCTCTTCAGTTTCACTATGGTCCTCAGTAGCACAGCTCTCTGAAGGAGCCCACAGAGCACTGCTGTTCTAGGGTAGTAACTGGGCTTATGAGCTGGCTGGGAGACGGGAGAAGAGGGTTGCTCTTCTGCTTCCCCTAACTTGACGTTAATGTTCAGATTTTGCTTTCTTGAGTGCTTCAGGGTGGGAGGCGCAGGGTACTGTAGAATAGTGCAGATAGCTGCGGTGGGGGACTGGGGAGAGAATCCATCTTACTATCTTCCTAAGCCCCTTCAGGCTCATTGCCCTTTGTTCAGCACATTGGGGGGTACTGGCAGTCAGGGAACTGTCTGGGAGTAGGGGAACTGGCTGAGAGTTTTGGGGCCTGCTGCTTGAAGCTCGGCTTCACAGTGTCTTACCCCACACCACACCCAGACTGGGATGCACAAATTCCATACAAAACAAGATAGACGCTAACTACTGTCAAGGAACTTCCTGCCCAATGGCAGAGACACAGGAGCCATAGAAACTGAGAAAGGCTACTCTATCTGGCTTTCGGACAGTGGGTGCCGTGCAAAAGAGGAGCCTGCAACAAGAATCCCATGGGGGAGTGGCTAGGGCACTACTTAGGAGAAGACAATATAGGAAAGAGCCCCCCTTCAGAGCAAGTTGTGGTTGAGACTTAAACACCAAACTGCAGAACAAACATCTGAGAGGGAGATCATCTTAATTTCTTTCCCTGTTGCTCTGATAAAAATACCCTGCACCTTAAGGAAGGAAGGGTTGATTTTGGCTCAAAGTTTGGGGGTACATTCCATCATGGTGGAGAGGGGAGTGGCATCTGGCCTCACAGTGTTGGTGGCAGGGTTCAGAGACCCACAAACATCAGGCCTCAGCTCACTTTCTCCTTTTCATCCCCCCAGAACCCCAAGGGGGCTTCCCACCTCAACTAACCTAATCTAGATGATCCTTCATAAACATGCCCAGAGTCTGTCTCCTTGTGCTCCTAGATCCACTCAAGTTGACATCGTTAACCACACTAGGGAGTTTCCTCCTTGACCCTGTACCTACTCCCTGTAGGAAGATAAACCAAGCCTTCAGCCTGGCTTTGGGTTCCTATAGGACCTGACTTCCTCTCCTGCCCCGGCCTAGGCCACTCCCATCCCACAACACTGCCTTTGACTGACCTCAGGACCTTTGTATCTGATGTTTGTTCTTCTCAGGACACTTTCCACAGATGTTCCTCTAGCTAAGTCACTCCTTCAAGTCTTGCCAAATTGTGACCTATTTGATGAGCTGAGGATTCTCTCTCTCTCTCCATCATTATTTTTCCACTCATTTTGTTATTTGTGTATTATAATTTTCTCCTATGAAGGCAGGTATTTTTGTCTGATATTACTTTTCTTTGTAACTAAGTACCTGGAATGGTGGCTTGAACACAGTGGGTGCATAATAAATACCCCAGTTCTTGCTTGCTGACTACATGGAAGAGCTCATCTTTTTCTCCAAGAGCAGCAGTGAATAGAGCCCAAGTCTAGCTGTGTGCTGGGCTGGAGTGGGGGGCCCTCAGTCTGGCATGAAGTTGGGACCAGGGACAGGTGGGACATCAGCACTCACAAAGGTGGCCTCTGGGAGACCATAGGATGCCTGAGAAATGGGCATGTCTGTGTGGAATGGGGCAATGAGGTGGATGATCCTCTGGGCCAGGAGAGGTGGTTACTTTATCTAGAGATATGGGGTCAGCATAACAGGGAAGGAAGAAAGACCACATACACACACACACACACACACACACACACACACCTGCCATCGTACCACCATGCGGTCTTGGGTGTCCACACACATGCCCACAATCATAATTTCATAGTCTGCCTCTGCCTTTTAGTATTTGCTCTCAAATACTTGGTCCTCTGTGCCCTGTTTCTTCCCAGGAAGATTACAGGTGCTCAGATGTGGCCATGTAATGATTAAGAACCTAGACCCGACGCCAAGTATGGGCTCTGTGTCCCTGGGAGAGTAACTTAAGCCATGTGGTTCTGTTCTCTGCATTGTAAAATGGGAGTGAGCCAATCTCATAAACGGTTATGGAGCCTAAATGAGATGATAGAGAGTGACGTATACATCACACGTACTGTTATGTGGCTGGCTACAGGGCCAGACATGTAGCAAGCCCTGGGTGTGAATGGAGCATTTAAAGAACGTGTGGCAAGCAGGGTGTATAGGATTCACTGGAAGTCAATATATCTGTGTGGGATTGGAGAGATGGCTCAGTGGTTAAGAGCACTGACCGCTCTTCCAGAGGGCCTAGATTCAGTTCTCAGCACCCACACGGTGGCTCACAACCATCTGTAATGCTGGTTTCAGGGGATCCAATACCTTCTTCTGGCTTCCACTGACACCCACATGGAGCCCAAACATACATGCAGACAAATCATCCATATAAGTAAGGTGATGATGATGATGGTGGTGGTGGTGGTGGTGGAGGAGGAGGAAGAAGAAGAGGAGGAGCAGGAGGAAGAGGAGGAGGAGGAGGAGGAGGAGAAGAAGAAGAAGATCTGTGTGCTTGTTGTCTTTGGACTTGTGCAAACTTTGAAAAAGGAAGGTTTTCCTGAGCAAAGGTCACTCACTAACCACTGGCCACAGAGGCTGCAGTTCTGTGCAGAGGGGAACAATTTTCACAAAAGCCTGACCATTTAAATGGGGTCATTCCCAAAACAGAAAGATGAGTCACATGTGTCTCCTGTTCCCTTGCCACTGTTACCATCTGTTTGTCTGTCTGTTTGCATGGAGGTGCTGGGATTGACTCTATGGACATTCTAGACTGCTGCCCTACTGCTGAGTTATATCTCCATCCCCCTGGCCACAGCCACGTACACCCAGCTCCATGGCTTCCTAGGAGATAACTGAAGTAGCCTGGAGAATGTGGTCTATCTTAAGTCTTGGTCTGTGGACTGTGTGTGACAGGAAGAGGCGGGGCCTCTCCTCCGGCAAGAACTCTATATGAGCTGCCCACCCCTAAGCCATTGGGTGGGGCAAGTTCTCAGCCTGTGCCTCAGTTTTCTTGTCTGTCAAAAGTGGCTGATAGTGACTCCTAGCAGGGAGTGCCTCAGATGTGTAAATGTGAAGGAGTATGTGTGAGGTGACTGCGGGGCAGGCACGTGGCACACAGTAAGTGACAATGCTTGCCCAAGTCCCAGGAAAATCCTCTTGTGTTGACCCCACCCCTCTTCCCAGTCTGTGTTTAGTGCTCCCTGTCAAGAAGGGCTTCACAGCCAGGCAGCAGGAGAACTGGTCTCCCAGGGCAGGGGCAGAGCCAGTGGACATAATGTTCCTCCCTAGGAATGGGAAGCAAGCCGCACTGAGCATCGGAGGCTGTGTCCATCTTGGTCCCAAAGTAGAGCCTAACACAGAAGCTCTTGAGACTACCAGCCTCTGATAAAATATAAGACTGTAGAACAGTGGTGTGCACCTAATCCGAGCAGCCACTCTTGGTCTGCAGCTCTCTACTCTACTCCAGAGGTCCCGCCCTTACCCCTTATCACCCCTGTTCTTCCATTGACCCTGGCCTCCGCTCCATGCCCAGTGTTCCCCCATCAAGTCTCAGGGAGCTGTCAGGGCATCAAGTCCAAGTCTCCTTTTGGCAGAGCAATGAAGTTCTCTTGTTTCCCCTCTGCTTCCAGACCAGGGTCCCAGGAGGCACTTGAAGACCTTTCCCTAGACAAAGAATAACAATTAACAAGAAACTGTAAGAATGATTCCTTGGGACTGAACTATATCTTACAGAAAGCAGAAGTAGCTTCAGACAGTGTTTGATGCCAGTGATTTTTTTTTTTCTGACATGCTTACACATGCACATGTATCCGTAAACATTCAGCCTCAGAGGACTCCTTCCCATCTTCAGGACAGTTCTAGATAGTGGAGGTCTGAACTTTCAACTGGGCAGGGGTAGAGCAGCTGACAATCCTGCTAGAAAAGGGGTAGAGACATGTCCCTGTTTAGAAGGTACCTGTGTGGCCCTAAATCCCTTGTGCTGTCCTGTGGCTCAGCCTCACCCTCAGCACCTCTCCTGGTATGGCCCCATGGCTCTCTTTCTCCCCTCTTCACCCACCCATGCTACCCACAACCATAGGCTCTGTTGTCCACAGCAAGGTCCTTCCGTTCTTAGTCTTTGTAGGCTGCCAGGGCCACCTCCATTAAACTCTCTTGTGTTTGGTGTTGTTGTTTAGACAAGTCGTAACTATGCAGCCCTTGGCTGGAGCTCACTGTGTACACCAGCTTGTGCTTATCAGCTGGTGAATACAAATGTGGCCCCCAGGAGGTGTCCTTTGAGCAGTGACCCTGGTGACCACCCGTGTTCTAGGCAATGGCTGTATTACTGGACAAGGAGCCTAGCTTGTGGTGGAGGTTCATGATCCAACGGTTGAAGGCTGCCTGTGGTTAAAGGATCACCCCGCACGCCTCGAGACATCTAATTAACCCCCATCTTCGCAGGAGACGGCTCGGTTGCGTGCTTTTATTCCCATACTTTACACTCCCTCCATCAGCACATGGGATCCGAGCCCATCTTTTGCCAGGCTTCTTGTTTGTTTGCATTCCAGCCATGCCAGGTGCCCCCCTCATCTTTCCTCAGCTCCCGCCCACCAGGGAACATGCCTGCCGGCAGGTGGGGGAGGGTGCAGGGAAGAGCTTTTCCACATCCCCCAGAGACCTAGCTCCAAGACCAGCACCCTGGGGACACATGGTTGCATTTCCAGAGTCGCGCTGGGCTCGCTGGTGACTTCCCTTCCCTCCACCCCCATTGTCATCTGTTTACAGGGAAGATGATGGGAAGCAGTGGACAGTAGAGTTGGAGACACGGTCTCACTGTGTAGACCAGGCTACCCTTGAATGTCCAGAGATGCAACTGCTTCTGCCTCTAGAGTGCTGGGTTTGGAAGTGTGTACCACAGCAATTGATTCACTTCTCCGGGCCTCACCCTCATCGGCAGTGAGGTGAGGACCCTTTGCACAGGCAGATCCTTCCCCCTTCTCCAATTGGCATGTTCCAAATGGACATGTTCATGTTCATGGTAGAGCTATGCCGATTCAAAGTGCCGTCCACACAGGCATTGCCCTCACAACTGCCGGCTGCCCTTGGCTATTCAAGGGCTTCTAGCAAGTCTGGATTATCTTGGCTCTTTATTCAGAATTACAAACAGTGCAAACTTTCACTCCATTACACAAATTGACTTCTTTCAGTTCCAAGGAGCCAGCCTGCAGAGACACCCTGAAGCCACTGTGATGGCTCTTGTTCTTTCCTTACTTAGAACACAGCCAAGTTCTCAGAACTAGGTAAGACACCATATATGTTCTCTGGAAAACATGGGCCCATAGCCACTCCATTTAATGGAGGACAGAGCCCCACATGGGATTTCACACCAGCTTTCTCGAGCAAGGCTCATGGCTAAGCACCATCACTCATGTGCTATAGAGACTATTAGTCCCACTCAACAGACAGGGAAACTGAGGCTTTGAAAGTGTGCCCTTTGTCTAAGATCACATCGTCAATAAGGAAGGAACCTATAGAAGCTGCCTCAGGACCTCTGATGTTGTCCTAAGCTTGCCTAGCCTTGTGCCCCCTCCCCCAGCTGTGAATTCCTTTGTGTAGAGGAGAGTCTTGTCCCTCCATCCACTCCAGCACCTGGCAAGGCCCCATTAAGCCCCCTTGTGATCAAGAGCATGGTTCTTCACAGGCCTAGCCTCCTCCTGTCTCTCCCCTTTGGCCTCTTCTTTCATACCTTCCTGCCAGCAGCACATGGGGTGGGGGTGGAGGGGGAGGGGGAGCTCTGCTTGAATGCCAGGCTGCTGAAGCAAGCAAAGGCTTGACCTGGGCCTGGGGCTACTGGCCCAGCTCCTCACTCTGCCTGCCTTGTAGACAGAGTGGGGCCTGGCACCCAGGACCCCCAGCCTTTATCTGCCAGCAGGGTAGCTAGTTGCTAAGCCAGCCAAGACGCCGACACTCATAGCTACCAGTGGAGACAGAACCCAGAAGGCCTGGTCAGCAGTTGCCTGTGGGCTGAAAAATGTTCTGGCCTCAGCTCGACTTCACCTCAGGAGTAAAAGGAACCTGACCCAACAGTCTGGGCTTTGTCTCCACAGTGTCTGGGTTTCGAAAACCAGGCAAGTCTGAGCTCAGGCTGTGGAGAACAGCTGTTTCTCCATGCCCCACCATCCACAGCATTGACCACTGCTAGGCTAAGCATTCGTGGATGGGCCTCCCACATCTGCTGGATCTCAGCACCACATTTCCTGGAGGGGAAAAAAATCCTTTGTCTTTGGAGGTGTAGTTGGGGGAGCCCATGCCCAAGGGACAGATAGGCCCAGTCTGGATTCCAAGACTCACCGGTTCCCGGCTGTGTGGTCTTTAGCTTGTCACATCACTTCCCTGAACCACATCTTTATTTGCCAGATGGGGAGAGTCACAAAAAACTTAACACGGCTGTTGTAAAAATGGAGTTCTTTTTTGGTGATTTATAGCATTTTCATTAACATGTATTAATTGTACATACTAATGAGGTTCAGTGTTAAATCTGAACACATGCATACAGTAGACACTGATCAAATTTAGCCCCCCTTTACACTACCCAACCCCCAACCCCCCAGGATTCACAATGAAAAATTCAGGTCCATGTTTCCGCTTCTGCCATCTACACAGCACTGGGTGAGCACACTGTCCTGTCTCTCTTTGTACCTGGCTCATTTGGTTCAATACAATGTCCTCTGGTCCTGTCCATTTTGCTGCAGAGTAGCTGACTAGTGTCCACCCTGGGTGTGTGCCACGTGCTTGCTGTCCATCCATCCACTGACTCTATCAGCTGACTTCACACCTCAGTGGCCGATAGTCATCCCGCAGGAAACATGGTGTGGGTGTGCAGGTGCCGCTTAGGCTGATTGTGTTTCCTTCGGGTGCATATGCAGGGGGTGAGTAACTGGGTCACATGGAAGTTTTATTTTAGTACTGAACCTTTGCTCTGCTTTCCATAGTGGCAGAAGTAATTTACATTCCTACTGCAGTAAATGAGAGGTCGTTTTCCTCAACTCTTTACCAGTATTTATTTTGTTTTGGTGATTTTTAAGATCATTGCCATCGTAACTGAAGTGTTATCACAATTTTTGATTTGCATTTCTCTGATTGCTCATGATAATGGGCACTTAGTCATATATTTACAATTTCTATTTTCTTTGAGAGATATATTCAATGATTTGCCCGCTTTTAATTAGACGACCTGATTGTGCTGCCACTGAGGTATTTATTAATTTCCTTACACATTCTGATGTTAAACCCTCATCAGATTAAATGGCTGACAGATATTGTCACCATTCTGCTGGGGGTTTCCAGCAGAAGCTTTTGTGGCTAACGCTGTGGTGGTTTCAATGAGAAACGTCCCCCAGAGGCTTGTGGACGTCCCCCAGAGGCTTGTGGACTTGAATACTTGGTCCCGGGTTGGTGGCGCTGCTTCAGGTGGTTATGGAGCCCTAAGGAGGTGCCATCTTGCTGGAGGAGGTGTGTGTCACTGAGGGTGGGCTTTGAGAGTTCATAGCTTCGTCTCACTTCCAGGTTGTTCTCTCTGCTTCTTTTCTGTGGCTGAGATGTGACCTTTCAGCTTTCCGTGCCTGCCACCAAGCCTGCCTGCCAAGATGAACCCTTAGCCCTCTGAAAATGTAAGCCAAGACAGACTCTTTCTTCCATAAGTCACTTCTGGCTGCAAGAACTCATCCCTACATTTGTTAGGTAAGGAAGTGCCTGTGCAAGCACCTCCTGAGTTACAGTTATCCTGTACCATAAACCTTCTTTCTTAGTCGGGCTTCGTGGAGCACATTTGTAACCCAAGCATTCAAGAGGCAGAGACAGGAGGACATCCCCCATCTACCCCCTAACCTTACTCCCGAGCTACAGTGTGAAATCATGTCTCAAAACACAAAACAAAACAAAAACAACAACAAAACCATAAAGGGGCAGTTTCCTGTTCCTTTGTGGGCCAGCACTGGCAGTCTTCCTCACTTAGTTCTGGTGGTTCTGGTCATGATTCGGGCAACCAGGTGCTTTAGAGCCTCAGAATCCTTCATTCACAGGCATGCCCCCAGGAGGAAGAGGAAATAACCTTGGATGTGTGCAAAACAATCTCCACGTCACCTCTGAGAAGATTTTCTAGGAACTGGGGAAGTTGAAGCAAGAGTTATGTGACAGGAAGTGACAAGAGATATGATTGCGCTTGAAGGCAGAGCAGAGCACTGGCCATGTAAGCCAGGATAGGCAGTTCCTGTCTTGGCCGAAAATAGTGCAGAGTCAGCAGATGGGCTTAGGCGTATAGTGACACAATCCGATTTTCCTTAGAGCCTGATTGCTTCCCCAGTGTGGAGGAGCTATTGGATGGAGAGAGGCTGGAGGCCTTAGAACAAGTTAGAAAAGCATCCCAGTGGAGGGAGAGAGGCTGGAGGCCTTAGAACAAGTTAGAAAAGCATCCCAGTGCTCCAGGCAGGCTTCCTCTGGGGACCATCCTGTGCTCCAGATCAGCTTCCCTTAGGAACAAGTGAGCAAAGAGTGTAGGGAAGAAGAGGAGGAGAGGTGGACAACTGTCCTCACAGGCACTGATGGTCGTGGGTTGGGTCTGTGCTGCAGTGAATTCTCAGACAGGACTTGGCCCAGGTCCATTCACTGTCTGATTGAACCTCATTATTTGTGAAAATGCAATGTTTTCATAGCTTGAGAGTTCTGTACAAATTCAAATCTGGTCAGTTAGGGTCCATAGGAATCAGAAGGCAAGCTTTGTACTTGAGGAAGTAGAGCTTTGTGGAAGCAAGTTGGAATCTTATCTGTTAGGCTGACAAACCTTATTGCTTTGGGACTTTCTGGCAAAATCACATGTTTGTATTGTTCTGTTAATATTCAGGTCTGTGGCTGTGTGCTATGCAGTTCTCCATATCTCATGGCCTTGTCACTTCCTGGGAGTGCAAAGACTTGCCCCTGGGCACTAGAGGAAGTTTACCTTATCCTTAAAATGGACTGGAGGAGTGTACACAAGATAGCTCAGGAGATAAATGTGCTCACAAGCCTAGTGACCTGAGGTTCATCCCCAGAATTCACTTAAAGGTGAAAAGAGAGAGAACCAACTCCACACAGGTGTCTTCTGACCTCCTCATGTGTTCCATGGCACACATTCGCCCCAGCGCACGTGCGCGCACGTGTGCGCACGCGCCACACACACACACACACACACACACACACACACACACACCTGGGGTCTGAGGCTCACCTTGCTCAGCATTGTCCAGAAGGTCCGACTTGTGGCTCATCTAACAGGGACTATGTTGTCTAGGAAACAGCTGCACTGGACATGGACTGCAAGCTTACCTCATCCTGGAATGGTTCAATTCTCAGGAGCAGTTCTCTTAGTTTAAGAAAGAACCTATGCAAGCATTGTTTCCTTCCCTTTTTCTGAAGGGTGCTGGCACGCAGGCTGCTTCACAACTTTCAGGATGACCCATAAGTGGACCAGAACCTCCCTGAGGTAGAGCCACACCCTGTAAATGTGATGACATATTAACTCTAAAAAGTGGAGGCTTCAATATCAGAAGCTGAGAATGTTCGTATGTGCCAGATGAGGTGTTTGATGGTTAACTTTGATTGCCATTTTGACAAGATTTGGAATCACATCTCTGGATTTGTGTCTGAAGGGGTTTCCAGAGAGAAGGTTAATGGAGATGGGAAGACCCATCCTGAACATAGGTATCGCTAATCCATGGGCTAAATACCCAGTCTGAATACAAAGCAGAAGACAAGCACAGATTTCTTATGGAACATCATTCCTTTCAATTACTGCCCATTCACTATGGGTTAAACATTCTTTGTGTGTTAGTCTATGACAGACTCTGGGAGATGTGTGACACTGTACTGCATGTGATGAACATTTCACAGGGTTGTCTGCCTTGAACCTCTCTTTCTTAGAGCGCCCTCACAAACCCATCTAGTGTCAACAGGAGCTGCGAGATTCCTATGCCATTTTTCTCCTTTGAGATCACGGGACTGATCAGGAGAAGAAGCACCCTGACAAGGACTGAGCCTTTCTTTCTCCTCATTGATAGCTCAGTACTAAGTCTGAAAGCAGAGCAGCTTCACTCAGTGTCACAGAAGTAGTATAGAAAAGCCAAGAGCCTACATAACCATGCTTTCTGCTACACGGATGGCAAGCTTTGTGGTTGAAAAAGCAGAACTTTCTGGAAGCAATACTGTGAAGCAAAGTAGACCAGACTTTATAGGCAACTTAACATGTTGCCGATAACTAGCCATGTGCTTTGGACCAACAATACTAATTAGTAGAAGTATCTGACAGGCGTTGAGTTCATGCAATGTTCTAGATACTCCTCCAAACACTTCAGACATAGGAGGTGAGATGCGCCAAATCACTATCTTATCACAATGACAGTACAAGGTGATTTCTGTTGTGGAGCATAAAGAAACCATGGCCCACTGAGGTAGGCATGCTCCTGAGTGTATGCCAATGCCTGCACATTTGGTGAGGTCAACTTACTGATCTGCACATGATAGAATACTTACTCTTTTATGGGAAAGAGCAAACATGGCAGACTTAAGACGGTTGTTCTTGGACAGTCCTATTCACAGGCCTGGCTCTCATCCAGCATCTAAGAACTGGGACTTCTAGAAGGTTCCGCCATTTTCTGATAGGGATGGCTCACTCATGATGCTGAAACCTTTGCCCAAACAGTATGACTTGTGCTTGAACAGCCAGGGTGCAGCCTCTTTCAGCTTTATTGTTTGACTTAGTAAGTGAAGTTCACTTACAGCTTGAAAGAGGCGTGTTGGCCACAGAGAACTCAGGACAGAATCAGCCCCTCTGGAAGAATCCTGCTTGGGCAGTATCACCTGCAAATCCACTTTGAACTTCCTTGAAGTCCTCTCCTCCAGTTCCATTGCTATTTTTAGCTTCCTAACCATTGAACTGTAGGACTGGCACCCCATGTAGATGGCACATTGTTCCTAGGTATTCTAACAACAAAGGACATATTTATTCCTAGAAGTTTCCCTGCTTTTGGATAAGATGGAACGTGGGAGAGATGCTTTCTGCTGATGTATTTTTAGATTAATTCTCTAGGGAGCCAACTGCGCCAACCCACTGATTAGAGGGAACAAAAATAAACCACTACAGATAGGGTCTTCCAGGGTCACCTGATTCCACGTTGGATACAGGGCAAGGAGAGCAACTTAGAAGCATGAGTCCTGGATTTCTTGGCAGCAGCATACTCGGCGGGGGCCAGGACCAGCGTTTGGCTGAAGTGTCCACCCATTACACTCTCCTATACCTGCCCTGTGAAGTTGGTGGTTACACAGAACTGGTCGTACGTGTGGCAAGGAAGTGAATCAAGAGATACAGGAAGTGGGTAAAGAGGCCAAAAGCTAGGACCATCAAGGGGTTTCCCTGCAGTATCCTGTGAAACAACTGCTTCCGGGCCTGCTTTGGGATATAGCTGTTACCTGTCTCCAACTCTAAGAGAAAAATTAAGAATGCAAAGGTAGTTCTGGAAGAAGAGTGAGAACTCTGGAAGAACTCTGCAGGACAGAGTTTAGACAGCCAGTTTTCCGGGTTGCACGGTGAGGCTGAGAGCTAAGGGATGTAGACGCTTACCTCAGGAGAGGTGACATCTTCCCCCTGACTCCCCAGGGAGCCCCTGAACCTGGATGTGTGAAGTCTAAGACTCACAGCAGACACCACACTGCACAGGGATGTCATGATGCTGATGTCAAACTCATGCTGGGCCCCAGCCATTGGAGACATCAGGGATGTTTAGCCTGGAGAGCAGATGGCCTGGATGACATGGACCTATCTGCCCTTCTCACAGCCTGTGGGCAGGAGTATTGTGGTACCATGGCAAACATTTTGAAGAGGTAGAAGCCTGTCCATCCGACGAAGAGTCCTGTAGGGGCTGTTGCAGTGCACACGGCAGGCAGGCCCTGGTGCTGACCAGGTCTCAGTGACTCCTAGAAGCAAAGGGGGATCTCGAGGGCCCTCTTAGCCCCAGGGCTTTTGATTTACGAGACCTTGGCTTCTTCGTCTTAATGTTCTTCACCCCATTCTCCCATCATCTCTCTCCACATCAACAAGGCTGCCACTTCTCCTTACCAACTGAGACTTCTCAGTCCGTCCGTACTCTCAGAACTTTTTAAAAACTTATTTAT
>JADRCH010000120.1:1522831-1553992 GCA_019843965.1 Rhynchomys soricoides
TGAGACTTTCTAAGGCGACTTGTGTTGGGGATGGAGAACTCAAAGAGCTAAGGACATACACAACCTCCTTTTAGCTCCGCTGATCCTAGCTGCCCATCGCCGTGAGACCTTGAATTGAAATGCTGTATCCCCATCTATGAAATTAATTCTGGACTCCTTCCCCCACCTGGACTCTCTGGACATGCCAAGGTGCTGTGCACCCAGTCAGCAGCTGTGGTCAGGAAGCTTTGATCTCTGCTGAGCATCTCAGAATAATATCTTTGCTCTCAGCACCCTTGCCAGTTGCTGAAATAGCTGAGCCAGAGGGGGCCTAGATTGCAAGCCTGTTCTGTGAGAAGTTTAAAAGAAAAGGCAGCTGCAAACGGTCAGGGGTGTGTGTGATGCTGTGTGCTCATGCCTGTGTACATCAAGGAAGTAAACATGGCCCCTGGGAAATGATCCCCATGCTATCAGCGTGTACCAACCCTATACTCACCATGGCTGCCTGCTGTGGAAAGTGGGCAGCTCCTGGCAGTCAAGTCCCCGAGTCAGGTGGCAAGCTGGAGAGATAAAAATGTAGAAAGGCCTTGGCTTCTCTGTCTGTGTCTTCTGCCTGTTTCCTGTGGGTTGCCTGAATTCGTGCATCAGCATGCCTTCCACATGGCTGCCCCTGTGCTGCGTGACAGGGACTCAACATGCTTTTGAGATGTTGACCCTTCATACAACTCTCTATATACCGCAGACAGAAGTTTCTGTTTCTAAGTAACTATGTTGGATCTGGGTACATGCATCCCATGACCCTGGTGTGTAACAGTCTCTATGCAGGCAGGTGTATACCACTCGAGGAATTCTGTGTGTATTATATGCGATACCTTCTTCTCTGAGTGCCTTCTCCTTGAAGACTATTTTCAAGCCTATCATAGTGTTTCAGTTTGCTGAGACGCCACATGCATATGCACAGTGCACATACTAAAAATTCTTGGCAGCCTTTCCGGAGCTGGAGGAAGGGCACATACGCATAGAGCAGAGAAATGCATGTTTACATTTTCGTGGGGTGAACTCAAAAGCAGACGCTGGAGGAAAGGTGTCTGGTGTCAGAACATTCTGAACTGGAAGTCATTATTTGCTCCTCTTTGGTGTCTACCCCAGGAACCCTGTCCTCGATGAGGCTTCTCTGTGTGCACAAGTAGAAGAAAAATGTCTCTATTTGAAACCCTTTGCTCCTTACTGCTGAAGCTGCCTTTATTCCTTCCAGTGGCCGCAGACAGTGGTTATAAATTCATGCATCTATGCTTACCCCTGTGTGGAAGGCCTCCCTTTTTTTTTTTTTTTTTTTTTAAACAGAAGCTGAAGAGTGGATGATGGGGAAAAGCTTTGGTCCAGTGCTGCATCTGATCCAGCCATTCATGAGGGTTCCTTTGCTCCGAGCACACCTTAGCTCTGGTCACAGGGCCCCTGCCAAAGCTAGGTCCTTGTTGAGACAGGGAAAGGGGACGTCTAGGAAGGAGCAGATATTAATTGGGCCAGCGGAGGATCTGCACCTGAAGGAGGAGATGCAGAGAAGATTTCAGTATGGGCATCATCTTGTTCACCAGGTACCAGAGGTAGGACTTGACAAGGTCCTAGCTCAGGGCTGGTAGACTATGATCTAAACACCAGACATGCCATTCCTGACCATGGTGAGGCTCCACCTGAAGCTGAACCTGCTATTTTGCAGTAACTGAGTGGGCTTGGCTGTCTGGAGTGGCATATTTATAAAAATCTCAGGCCCACTTCATTCTCAAGGAAAAGGGAATAGATGGATCATTTTCTGTCACTGCTGGTGGTTAAAGATCTAGTCTCTTACATTTCCAAAACCAGAAGCCAGCGTACATCTCCTAGGCTAAAATCCAGCCCCTTCTGGCCCATTCCTTTGGTTGCTGCAGAGTCTAAAGGCTGATTTGGCTATTGTTTAAAGATCATAGCTAGTGAGTCTTCCCCATGCTCTGTAATGAAAGCTAGCTCTCTGTCTTCCTCCTCACTGTAAAGACCTGTGGCCTCACTGAGGTTATACAAGATAAGCACCCTATTTCACAATCTCTAAATTGAACACACCCACACAGTCCCCTTCACCATACCAGGCCACACAGACATAGGCTTCAGAGGTTAAGACGTGGCTGTCTTTGGAGACTGCAATTCTGCCTGCCACAGAAGGGAGATTAGCGATGTTTGCCACAGTGTCTTGTGTTAGATTTCTATCACTGAGACACCCGGCAGAAACAACTTAGGGGAGAATGGATCTATTTGGCCAACAGCTTTGGGGTTTTCTGGGTATGGTTGCCTAGACAGCTGCTTCTGGGCACCTTGAGGCACAGCATCTTGCTGGAGAGATGCAGAAAAGAAAAGCTGTTCACCGCATGTGGCCAAGAAGCAGGATGGGAGGAGAATGCCCACACCAGTGGCCTTCCACCTGCAGTCCCTTCCAGGCTCCTCGCTCATTGGACAGTGCTTCCTACATTCAGGGAAGATCCTTCCCCTCAGTTTCTGTCCCACGTGTCAGTTATCCCTGGAAATGCCCTCATAGACCCACCCACAGTTTGCTTTCCTTGTCCCCTAGGTAGCTCTCAGTCCAGTCAGGCTGTCATCAAGGTTAGCCATCTGACCCTGGTAACAGCTGGAGGTTATGAGAATTTGATAGACGCGCTATCTCTTAGTCTGGTAACTAATTATCAATAGAGCTTGGCAGGGAATATCGATGCCTGGTGATGTAATAAGAGGAACTAACATTTATTGAGCCTTTACTATGTGTCAGGCCCTTGCTACTGGACTCAGAAGCATGTCTCATGTGATCATGACTACAACTGTTATTGAGTATAGAAGGAACTAAGGAAATGGAAGCACAGAGAGGACATGTGGTTTGCAGGGTCACACAGCTTATAAACAACAGAACAAAAATATAAAAGCAAATCCGACTCCAAAGATCCACTGAGGCTGGGGCGGAAGACTTAGGTAGCTTTTTCTTTTTTCTTTCTTTCTTTTTTTATTTAATACTTTATTTACATTTCAAATGTTTCCCCCTTTCCGGGTCTCCCCTTTGGAAACCCCCTATCCCATCCCCCTCCCCTGACTCTATGAGGGTGCTCCCCCACCCACCCACCCACTCCCCTCTTCCCTCCCTGGCATTCACCTACACTGGGGCATCAAGCACCCTCAGGCCCAAGGGCTTCTCCTCCCACTGATGGCCAACAAAGCCCTCCTCTGCCACATATGTGGCCAGCATTAGGTAGCTTTTTCTACGTACCATGGTGTCAGTGACAGTCCTACTAGCTGCCAGGACAGTGATGCAGCATTATGTTGGGGACAGCACCTGACCCCAAGCTTGTCTTTAGACCTGAACTCACCTAGATGGCTATCCCACGGCTTTGTAAACTGGGTTGAGTAAGAGGTCCAGGCTTGGGGCTTCAGTCCTATCAGCAGAAATGCTAATGCCTACCTACGAGAGGACAGAAAATGCACACCCAGCATCTCTGGGGGTCACTGGAATTGGACGTGGCTTGCATTCCAATGGTCTGCAACTGACCTTGAGGGGCTATGAGAGAAACTGGAGGTGTGAGATGGGAATTCTGTCTTTAATACAATATTCTTATCGTTACAACAGGCCCTTTGTCACGGGCCATGGAGACCTGGCTGGCTGGCTCCCCTGCTTTGGGAGTTTTACACAGATGGGCTTTGGGCAATCACACATGGCAAGTAATGAAGTGAGGTGATACCTGTCTGACCTGAGTCTCTGCAGTCCTGCGTGCCATGTCCCCCAAACTGCCAGAGGGCAGAGGCAGAGGGAAACTTAGGTTGAGCAGAATTAGGGTGCAGGGCCTGGGGGAGCTTCCCGGGATGGGTTATGTCTGAGAATAGTTCCATGGTGAAGGCAGTAGCCTGAGAGGCAGAGGGAATTCTGCACAAATTCTCAAATAGCAGCCGTGTTCCAAGCACAAGCTTCTAATTGCATCCAGAGATGTGGAGTACTCTAAGAAAATCACATGGTGTGGTGGAACCAGCACCTGAACTCGGTTCTGACTTGCTTTGTGGCTCACTTGTCCTCAGACGATGCAAAAAGACGTTCCCACCTCAACCTATAGACTGCTACAGAGAGGTGGCAGCGACTCCCAGATAAGCCAGCTCCTCTACACTAAGTAGAGGCTGTGTACCACTGGCACTTATCCTTTGGGGCTCTGCATTTAGCTGTGGTGGCTGCTATCCTGCTATCCTGGTCAAGGAGAGTCCCATTCCTCTGTTGCCAGGGGCATGCAGAAGACACGGTCCTGCTAGGGGCAAGGCTGAGCACACACAAACCTGCACGCTGTATTCCATAGGAAGATGCTTTCCCAGTAGACTTAGAGAAGCTGATGTTCTCACTGTTGTCACCATGGCAGGCTGTGGAGGGGCCTTCAGCTTGTACCTGGGGTTAGATCTCCCCTTTGCTTCCTGTATGGCTCCACCTCTTCCATCCCCCCAAACCTGCAAATCTAAAACCCTAATTGCAGTACAAGATCAACCCCCACTGGAAAGCTGGAATCTGGGCCCCTCTTCTTCAGCGTCAGCATCACTCCTCATCCTTGTAACCCCACGAGGCAGACAGCACGAGTCTCATTTGTCTAAGGGAGGCCCCATGGCTTGGCTCGTTTCTGCAACAAGGGGAGCAAGAAACAGGCTTGTACCTGCATCTTTCTGCTCTGAACCTGGACTTGTCTTCCAATTCTTACTGTCTGCAGCCAGTCAGTTCTTGGTGGGGAGTCTGGCCACTGATACACACAGAATGGGTGGAGAGAGTCCAGCCTTCTGACCCACCCTTTTCTACTATTGGAAGGGAGAGAGAGATGAGGGATGTCCCTCAGGTGGCTTCCGTCCCTCTCTTTTCCAGTGCCTGCTCCAGAAGTTTAGGAATGCTCACAGATCGACTGCTAAAGGCCAGACATGGTGCTAGGACTTCAACATTTGGCTGCCCCTGTGTGAGATAGTGACTGTGTTTTCTTATATAGAATGACCCCAAAGTTCAGGCGGCTAGTGAGCTTCACTGTGAGTGTGCATGGGACCTCTCTGCAAGGCACTGTGGCTGATGTAGGGTGGTGAGTAGATATGAAGGCTGGGCTTATATTCCAGTGCAAAAGCCAACTGCTCACTTTCCAAGAATTCTGGGGGCTACTTTTTAAAGACAATTATTATTAAAAATTAAATTTTATTGCCTGACAAGTAGACGCTTTTGCATTAAAAACTGAAGGTTGCAAATCCCCCCAGACTCATCGCTCTGTGATGTTGTTGCTTCCTGTGCTACTAGAGTCATTCGGCTCTGCTACGGCCCAGGCTAGGCATGCAGATGAAATAGCACGTATTGGTTTGCTAGACACAACTCTTTTCAATGTTCTCCTTTACGCAGGCACACGGGAGCATGAAATCAGCCTCCACGGGAGGATTTTCTCAGCAGAAGCTGTAGATCACAGCTGTTTCATGTGTCCTGGAGAGCATATAGATTGATTACTTTGTAGACTGCCCTGCCAGGGAGGTGTCAGACATGTTCTATATCAGCATCGGGCCTAGAGACAAGTGTCTGGACAGTTCACTGAGTCCTTGGTGGTGGAAGAGACATGGATCTCCTAGGGCCTCTTTCATGCAGCAGACATAAACTTATGCTGCCCAGGTTGAGGGCTGAGACCAGGGCTGCAGGAAGCTGGGAAAGGAGAGAATTCTCCCATAGAGATCCCGGAAGGAGCTTGGTGCTTCTGGCTTTAAACTTCTGAGCTCCAAAGCTTTTAGCTGTGGTTCTTTATCATGGATGCCTTCAGCAAGGAAACAGACCTCTATATGACTGAGCCCTTCCAAACTAAAGACTTAGGTAAACAATAAGAACGCAGGCAGTTACACAAAGACTTGCCCACAGGTGATTAGAGCAGGTTCAGTTACTATAGGCCCAAACTGGAAATAATCCAAGTGCCCAACAATTAAAAAGTGAACATACTAATTGTTACATATCCTACTGCGAAATACTATCTAGCAGTGAAGAGGACCAATCTGCAAGCACATGAGTAACATAAATGAATCTCAAAGACTTTATACTGGGAGATAGAAGCCAAGGAGAAAAATCTGCATGTAGAATAATTCCATCTGTGCAGAATTCTATAAAAGGGAAATTTAAGCTCTAGGAAAGAAAGCTCAAAGAGCCTTTGGGGTAACGGGAACACCTATATCCGGATTGCTGCAGCAGCAGCGACAGAAGCCACACATTTTTAGAAACATTTCCAACGGTGCAGCTTATTCTGTGCAAACCAGTGCTCAGTGCAGTTGTCCTAAAGAGGGAGATCTGCCTGCTCAGGTCATGAGGGGCCAGAGTGTCAAATCTGAGTCAGGGGGCTCTTGGAAGAAATATCTATTCCATTTCATTCTGCTGAGCAGGCACATTGCGTGGACCCACTGGACACCTTGAGGAGCTTTTCTGGAAGATGTTCTTCATGGCTACTCTCCAGGAAGGATGGGTTTTCTCAGGGAGGCCAGTGAGGAGACAGCTTAAGTGGGAACTAAACTCAGGCATTTTTAGTTTACCAGGACCCTGGGGGAAAGAGGTTTGAGTGCATATCCCTGGGGGACAATGACAATACTCCTGGCAGAACTTATTGTGTGCCATGTTTATGGAGGGCATCTGCTGGAGAGAGTGACCTTGGACCATTGGAGGTGAGGCTTTTTTTTTTTTTTTTTTTTTTTTGCCTAGGATTCAAGAGCTCCCCACTTTACTCTATGCCTATCAGGCCTTGCTGACCACATTTATCAAAGAAACATCTGGCATTGGCTTTGAACTGTCATTGTAAAGATGTACTTAGGTAAAGTGTGTCAAACTGGCTGTAGCCAAGATGAACACCCAGGACAAGGAGCTTATTGGTAACTTGAGCGATTGAAAAGCCCACAGAGGGTCCTTCTGGAAGCAAAAGCTGGGAAGATGAACCAGTCATCCACCTTCATCCTTCCAGGAAAGACAGAGCAGATGGGAGTCCTGGCAGACACCATCTGTTTCTAAACACCATTTCTGGCAGGGCGTGTCACGAAACAGAACCAAACATGCCTTTTTCCAACCTCAGAACGATGGAGTTCTAATCAGGTAGGTCTTGGGGCTTGGGGGAGGAGGGGGTGAGTCCTAGGTGCCTGAGTGAAGAGACTGAACTGCATTCTGGACGGTGAGTCACCAAACATCCTGGAACAGAGAAGGATCTTACTTACTAAGTCAATGCCTGAGCTGAATCTAACATGCTAACCTATTAAGAGAAGCCAATTGCAAGATCTACTGTCTGCATGCCCTTCTGCCCCCCAGCTAAGGGAAGCCTTCCTTCAGCATCTTCAACAGGCTCTGGAGTGCTGCCAGAGTGCTTGGAGGGTTCTTGGGCCCAGTCCCAGGCCCCTGGCAGAATTAACGTCTCCTTTCTTATTTTGTTTCATTCTCCCTAATCTTCCAAAGTAGTGCCTGTGCAAAACAATCACTAGCAGAGACCTGTATGTAAGCAAAAGAGGAAAGTAGAGACTCAGCACCTACTCTCACCGAGTGATTGCACGGGCCCACCCCACCCCCTCCCCCAGTGCCCATTGCTGTTTGTAGTCCTGCCCTTATATCTGTGTGTGTCTGCGTTCATGTACAGCCATAGAACTTTCCAGCACAAAGAGAGCCAGACTGTACCCAGCATTCTCCTTTTCACCAGGTGGCTTCCATGGCAGCACATGTAAATTCACTACTCTCTCCCTCTGGGCTGCGACATGCTGGGTAATTTGCACGGACTACAATTTGCTCAGCTCACTGAACAGTTTGGGGTGTTGCTGTCTCTCTTCAGCCTACAGAGCTCTGTGTTTCTGTTTGTGAAAGCTTCAGGGGAAGGCTGAGGGCTATCCAGCAGCAAGCTCCAGCCCTTCACAGCCTCTCAGGCACGTCCTCCATCTACACCACCACCACCCTTACTGACTCCCCTCTCAGCTCAGCCTCTCCTGCCCTTGTCTTTAATAGCATGTGACACTTGGCACAAGAGCCACCAAGCTGCGGAGGAGCTTAGTTCTCTAAGTGCTCTTGTTAATGTTTCCTGATGGATGGCGGAGGAACCTGGGAAATGTACCAGCCTGGATTCTTAAAGTATCTGCATGCGCTGACTTAACGTATTCATTTATTCAGTGTGACAGCAGAGAGGAGCTCTGTGAGTGTGGAGACAAGCTTCAGAGGGGACTGGGGGATAGAAGGGACAGGACTAGATTCTATTAAGCCTCTCATAAGGCCAAGCATCACTGAGCAGTGACCTGCCAGGTTGCTGTGAGCATCCCTTTTGCATATGAGAAAATCGAGGTGAAGCTGCAGCCAGCTATAGACAGACAGAACTGGTAGCAAAACATCACAATATTCCCATCTGAACAAACTCCCTTTGTGGCTGTGCATTGGATGACATCAATTGCTAATGGTTAGGTCTGTTTCCTGTGTGCCAGGCACTGTCCTGTGAGTGTGAATATACTTGTCCTTGTGTGAGAGAGTTGACCACAACAATCCCCATTTTACAGACCAGGAACAGAGGCTCAGAACTTAAGTCACCCCTTAAGGGTAATGAACCTCTTCCTTCTCTGGCAGGGCTGGGAGCTGAGCCTGAGGAAGCCTCTCCTGGGCAAAGCTGCTCTATCAGCCCACATCTTGCCTAGAGACAATTCAAGAGTGACTAAAGACAAGGGTCAGCAGCCTTGTGCTCCTTTGGGCCCCTGGTGGAGAAGGAAGTGAGCAACTGCTCCTTGATGTGCCTGATAGGGCTGACAGGAGTCATTTTGAGAGACCTGGCTCAGGGTGGCTTTCCCTGCAGAGACTGGGCAGCATCAACTGGACTCTCCACACTGGATTCATCTCAGCCCACTGCTTCAGGGCAGGTGTCTCTCTAAATAGCAAACAGAAATGACAAAACACAGAACCCTGACAGGGGTTGTCAGGTCATCCCAGCCTGTAAAGAGATGGAAGACTGCTGGTGGTTTGGGCCAGAGTCCGAAATGGAGATGAGCCATCCCCAGCGACACCTCAGGCTGGTTGGTGTGAGGACCTCTCAGGCACAATTTTTATCAGCAGAGCAGCTATCAAATCAAGTGTGAAACCAAAGCTGGTGACTGGGGTGCCTGGGTGTGCTGAAGGAGCAAAACGGAGGTCACTGTGGCCATGTGCGGAGAGGAAAGGAAACCACAGACGTGGTAGTGGCAGAGCCTGGTAGGGCAAACCAAGGTTGCAAGCACACACACTGGGGGCTGTAGTGGATGTGATCAGAGGCACTGGTGTGACCTCCCTGGCTGCTGATGTAAAGGCTGCTGGCAGAAGAAGGAGAAGTCAGAACAGGACAGTCTGGGGCTCCAGCCCAGCCCGTGAACTCGTCTGTAGAGCACAGCTCCAAGAGAGACACACGCCCTGGACGCATGTGTTGGCCCGTGTGATAGCTGTAGAAGGTCTGAGACATGAGTAGGGTGTATGAGCAGGCAGAGTCAATAGTGTTGTGATTTGGATACAAGGCATTCAAGAAGGAAGAATCAGACAGAGTGTCCAATTCCACCCAAGCTCCTTGGGTGGATGGAAAATGGCAGAGGAGCAGGCCATGAAGAAGAAGGGAGACTCAAGAACTCTCTTGACTGTGATCTAGTTGCCAGAACTTCTAGAAGTCCATGTGGTACCATGGAAGGGGAACTTGGCTTGGCAGATTCAGGGGTCCATCCTGAGGTACAAATTGAGAGAAAATCCATGAGAATGGTTGGAACAGCAGAGCCAGGGCTCGCTGTGACCTTTCTAATAGAGCTGGAAAGGCAGAAGAGCAGAATTAAGTGACCAAGATTTTGTCTCTGTGAGTGTCTCTCTATTTGTGGTGAGTGTGTGATTCATTTCCATGTTACACA
This sequence comes from Rhynchomys soricoides, assembly GCA_019843965.1. NCBI lineage: Eukaryota > Metazoa > Chordata > Mammalia > Rodentia > Muridae > Rhynchomys > Rhynchomys soricoides. The sequence continues at coordinate 1,532,717 of JADRCH010000120.1, forward strand.
GTAGAGCATCTAGAAGTCATTTCTGCATCTAGTAAACGAAAAAAATTAAATAATAAAAAAGTAAACAAACCATCACCAGTGGCCTAGAGAAGGTGGGTGTTACAGATCTGAACTCAACAAAGTTTTCAATGTCCATTTATTCCTCTAATTATGCCACGTCAGCTGGTTGTGTCTAAGGCTGTATGTACCGGAGACATGCCTCTGTCTATATCATGTCTCCTTGCCTACTGTGCTCCAACTGCCATTTCCTTGGGCTCTCTGGAAGCATTCGATCCCTGAATCCTAACAGAGCTAGGACTACATCCATCAGGGAGGTCAGTGATGGCAGCCAGTGCAGGACAGATGGGCAGAGTCTCAAGAGAAAGACTCTACTAATATTTCTCACCTCTCAAGGACATATTCTCTGCATTTAAACACCAGAACAGCCATAAAAGACCATTATTATCTCAATTTGATAGAGGAGAAAAATGAGTTTTTAGACATATTTATTCAAGATCACAGAGCTGGGAAACAGGAACCAGAATGTCAAAGGGACTCTCCTTGACACAAATGTCCGAATGTCTAACTATTGGTCGTATATGACAACAAGCCCATACCAGTTGGCCAAGATGGAGCTTCCAAACAGGGTATAACTTAGTGAGCCTTCTGACCACAGTAGTCTAACTCCTGGGCACTTCACACACACACACACACACACACACACACACACACACACACACACACAGTAGATAAAGTTGCTTTATATGGAGACAGTGGCTGCCATGTGCTGGAACAGGTTCTAAAAAGCTGAGAGCAGCCATCTGCATCTCTCCCCAGCTCTGCCATCAGGCTCTGCCTTGGGGCTCACTACATCATGGAAATCTATAGAGAGGTAATGTGTCAGTCAGCAATGATCAGATTTGAACTGACATTAGATTCAGGGGTGTCCATCTGGAATGAGAGGAACGTGGTAGATCTGGGAACAAGGAACACTCCTGTGCTGGGGAGACCAAAAGCAGATAGATGGGCTGTGGTTCTAGCTCTCATAACTTCAGGCTTTAGTGAAGTAAATGGACATGCCTCTGACTTTTTGACTCATCTGGTCCAGTAGGGAAGATGGGTAATGATGAATGAAAGTAAAGAATTTGTGCCAGCCATGATGGCATGTGCCTTTAATCCTAGCACTTGGGAGGCAAGGACAGGCAGAGCTCTCTGAGTTTGAAGCAAGGCCAGCCTCATCATACATATAGAGTTTCAGGATATCCATGATTACATAGTTGAAATATTTGTGTGTGTGTACATAATCACATACACATACATACATACAGTCACACACAATCTCAAACTGTAATTCTGTGGAGAATACAGGAGCATCAAATGGCATGATGGGTTAGAGAAGTTGTCTATGAAGAGTATACCTGGCTTGTTTTGCTTCTGAGACAATGTCTTACTATGTAGCCTAAAATAGTATAGAACTCGCTGACCTCACACTCAAGACCCTCCTGCCTCAGGTTCCTAGGGATTACAGGTATGTGCCTCTGTACCCAGCTTCAGAGTTGGATATTTAAACCAGAGCTCTCTGGAATAAGATGTGAGCAAGTTCCTCTCCGGTGGAAGAATGTATGCTGGCAAGAAAGTGGGCAAATGCTGGAGTCCAGAGCAAATTGTGCACAAGTCAAGGGAAAAACAGTGTGGGCCATGGGCAAATGATGTAGGGCTTTGCTAGCCATGAGATAGGAATTGTTGCAGTGGGGAAACTCTGGGAGTCCATAGTGTGGTGGGTGGCTGAGCTCTGTGACTTCTGAGAGCTGAAGGTGATTTTGACTTGTGGAGGGAAGGTAGGTTGGAAGCAGAGTAGTCAGGGTGGAAGCACGGTCATGTCAGGAGCTCAGGTGAGAAGATGGAGGAGAATAACCTGTGCTGTCCCAAAGCCCACGGAAAATGGGTGTTAGAAGCAGAAATGCCAGAGCAAGCTGATGATAGCACCAAGGGAGAGTTGTTGCTGCTCGGGATCTGAGATGTGGAAGATAAGAGAAAGGTCCAAACTCTATCTCCTTAGTTCAAACCCTGAGCCTCTATTTACTATCATTTTAGCCCTGGGCAAGTGACTCAATGCTTCAGGGCCTCAGTTTCCCCAGCAGTAAAAAGGAGATCACAACAGATTCATAGGGTTGTTTGTGGGGTTTTCACAAGGGACTCTGTGTAAAGTTTTAGAGTCACACCTGAATACAGTCGGTGTAACACAGAGGAAGCGTGTGCTCTTAATAGGAGTCTATTAGTAGATTTCCACCCCACCATTAAAGGATAAAGACTCTCCAGACCAATGGCCCTTGTTTGGAAAGAAAATGTTCTGCAGAGCAGGACCCCGGGGAGGATCCTTCTTTCAAAGTGTTTGCATTCCCTTCCCCAGCATGAACTTGGCAGGCAAAGCTGTGCAAAGTAAACACAGGTTTCCAGCTACAGCAAATACCAGGTTAGGCAGCACAGAGGCGGCCACACAAGCCCCAGGGCCGGCAGAGGAAACAGGCTAGCTTTGTGCTGACCTCACCAGCCCATCTCAGGGCTACCCAGCAGGGCTGGCTTTCCCTGGAGGCAGGGCCTGGACACCTGTACTGTCTGTTCTTTTTACTGGAATGATTAGAGATGAGTCACCACTATCACTCACTGCTTCCTAGCCTGGGTTCTGTGAATCACACTCCCAAACATAACACTGAGTAGAAACGAGAGGCACAGTCCATGGGGGAGCATGTCAGCATGGAGGAGCAGTAGTACCCCTCAGTGTTATAAAGTCGTATGAGATTGGAGGGCTGTGGGGGCACTGGGAGCAGGGTAGGGAAGGTAAGTATGAGGCTGCAGGTCTTAACAGAAGTCAGCTCTAACTCATTGTCCTCCATCTTCTGCCTCAACTCAGAGTTTCTTGTTCTCTGACTCCATGACCCACTAACCTAGAAACTGACACATAATGAACTACAAAGGAGACAGGCTAACCTGTGTTCTACCATAAACTTATAATGTTTGTATTAGTTATTTTTCTCATATCTGCTACAAAATCTCTGACAAGCAACTTGAGGAAGGCATGGTTTATTCTGACTTACAGTTTGAGGGGATACATTCCCCCATGGGGGAAAGCATGGAGGCAGGAGTGGGGGGCTAGCTGGTCACACTGGATGTGCAGTCATGAAGCAGAGAACCATGAATGCTGGTACACAACTCCCTTTGTGTTCAATCCTGGACCACCCCAGCTCCTGGAATGGCCCCACTTATATTTAATATGGAGCTTCCTGTCTCTTAATCTAGATAATTCCTCTCAAAATACCCAGAAATCTGTCTCCCAGGTAGGTAGACAGTCATTATTAACCATTGCCATCTTGAGTACAATAGCTGAGCACCTGCATGTGTTAGTTACTCCGTGAGATTCTCCTGTGAGCATGAAAGTGGTCAATAGCCCATGGGGAGTTGTCCTTCTAACTAGAGAAGCAGCTGTAATAGGGGAGGTGTCTGTAGTGTGTGTGAGTGAGTGTGTGTGTGTGTGAGTGTGTGTCTGTGTGCACATGCACGCATGTGCACAGACTGGGAGCGTGCACCTTTACCAGGGAGCCATCTTGCCCATGCAAATGTTCTTAGCATTGGAGAAAGATGTAGCTTTTGTACAGTTCCAATCTTTTAATTGTGCTAAAATATATACAATGTGACATTCCCTGTCTCACCATGTGGAGTCTAACTGTTTGATGGTGTTAGGTACACTCACTTCCTTGTATAGTATCGCCTACTGTCCATCTCCAAAAGGCTTTCATTTCCCGAACTCAGACTTTAGCCAGTAAAGTCTCAAGAAGTAAAGTCCTAAGAAGACCTAGCTTGTGCTCCTGGCCCTGTCTCTTGTGTGCTTTGGGAGAAGACTCTTGAGTGTTTCATGTCTCAGAGTCCTTAGTAGGTTGAAAAGTGAGGGCCAAGTGTGGACAGTGGTTTGTAAGAGAAAAGCAATATCTATAGAGTGTTCCCAACTCCCTCCCTCTCTCCTTCACTAAGGAGATTCACTAAGAAGCCCAGGTTGTCCTTGTGGTAATCTTTCTGTCTTGGCTTCCAGGAAGCTGGCATTACGGTGTGAACTGCCAGGACCCACTTCTAGGCTGACTTCTTATTCCTCTATGAATTGAGCATGGGAGCTCCTATTTCCGCCCTTCCCTATTCAAAACAGTTCAAGTCTCCCGGCCCTTTATGCTCCACTTCCTCTTCCATCTTGGAAACCATCAAGATGCTCATCACAACAGAAAGTCTGGCCATATAGGAATGTTTGCCCTCTTTTGATGTCAGGCTCGTAGACTCATCTTCTAGTGCACAGTATCTGAAATAGGGTGAAGATGACAGCAGTGTGGCCGCCACTCCCCACTCCCAAACCCCAAGGCAGACATCACTAATTAATGGCAGCACTCCTTCCTGCTGAAGCAGACTGGTCCAGAGTCAACAGCGCAGAACACTGTGAAGCTGCTCCCCACCCACCTGGTCTCTTGTACAAAATGCTACCTCCACTCTCCTTTTCCATGCATATACGAGGCCCACCCACCCTTGAAGGCAGGAGGCAAAAGCCAATCTCAGTCACTAAAGGAAACCAGAACTTGGTAAGGAGCCCGAGGCTAGAATCAATTCCTTTCTCTGGTCCCCCATTGCTTTTAGACTGGGATTTGGGCGCAGAGAAGAAAGTGAGTCTCATGACATGGATACAGTTACCATAGGTGGACATGAAGGAATCATCTGGAACCCCAAACTAAAGACCCACCAGTTTTCATGGGTCTACCTGTTTTGCTGTTCTGGCTGTGAGCTACCAGTCATCATAGTTCCTATCTTGACTTGCTTAATACTGGCCCATTGCACATTCATGGGGAGGTCATAGTTTAATTTGGAGCCACTTACGGGAAAGTGCCTTTCCCAGCCAAAATGGTGACAACAGGCTTGGCCAGAGACATATGTATCCCAGAACAACAAGCTTCCCTAGCTCTTTGTCCAGTAACTCTGCCACCATTAAAGCTTCCAGCAAGACCTAAAGGGAGCAGGTGACAGGGTTCTAACTTGCCACAGAAAAGGGGCATCAGGTTCCACTCATTTCTTGGGTTTCTTCCTACCTGAGTCTGGATGCTACACCCTAAGAGCTGGACGTTGCCAGGAGGCCTACTGCATGACATCATGTCTGCCTACCAGAGAGAAGGAGGTTATGAATAAGCCCATATTAAGTGCCTACTATGTGCTCGTAACTTGTGGTCATCCTCTGATTTCATCGTCAGAACAATCGTGTTAGAGAACCATCCCCACAGAAAAAACCCTAGAACTCAGAGAAATCAGAGCTTACTCAAATCACCCAGCTGATAAGAGAGCACCAGAACTAGAATGCAGTCCTAGGAATTAGGGTACTACATATTCTAGGAGCTTATCACCTGCCTGCAATTCCTGTGGGAGTTGGTCAGGGAGGGTTAGCCCCTGGGTCTGCACAGCTGAGCAAAAGGGTGCATCTGTGGAGACTAGACCAGGTTAAATGAGCAAGCCCAACCCAATTAAACCCACGAACACAGAGGCAGGTCACATCCATTTAGGGGACCGACTCTCACCCTTTGCCTGTCTGGGACCCTCTCCTTCCCAGCCCCCTGTTTCCAGCATTCCTCCTGGGTCTCAGAGCTGATGCTGTTTCCCAGGCAGCCATGCTGAGAAGCAGATGGCACTGAGGGGGTGGGCGCCTGACATCCCTACTCAAGCTTCCACTCCTGCTCCTCTCCCCCTCCCTACTCTTTAGGAAGCTCAGCCCAGGAAAACCCGGGGCTCTCCTCCAAAGTGCAGGTATTAACCTTCAGCTAAAGGGGAGTAGCTGGCGTCAGTACCATGCCTGGGAGAGCCCTGAGAGGCTTGAGCTGCTCATTGCTGTCATTGCTCCCTTGATTTCTGATTCACAAGATAAAGATTCAAGAACCAGCACAAGAACTCGCCCCATCCTTGAAGAGCAGACATGTCTGACTGGATCGATTTAATAAGGAAATATTTGATTAAGTGTTCTTATCCCTTTTTTTTTTTTTTTTACAAAATAACTCTTTAAGCCAAACTCTCCGTTACAAGGATAATTGAAGACAATCTCATTGCAGGGTTAGGAATCACAGCACTTCAGAGAACGAAGCATGGCTGACATCCTCCTCACCCTCACCAGTCCATCCTCATCTTGAGAACCTTCATCCCAGGCCATGACCTCCCCACTCCGTAAGGCTCAAATCCCCTACCTGCTTGGGTACGGTATGATTGCCCCTCCTCCTGCCAGCTAAATTAGCTGTGCAGGTTCAGCTGGTGCAGTAGCAGTTCCCTCTGACCTTGAAGTCACATCCTCCAGGCTCCCTCCTCTCTGTCCTGGAGCTTCTAATGCTTCCCACTGCACACAGCATGGAGGCCCGACACACATCTATCAATACTGAGAACCACAGAGCAAGGGCACATGAAGCATTTGCTGAAGGCAGTCATTTTTCTCTGGGACCATCATGGTCCCTTCCTGTTAGGAGGTTCTGTCCAGTGCCTCCTCCAGCAACTTGGGTGTGTACTGGAGATCAGCCATTGCTCTCCTGTCATCATCCAGGGAGACCTGAGGTGATGGCCTCCAGTGTAGGTGGAGCTGAGAAGGCCCCAGTTAGATTATACAGTGTGAGGTGTCATAACACATTCTATTCATGTTGATGGCCGAGATAATGCCCTTCCACCCTGCCTGTTGGGTTTTTATTTGTGTTTTTGATCTAGATGATACTGAGAAACCTTCTATGTACCAGCTAAGATATTCTTGCTCGCCTGCCCTATCCAGTTCCCCCCACCTGCACCTTCCTCTAGCTTATTGAGCCCACGCTTGACCCCTGATAGTGGCCAGTTGAGAAGCTTTTACAATGCTCAGGCCTCACTCCAGCAATCAGAACTTGGGGGAGGGTAGGATGGTGAGGCCAACATTAGTATTTTTATACCATGCTCCAGGTTATTTTTACATATAACTAGTGGGGAAAGCTGCTGATTCTAGTGAATTCAGAAGCCATTCCCCAGCTTCCCTCCCTCCCTCCCACGGCAGCTCCTCACCGTCACACTCAGCACCTCTCAGCTTGTTCACACCATCACTAACTCTTATGAAGATGGCAGCCCCTCTATCAGCAGGGGGAGGTCCATCTTGCCACAACCAGGTGATCAAAGCTAGTCCTTTTCTGGAGGGGCCCTGTTCTTGTCCATTGGCCAATACAGCAATGCTGAGCTGATGAGAAAGGTAGAATTAATCACGCCTCCTGCTCTGGGCTAGAACTTGTGCTGGGCTCTCTGTATGCCCAACAGAAAGCTCAAGCAGGTGTTCTCTTTAACGTTGAGATACTTGATTCGGGCAGTGAAGATAGACTGTGAACACTTGCATTATGGCATCTGACCACATGTACATATAGCACGTGGTGTGGTCTTCAGGCCTGAGAACACTAACAATAGCCCCCTGTGGGTATCAGGAGACAGGAAAAGAGTAGATGAGGAGGATTATAGGGCTCAGAGACTAGAAGGGCTAGATCCACCCTGGATCCCCTCAGCCCAGCACACGGCTTAGAACACAACAGATGTTTTATTATAAACTTGCTAGGAAACAGATGGATGATAAACGAGCAAGCCGATGCTTGACCTCTGGGGGACAGGAGAACTGACTGGGCAAGTATCCATGCATGTACACATTTGAGATCAGTTTGCCATGCTATTAGCTCAAAGCATGATCTGGTGAAACACTGGATCATGGGTAGTGTCTGATTAGAAGAAAACAGTTCAGAAGCCAACAGAAACTTCACTATCACTTAAGGCCTTTATTTGACTTTTCAGTCACCAAGGGGACTCAAAGCCTTCCTCTTTGTAGCTCTTAGTTTCCCCCTGAATAAGCCTCAGCCAAAGCTCTGGATCTCCCAAGCCTGGGGTGCCAGCAACCCCTCTTCTCCTGTGAGGACAAGGGGACAACATTGGCAAAGCAGCTCCCTTCTGGGAGGAAAAAGACAGACGGAAATGGGGTGGCAGCAAAAAATCAAAGTTCTTAGGATGTAAGCAGGGATCTTTTTGCATTATGACATAAAGTTTGTGTATTTCTTATGAAAAGTTTTCATTAGTGGCGTTGGAAAGCAACCTTGGGATCCACACCGGTGATCTGAGCTGTATTTATAGCTCAGTTGGTATCTTGCATTGCCTCCATCCAGGGTGGGGTCCCCTCATCTAGTCCATCTTCATTTAGGCCCTTGAGTCATCCCTGTTTTGAAGTTGAAGAGGGATGTGGAGCCACTTTGTCCCAGTGACCAAGCTTGGCTACTCAGCATCTTGGCTCCCTCCCACAAGCTCATCTGCTCATGAAGCCAGAGGTAAGCCTGATGGCTCCTCACACTCTCATGGGGTCTTAAAAGGGCCTCTGAGGAAGCAGAATGCATGCCACTGACTGTACTTTCTCGTTTAGCCCTTCTGGAGTCCTTTCCTCTATGTGGCATGCCTTCCGGAGACAACTAGGAAGTTGCCCTGAAGGTCAACCTTTTGCCCTTCTTCTTGGGATGCTAGTGAAGTGGAGGACTAGCAGTCGGATGATGAACAGGTGGGATGGTGGACATGTGACTACCACACCTGTCAATCAGAGATGTGGAAAACCATAGTGGTTCATCAGCTACAAAAGGAAAAGGCGCCGACAGCTCCCTAAAATACCCTAAGCTTTCTTTGTCAGCAAAGGGAATTCCTGAGCAAAGGCCATTTCACTCTAGATGGCCTCCACTGCCCATCTCTTGACAGCTATGGGTGCTACATACCTGCACTTACAGCCCAATTTCTGTTTGAATTCCCCTTTATTAATGCTTTCCTATTTCCGAAGCCCATTCTTTTTGCTCACTCAGTCATTTCTGCCTGCTCCACTACAAGCCAACTATGCAGCCTCAAGTGAGTCACCCACCTCTGTTTTACTGTTAGCAGCGTGCAGATGACAGCAGTGGGTTCTCACAGAGTCCAGGGTGATTCTGGGAGTTGATGCATGTGGGAGACAGTAGACGCTGTGTGGTACCAACTACATATCACTTGTGTCATGGGTGTCTGCTCCTTCCTTTGTGGTGCCTGCACAGGGAGCAGTGTAGAACTGGACAGTGCCTGCTCTTCTGTCACATACCAAAATAGGTAGCAACGCTGCACCTCTCCACCTGCAGCCACCCACAAGCCTGTCCCCAAGAATGTCTGAAGTTCCTTGGAGTACAGGCCAGCAGGCCCTGCTGACCCAGCATTTCTGACTCACTGGGCAGATGAGGGAGGGATGAGGTGAGCGTTAAGTACCTGGTTCTCAGTAACCACAGGAAGGCTCAACCTTTGAAGCTATCTATAGCTCAGCCACAGAGGAAGCAGGAGTGGCCAACGAGGTGAGGCCATGGCTTGTGGGCACCGCTGAGCCCACAGGAAACTGTTAATAAAGATATAACCAGAGAGCACTTTGTGTGGATAAATAATGACACCCTGCCTCCCAGCAGCCTAAGCAGTTTCCAGCCACACTGTGGTTCCACAGCCTTCTTGGAATGCTCTAAATATGGCCAGTCAGATAATTCCCCAGCTATGTGGGTACCCCAAAAAGGTGGCCTGGGTTTAGGCTGAGATTCTTTTGAAGTCGTGTTGGAGGCAGTCCTTCGAGACGATGTTGGTCATTTGCACTGTTGACTATGTCTCTCTCATCTGCATCTTAGAACTAGATCTGTTTTGGGTTCTCTTGTGTGTGATACACCAATAATTGGTTGGGGCTTTCCAAATCCTTATACACAGTGGTCCTGGTACGTTTGGCATGTGCATCTCTCCATCCTGTACGGTCTGACTTCTCAGTGGCATTCTTCTTACGGTGCCTCTCGTTTATTCAGCATTTAGGTCCTGTCACTCTGGGGTCACTCTCTGTAGGAGGGCATTGGAAAAATGTTGCTTGCCCTTGGGACTAAGCTCCTACCTTAGACTCCCTAAGTCTTGTGCTTACCCAGCAGGTGGTTATGGCCTTTTCCCTCTCCCTCTCTCTCAGTTGTCTTTCTCTTGAGCCAGCTCGCTCCCTTGGCATCTGTCTGAGGCCCTGCACCTTAACAGATCCCTTACTCTCACCACGAAGGGTTAAGACTGTAACATTTCAGGTTCTATCAGGCCTGGGACTACTTCCATTGCATATTGACATGCTCACAGTATTTGTCTCTGATCCTTTCACAAGAAGCTCAGGAGCTCTTGCTGCCTGCTTAGCCCTCTCTGCATGTTGGAAGCTGAGGCTGAAGAAGATTCCATGCCTGTAAAGAGAGCTCTGACCAGAGGAAGACACTCTTTACCAGGCTGCTGTGATAGACAGAGAACACAGTGGAAGAGTAGGCTTGCAGGGAATGATCACTGAGCTGCATCTGAGCAGTGAGGAATGAGGAACAGACAGGGAGGAACTAGAGGCAGCAGAGGGGATGATAGCAAGTGAGGACCTGGAGGGAGCTCTGGATGGAGGGTGTTGAGCCGGGTACTTGGCACACAGTGCTCAATAAACTGTGATACGTGGAACAGCCCCCCTTCCCAGCCCCAGCCTGGTGTCAGAGCTCAAGTCAGTGCTTAAGACATATTCAGAACTTGGGTCATTTCATTTCATCTCCATGTTTTTATTTTCATAAAGCCACAGGAAAGGCCTCTTCACCTGTGCATAGCTGTGTTGTATTCTGGGCCCTGCATGTCCTCCAAAGGTCTAAGTGCTAAAGGATGGTGCCGTCGGGAGGCGGAGAGGCCTAGAGAGGGGTCTCGGGGATCACTGGGGGACAAGCCCAAGAAGAGAGCTCTAGGATCTCAACCCTCTCTCTTCCTTTGCTTGTGTCCCTGGCCACAGTGTGAGTGGCTTGTGTCCCAGTGCCCTCTCCTCCCTGATTCGCTGACTGACTACATACCCCAAACCAGGGGTCCAACTGGTGAGGGACTGAGCCCACACCAGTGTTCCCTCCTGGGCAGCTTGTTTGAATGAAAAACTGGCCAGCTCAACCTCCCAGCAGCCAGCCAGGTCTACTTGGGCATCTGTGATGATCCAAGTGGTGCAGTTGGCGCATTTGCCTCAACCTTTGTTCCAACTCTGTCTCTGTTGCCTTCTGGTCTTGGTGGAGTATGTTATTCTACCTCCCTGTGTGTTTAGTTGCCTCCTAAAGAAGATGTAATGATAGGGCTTGTCTCATGGGGCATTTTCAGGGGTCCACTAACACTTGGCAAATGACCAGCAAGTGGTGACCTCTATCTGCTTGGTACAGAGCATGGAAAGTAGGCAAGCTCTGCTGAGGGGAGTTGGCATAGACTTGGGGGCAGAGGGAGACTGTGAAGGGATCTAGGGAGAAGCTGAGAGTTATTTTCCATGTTAGTCAGCTAGGATTCAGGATGGGCTGAGGACATATCGTGCCCACTGTCCAGGAACAGTGGGGGACAGAGGTCTAGGACCAGGGGACCATGAAGCTCCTATTTGGAAGCATGTAATGTCTCCAAACCCAGAGAATGCTGGTCTCGGGCAGAACAGACAGCTGCCCACAATGCAGAACACCGGTTTATGCATCTATTTATTTGCTCCAGGACTTTCTTCAAAAATAATATGAGATCTCATGCTTACAATATGCTTAGTACATGGAAAGAAAAGGCAGGTAAAACTATAGCCAAGAACTGGATGAAGCCATGAGTATAGTCAGGTGGCAGGGGCACAGGCCGTTAATCCCAGCACTAGGGAGGCAGAGACAAGAGGATCTCTGAGTTTGAGGCCAGCCTGGTCTATAGAGTGAGTTCCAGGATGGCTAGGACCCAGAGAAACCCTGATTTGAAAAATCAAGAAAGTAAGCAAGAAAGACGTGGCTCTGCTCCCTTGAGTGGCAGAGAATGAAGACCACCACCATCCCAGCGGGAGTTTCCCAGAAGATGCTCGGTGGTAGTGGCATTAGTCTCCGTCCCACACTGTGCCCTGTAGCTAAAGCTACTCATGCCTGCTTACTGAGCACCTACTTGTGGCAAGCTCAGCATTACACACTCAGAGTTCAAATGTTTCTGTCCATCCTCAGTAGTGAACATTATTATACTCATGTGACAAAGATGCATGCCATGAAGATCAGGAAGAAGTGACTTTCTTAATAAGCATTCAAGCTAAACTAGGAGTTTAGACATCTCTGCTCACCACCTAGTATCTCTGAGAACATACTTCCTTTGTTCCCCCTTCACACTGGGTGGGGATAGGGGGCTACTGATTTCTCAGCTGCATTAAAATCAGATCCAGAGGGTGAAAGTTGTGTACTTTTTTCTGTTAGTATATGTGTTTGTATGTGGTGCACATCCTGCATCCATGTTTGGGTGGAGATGGGGGTGGTATATGTCTATGTTTATATGTGTGTGATGTGTGTACATATGTGTATATATGGTGTATGTACATATTTGTGAGTATGCTGTGTGTCTATGCACATGCATATTTATGTACGTGTATGGGGAAGCCAGAGACTAACATCAGGTGTCTTCCTGCAATTCAAATTTTTGAGACAGAGACTCCTCACTAAGCCTGGAATCCATCGACTCAGCTAGATGCCTGGCCGATGAGCTCCAGGGATACAGCTGTCTCCTCTCCACCCACACACACCCAGCGCCGGGGTGACAGATGCATGCCACTGAACCTGGCTTTTCGGTAGGCGCTGGGGCTTTGAACGCAGGTCCTCATGTTTTCTTGGCAGTCACTTTACTGACTGTGGCTTGCACCTTTCTCCTCCTGGGGCTAAAAAATCATCTCTTTCTGAGAAGTTAAACCTAAGCATGATAGTGAGCCACTAGGGCTGATGGGCAAGGTCCCAGGATCCTGGCAGTCTTGGGTGGCCAAAGGCGATTAGAAACAAACACACTCAGAATATGAATTTACCCCTCCTTTACTCCTCTGTCCCTTCTTCCCTGGGCTGCTTTTTTTTTTTGACCTTCAGTTTGCTGGGGCCAAGCTCCTCCTTCAAGCTGAGCCAGCCTTTTATGGTGCTGGGGTTAGTAAAGTAATAGCTGTGCAAGGGGGCTTGGAAGGCAGTTCTGGGCGTCAGGCCTGCTGGTGCAGCCAAGTGCCTTCCCCAGGATGGGGAAGGACTATGGAGCTGAGCATCAGGCTCTTCCTCTACCTCTGACCTGCTATCCCCACCCTCCTGTCACCTCTGAATTGGGGACATTTGAAGTCACTTTTTCCTGACCTACCTTAACACCTCCCAAGACCAGCCTAATGTGTCTGTGCCCAATTCTGGGTTCATTTCTACTCTGGGTGCTTTCTGCATGTGAGGATAGGCCCTGGAAGGCAGCAGGCTCAGGGGGCAAGGCCACCTCAACAGTCAGGAACGACAGCAAATTTTGTCACTGGAAGGCTACTGTCCCCTGGAGTAGAGAAAATGAATTCCTCTGGCTCTTGCCCTCAACTTTGCCTGGGCCAGGCTTACCTCATCCAAACAAGGTAAGCATTAGCCCAGAAAGAACTCTCTGGGTAGACAAGCAGGCCAGACGGATGAGTGATGGCATTCAGAGAGCAGGTTTCCTTAAGCCCTGGCTTCTTTCCTGAGTTCCCTGTCCCAACTCTTGTTCCTATGAGGGCCAGAGCCAGCTGCCTGGGATAGATCAGCAAGACGACTCTGCAGGCCTCAGTTTCCACCAAAGCAGGGAACAGTGGAACCACCTTGTGGAATGTTCATGAGGGTTAAGTAGGGAACACAGCCAGAGCTGCTTAGGTACCCCCAAAACAGTGAGAGCCCAGGGAGGACAACTCTTCCAAAGCCCACAGGGTCTCCACATACCTTCATGTCACACCTGTGCATGTCTACAGAGAGAGTCCTTCTGGGCTAGTGCTGGCCTTGTTTGGAGGAGGCTAGCCTGGCCCAGACAAACAGGAATTAGCTCTCCCTTCCACCCCATCTCTCATCCTCCTGTACCATCTAGCTTACCCTCACATCACGCTATGGATATGCACTACCGATTACAGTTCTCAGAAATGGTGTCTTTGTAGGTATTCTTCCCCCCTGATCTGCTCCACAGCATTTCTCTGCTGGCCCTAGCTGTCTATTAGGCCTTTCTCTAAGAGCCTCTCTCAAGGACTCTTCCCTGATGCATACAGTACTCTCACAGATGCATCTGTGCACATACTCCAGGCAAGGAGTGGATGCTAGTCTCTTGACATCCACTATACACACCTGTGATTGACCAGTGTGAAGCATCACCCTGGGAGTGAGCTGTCCAGGTAAGCGTTCTTCCTCTCTCTGGTCTAGGCTGTGGTGAACTCCTGAAAGTCTGGAAGCATTACACTTGCCTCCTGGCATAGAAATGGATTAGATTTGGTGTTTGGTAAACACCTGTCTTAGTAAGGGTTTCTGTTCTTGCACAAACATCATGACCAAGAAGCAAGTTGGGGAGGAAAGGGTTTATTCAGCTTACACTTCCACACTGCTGTTCATCACCAAAGGAAGTCAGGACTAGAACTCAAGCGGGTCAGGAAGCAGGAGCTGATGCAGAGGCCATGGAGGGAAGTTTACTTACTGGCTTGCTTCCCCTGGTTTGCTCAGCTTGCTATCTTATAGAACCCAAGATCACCAGCCCAGGGATGGCACCACCTACAAGGGGCCCTCCCCCCTTGATCACTAATTGAGAAAATGCCTTACAGCTAGATCTCATGGAGGCATTTCTCAACTGAAGCTCCTTCCTCTGTGATAACTCCAGCTTGTGTCAAGTTGACACACAAAACCAGCCAGTACAACACCCATGGGATAGAGGAGTGCATCTCTGCTCCAACTGAACAACGAGTGGCAGGAATATTTTTAACCCATTCCCAACAAGTCAGGGTTGCCATGCACAGTGAATGAGTTGGAGAGTGAGCTACCCATGTGGCCATTCTCAGAGCTCTGGGTGTTCATCCATCCTCCCTGCACTAGCTTAGGCCACTGGTGTAATTGATATTTGCATAATTCATAATTTACAAGTCAGTTTTCACAATGATGTGATGAAGGTGCTCTTATTTGAAGATCTTACCCTGGGCCAGCCTTATCTCTTCCAACCAAGGTAGGAACAGGCTGGGAAAGGACCCTCTGAGTGGACATCAGGTGGCAGCTAAGGACTGCTGCGAAGGAGGTGTGCTGAATTTGCCTGCATTTCCTGGGTGCTATGCCTATTATTTGACTTTGTTATTTTGATGTTCTCCCCATAACCTTACTAGGCAGCCAGGCTTGCTGCGCCCTCTCCACCAGTGTGGAAGCAGATCTTCCGTGGAATTTGAGAGAAGGTGGTACTGAGACGTAGGCCCTCTCGTTCAGCAACCCAGAAGCCACCAGAGGACTCATTCATGGCAGTCTGAGCTCCCCACTTCCACACCCCATCCCTTGCTCTTCCAGCTCACTCCCTATTTCAAAGCCTCTCAACAGGAACACTGCGGCTGAGGGCCTCCTGGTTAGGAAGGAGAAGGCGCCGTGTACTCTAACCATCTTCGGTCAAACCTGGTTCTCCTGCCTTAGCTGTGTTTCTACAAGCAGGTATCTTGACCCTTCTGTGCTTCCATACTCCCCATTGCAAATGGGAGCTCATACCATCCAGCCCTACAGCCTTGCTGTGAGGATTGAAGTCTAGCTTGGTGCCCACTTAATAGTCCACATTAAAGTAAATGTCACTCCCTTCCTCTTCTGGCAGGGTAGGAGAAACAAAACAGAAATTATTTGTTAAAAGAAAACTTTAGAAAGCAATTTCTGTGGCACTTCACCGAGGGAAACCATAGCAACGAGCTTCTTGCAGTTTGGTTTCCGGCCTTCCCCTGCTGTACAATGGCTCTAGGACACAGCCTTTGTTGTCCCAATACCCCAGGGAAACTCAGAGACGTCACAAGCTCCATGTGGTGGAAGCATTGTAGAACAGAACTGCCCGGGTTGTCCGGGCATGTCCTTCTGTGGTCAGGCCACAGAGTTGCTGTGGCCTTCCACTAGTGACTCGACTCATCTTCTGAAGAAAACTCATTGTGGTCATGCCCAAGAAGCTGGCCCTTCTTTTTACGAGGATAAAAGCAAACAGCATTCTATTGGGCCCAAAGAGCTTCCCCACTCTCTTTAGATCTTGAAGATATTTCCTATGAGGCAAAGGGCACAGAGTGCCCTGTGATTATGTGTTCATAAGCATGTGTGTGCATGTCAGCAGAGCGAATGACACCTTTGAAGGATGCCAGCCACAGAGGGTGGTCAGTTGGCCCTTTGCAGTGACAACTTTCCCCTCCACCCTGGCCTCAGAAGCATGCTGTACCTGGCCTAAAACAAACTGGTTTCTCTGGTCTGGCTACGTGTGACTTTCAGGGAAGTCATTCAGCTGGGGTATTCAAAGGTAAATGCTGGCCCAGTCCAGGTTGACTGCTTATGGAAATCTGAGGCTACAGGGAGCAGGGTCGTGGGTTAGGAAAGGTAAAGTGTGCCTAGGATTGCTATACCTGAACTCCTGAGATGATCCCTACTCAAATGCAGGGGCCTCCCCAACCAGGCCAAACAGGAGTACGGCCATTGACTAGTGATAAACGCACTGGTTTATTTCATAAAGAAGGGAAATGAGGCACAGAGAGGTACCTGCCTATGTCACAGAATTTACCAGGTACACAATCAGTGTGGAGAAAGAATAGCCCTTGAAAAGTAGTTGTCCCATCTCCTCAGTTGAGAAATGACAACGCCAGGAGTTCAGGAAGGAAAGGATGCTTCTTGGAGGGGATGTACAGGGAGGGCGGCCCCTCATGCCCTAACCACCTGAGTCGGTAACTATCCTACCAGGGGACAGCAACCTATGGCCTGTGGGCCAAACCTGGCTAGCTGTATTTTGTAAATCAAGCTCTAGTAGAACCAAGCCTTGACTGCTCATTTGCCAATTTTATATGACAGCATTGGTGCTATGGCTGCAGGACGTAGTGGTTACAGCAGAAAGCACGTGACCTACAAAAGCTCAAAATACTCACTATGGGGCTCTTTATAGAAAAGGTTTCTGACCCCTGGTCTAACCCTCTGAAGTTTTTCCAAAGGCCTGAAAACTGCTGGCCACACTCCCGGCGTCCTTCCTCTCCCAGAGTAGACTCTGTCTGTCTGTGCAGTCAGGCTGGGGCCTAACCAGAGAACCCTCCCATGGGGGTGGGGGGGGTGCATCAGCAATGGGAAGCAGGAAGGGGGCAAAGGAAGCCTCCTTCTGAGGGGAGTTGGGAGGCCAGCTCATATTTGTATAAAGCACAAGACAAGAAGATGAGTGGAAGAGAATTGATGGCTCTCATGAGTGACTATGCACCTTTTCTGTTACAAGGTTGTTGAATGTAGGGTTGAAACTTTGCCGTTGCCTGGTGAGCTGAGTGTGGTCAGCAGTCTCATTTAAGGTATAAGATGTGGAAGCCTGAATACACTAAGTACCTCCTCCCCAAGCCTAGAGTGTTCACCAACTTTCTGTTGCAAACACCTAAGATAACGGATATAAAGAGACCATTTGACTCTTGGTTTTTGAGGGCTTATTCTGTGCTTGATTGGCCCTTTGCTTTGGTGCCAGGGAAGTGGCCTCTCGATTTGGAGAGGCACTTGATAGAGCAGGATTGCTCTGTGTTGTGCTTTGAATGTGAAGTGATACCCCCACCTCATCCCCTATGAGCGCTTGTGTTTCACACTTCTTTCTCAGCTAGTGGCACTATCTTGGAAGGTGGTAGAAACTTCAGGTGGTAGACACTTGCTGAAGGAAATGGGTCCCTAGGGGTGGGGTGGGTCCTGTACTTTTTTTTTTATTTTATTTTTTTCGAGACAGGGTTTCTCTGTATAGCCCTGGTTGTCCTGGAACTCACTCTGTAGACCAGGCTGGCCTCCAACTCAGAAATCCGCCTGTCTCTGCCTCCCAAGTGCTGGGATTAAAGGTGTGTACCACCACTGCCTGGCAGGGCCTCTACTTTTTTTTGCCCAGTCTACTTCCTGAGCTCTGGCCACTGTGGCTCCCCCACCGTGGTGGTCTGTGTCCCTTTGAACTGTGAACCAAAATAAAGTATCTCTCCCTTACGTGGCTTCTAGTCATGTGTTTGGTTACAGCAATGAGAAAAGTAGCTAATCAACAGAGAAACAAAAGAAGAGGAGGAAAAACCAAGGTCCCACAAACTCTTAGGGGCCATGGCCACAGTGACCCAAAATCTGAGCCAGGACTCACCTCTTCAAGTTCCCATCATTTCTCAGAAAGCACCAATGTAGAAGCAAACCTTAAATGCAAGTGTCTCTGGGGGATTTACAATCCAAACTACACACCTGACACATACTGACAGACAGTGGGTCTGACCTCAGGAAGGACCACTCTTGAGTTGTGCAATGGGTCTTGACACAGACTGGATGAAGGAGCGTATCTTATCTACCTAAGAGGGCTAAACTATGAGCCTGAGGCTTTTTTCTTTGCCTCTCCCACCACTGTGTACTGAATTCTCTTGTGTCTCAGTCACTATGGAGCTGTGCTGGAATCTGGGATGAACAGAAGGGAAGGAGAGACAGAAAGAGACACAGAGGCTGTATGTGAGAAGCCATCAGCAAGGAGAGAAGGCAACAGTGATGGAAATTGGCAGTGATGGAGCAGAAATCCTGCTGAGGTGTGTGGCAGAGCAACGAGCATCCTGCTCCAGACTCAAACACTGAGGTCACAGCTTAAATGCAAGGCCCAGCTGCCCAGGGAAGCAAATCTCCTTTGCCTAAGATGCAAAGCAGATCTGTGGAGAAATGCCGGACACAGTGCACTTCAGAGAGCGCTAGGGTGCTTACGCAGTGAACCAGCCCTCCCTCGGCCAATCAGAAGCCAATGTGGAGTAGCCTTTGCATTGTGAGGACTAAGATTGATTAACATGAAACTATAATGAACTGCTGTGTTTAAAACAAAATAGTCATAACATGTTTGGGGATTTTAAAACCTCTGTGTGTGTATATGTGCTGTCTGTCTGTCTGGGGTGTGTGTGTGTGTGTGTGTGTGTGTGTGTGTGTGTGTGTGTGCCGGTGCTGATGAAGTTATACCTGATGACAGTTACCCTGGGAACTGAACTGAGATCCTCCACAGGCCTTGCCCTTTTCCACTGAGACATCTCTTCAGTCCTCTCAAAAGCAAGAAAAACAATTGTTTAACTCAAACACCAGAAGCCCCAGGGCATCCTCTGGTGGCTTCAGTGCCCTGTGACACCTATGGCACAGCCCTCTCAACATCTGTGATTCTCCCAGTGACACAGCCCCTTGCTCTGAGTGTCCTGAGGACCAGGGCTTTTCACATGGAGACAGTGCATAGTACACAGACTGAGCTACACTTGAAGAATGGGACAGAGGGGTGAGAGAGCAACAGAAAGCTCTCCCCAGCAGTTACCCCAGGCAGTGTGGAGCTGAAGTGTCACCTGGAATGAGGGGAGGGAAGGGTTAGGAAGGTCTTCCCACTTGGCTGGGTCTGAATACAGAGAGTAGATAACCAGGAAAACGGAGATGTGGAGAAGGTCTGGGAGCTTAGATGTCCTCAGGCCTGAACGTCTTTCAGGATGGATCCTGCTCAGCTCCCTCTCCCCACTTCCCCTCTTGGCTAGGGCCTCTTCCTGCCTTCTTGGCACCAGAAGCTTTGCTGGCTTCTGTCCTAAGCAGTGTGACCTGCTGCCCATGAGTAAGGACTGGGCCATTCCACAGTGACTAAGCTGTCACCTCCCTGTTTCCTGTAACTGCCAAGGGAGGACTCACTCTGAATCACTCTTTATTTTTTGAGCTTTTTTTTCCTAGCTTCCAGTTTTTGAATATTTGAAGATCAACTACCCTAGGTAGGCTAACAAAGATAAAGAAATTCTAGGAAACTGCCAGACACCCCCTCCGCAAGCATAGGAGAGTGCCAGCTGAAGGTCAGCTTACCCGGATAAAGCTGACCTGAATTAGAACCCTGCCTGTTTTCCTAACTGCTGTGTTCCCTTAGACTACTCACTTCACCTTTCTGAACTTTAATTTCTCTTCTATAAAATGGGAGTAATAATGTTTATTCCAGATAATTGTATCTATAAGGTAACTGGCTAGGGTAGGCTTTCCAGTATAGGGAATTAATAAATTTAAATAAAGTGTGACTCCTTAGATCCAAAATGAGCATACCTGCCGGAAAGGTGGGTGTCCCAGCTACCCTGTCCATCTGTCACCCCAAAAAGGCAATGGTAGACTTCTTAAAGCCACATGTTGGGAACATGGCTAAATAACTTAGTTCTCTCAGCAATAGCCAGTATTTATGGAGCACTTACTATGAGCCAGGTACCATGCCAAGCACTTTCCATTAAATTATTAAATGAATTAAAGTTAGTTGTGACTGGTAGTGGTTAACTAACTTCCTAATGAGAGATAGGCCCAGGACTTGAACACAGATGGGATAATGCCATTCATAGAGACAAGGTTCTCTTGGGATGATCCATGCCTAGAGATCACAGTCAAGTAATGATACCATACCAGGAACTCAAATGTCATTCATGCTCAGCCTAATTTGCACAGAAGTTATTCAGTTCTACTATCCCATAGAGGCAAACTGAGTTTTGAACAGTCTGACTAGTGGAGCTGCCATATGAACCCAAGTATCTTCACATCCAATCTGTTTCTACCACTGTGTGCACAATGGCGGGAGCCAGGATGGACCGACTTGGTCTTCTGGAAATTCTTTGGCTTGATTGCTTTTGTATCCATGACTTCTGGCCTGCTTCAACCTTCTGCCCAGCTACCAGTGTCTGCCTGGAGCTAGCAATGGGATTCCCTCTTTGTGATAAACCATTTTCCCCTTCATATCAGTGGTCTCTACTCCCACAAGCTCTAGCCAACCTCCAAAATGCCCTGGTTTGAGGGTCCAGGAAATGTCTCTGCAGAGATCATCAGGCTCACCGAGTGGGTTTCCTGTAGGAACAGGCCTTGCCAGGGGTCTGGCAGATACTTGCACATGAAGAAATGTCCCTGCAAGGAAACATCTGGGTTGTTGGGATGGCTTGTGTGCATGTGTGATTGAGACCCTGATAGCTCATCCCACAAGGGGATGCTGGGAAGTAGACCTGGCCTTATAGGCTCCTGTCAGAACCTCAGGCACACACACACAGAGGGTCACACATAGCTCCGGGCAGTCCCACTTCTCTAGATCTCGTGCTGGGAATCTTTCAAGGGAGAGAGGGGTTAGGAAGAAAGGGTTGACAGGGCTGATATGCTAACAGTTCCTTCCCTGCACTTGCCTCTGACCAGTACTGGCTTAAACTGGTCATACACATTCAGTGTCTTGTATAATCTGGCTTTTATCCACACTTAG
>JADRCH010000120.1:1554002-1612452 GCA_019843965.1 Rhynchomys soricoides
TGTTCAACTTTCAGAGAAGTGCAGGTTTGCCCATAGTCACCCCGATGGGATGAAGAGCTAAGTTAATCTGTCAATCACCCATGGTACCCCAACTTCAGCTAGGACTGAATATTTATGGTCCATAGGATGGTACAAGGATTCCAGGTCTTCAGCTCAGTCTGCCTCCTGTGCCAATGTGCTGGCAAACCTCTTGTTCGAATCTTCAGAAACAACCAGGTAAGGCCTGGACGATCCCAGAGTGTCTACCGGACATTGTGGTGCCTCTGGGGGTCTCTACTGCAGTCTGCTCAGGGTAGGGACATGTAGGACTTCCCAAATGGCAAGACTCTGAGTCAGGTATGGAGACAGTCTCCTCTGCCCCTTCCTAGTTGGACCCTAGCTCCCTGGATCCCCAGCCTGTGCTGCACACATAACAGCATAAGTTCAAGGGTAGGTTCCATCAGTTACCAGAGAAGTGAGGAAGTAAGCCTTGCCAGCTGGAATCTCCACACCATTGCCTTGAACGTAAAAGACCAGCCTTGATTCTGATCAAACTGTCTGCTCTACTTTTGACATTAAAGTATCCCAAAACCACGATGGTGATTGGGGATATAATTGTTCAGTTGGTTTGTTTGACACAGGGTCTCAATATGAAGCTATGGCTGGCCTGGAACTCATTACATAGATCAGGCTTCCCTGGAACTCAGAGAAAGAAACCCGCCCGCCTCTGCCTCCAGGTACTGGGATTAAAGACATGTGCCACCATGTCCAGCTTAGATGTAATATTTTAAAATCTAAAAATCCCTTGCGTATAGAAGTTGAACACTAAGTAGGAACCCGTATATTTTTTTTTTACTCATTTATATTACACAGACATTGAATACCTTAGGGGACATGGTGACACACAACCTGAATCCTAGCATCTGGGAGGCAAAGGCAGAAGGATCTCCCGATCATGAGTTCATGATCATCCTCAGCTACATAGCAAGTCTGAGGTCAACCTGGGCTACATGAGCCAACCAGTGACAGTGTTTCTGAACATAGGCTTTTCCTCTGTGAAGTGAGCTGATGGTGATATCTTTCTCCCAGGAAAAATATGGTGATAAAGAGAGATGTCATACATATAAACATATATACATAAAAACGTATACACAGATATACATACAATACACATATACACTGATATACGTATATACATATACACAAACAGATATACAGACATACATATACACAAATACACAGATATACAGATATACATATACACATATATACATATCACAGATATATATATGTGTAAACATATACACATATACATATATAACATATGTAAACATATTTATATATACATATACATACATATATTTTCTGTTTGTCCCTGAACTTAATGTAAAATATGGCAATCACCCCTCAGTATCCATGGGAGTTGTTTCAAACCCTCTAAATTACAGAATTCTACAGCTGTTCCAGTATCATCTAAAGTAGTGGGATATTCCCACATAAACTTGATGCCACCCCCTGTAGCCTTTATCCCCAGATTATGTATATGAGCTATAACATAGCCACTGTTTCTATATGATTGTTGAGCCCTGTGGTGTAGGAACCAAACACAAGAGAAAAAACCCTACACATGTTCATTACAGATCCTTTTTTAAAAAAACTAGATATTTCTGATTTTTGCACAATTCAGTTCCCAGATGTAGAGAATCTTGATCCAAAGGGCAAGCTGTAGATTTGCTTTCCATTCCAACTGCTATGGCCCAGGTCTATTGGACATTACCTTTGTCACAATGTCCTCCATCATCTCTAGGGGATTCCCAGGGTGACTCACACTCTGCTGCACAGATGTCACAGCTGCTGGCGTCTCTAACCAGTGGAGGAGGTAAAAGTGCTTGCCCTAAGCCCAGGGTCCTCTTTTCTGTTGGCTCCTCTCAGAAGTGGCACAGCTTCTCGGACATGGCCCCTGTATCTGGAGTGCCTGGCTTCTATCTAAATTCCAATTGTCATTGTCTTTGCTGTGTTCTAGTAACTTTTCTGGCCACAACACAAAGAACAGTTGAACTGAGGGTCCCAAGTAGATTCCACAAGACCTAGGGCCTACGGACAGCCCAGGACACCACCTCATAGTACATCGTGAGGGGACATTTCTTTCCCATCACATCTTGATGCTTGTCACACCTCAGGTCCTTTCCAAGACAGTCAGCATCTTGGGCATCTGTGTCCTTCAAGGAAGCAGCCCTACCACATGCCCCAAAGTAGATGACCTTATAGCCCGGGGACCCTTTGGTGGTACAGCACCAAAAGCTGTGTCACTGAAGCTTAGGGTCCCCCTGCATGATATCTGTTCACTCCTCATCCTGGCCTGCCACTCCCTCAGGCACAGACTTAGGCCAGGATCTAGAATGCTAAATGTTATTTCTGGAGTTATTGAGAGTGAGGGGCAGAATACAGACAAGGTCCAAATGCTGACCTTGCTCATAATACTCACTGATGGTCTTGGGCCTGATGACCATCCTGGGTCTGCCTCAGAACCCTCTGTCGCATCTTCATCCCAGAGGCCTCAGCTTGTAGGTAGATTTTCTGTTCCTCTGCAGGAGCACTGCCTTGCCTTAAAGTCACCTTCACTGATAAGGTCATATGTAATTTGGGACCAGTTGAGCAGCAAGCCTGGGGAATTCCAGAGCCCAGAAGGGGAGCAGGGATAGATAAATCCAAGTAGCTTCCGATAGAATCAGGGACAGTGGCTACAACCTTTCTCCAGCGGAGATGCAGAGTTGTCCAGGCAGGCAGGCAAGGTCAGCCTGCCACCGGTTAATGCCGGGAGAGAAATAAAACCACAAGCAGATGGAAGGACAAGCATTTCCATAGGTGTTTGCATTCCTCCATCTTACAAGACCGGCAGAGAGCCTGACCATTCAGCCAAGGTGAAACAAAGGACGGCTAGTGGGTTGTCTCAGAGGGTTGAATTGGTCCCAGAGGTTGGTCTTATTTCTGTTTGAGTAGTCACAGTGTGATGGTACAGCTCTGTGGTAGCATTCGTCTCCGGCTTCCACGCAGTCTCTTTCCACCCATGCCTATCTAACACGCTTCACCTTGCTCTCTGTGCACCGGAAACACTGCATCTTCCTGTTCCCCAGTCCTTGAACTACCCTCAATGTCTTCACTTAAGTGCTCCCTGCTCCGTTTCATCACCACCTCTGAGATGCGATCACTTCCTCCACCTCTCGGGTTCTTCTGTGAGATGCAACCTTTGCTTCCCCCTCATCTAGCCTGTCTCTCATAGTCATCCTTCAGTATGTACCTCCTGACCAGGTCGTGAGCATCCGAGAGAGCAGTTCCTACTCACATGTCACCCAGAACCTGCCTGCAATGGAGGCAACCTGCATTGGCTGAATGAGTCTTAGCCTCTTTGTAGCACCAGTGTGAGGCATGCTGAGGGCTGGGGCCTGGTGGTCACCCCTCCAGATCTTGCCAGCTTGTGCCCAAGGCATGGCAACAACACTGTGTTCAGCACAGTACCTTCTCTAAAAGTTACCAGCGGACAATAGAAGCCACTTTCCCTGGATGATGAAAGCCTGTGGTACCCAGTGTGGAGGGAAAGCAAGCTACACAGAAGATCCATAATTCGAAGGCACCAGGTGACGTGGATGCTGGCTCTGTAAACTTCAACAAGATATTCCTTCTCTGGTCTGAGTTAATTCACATAAAGTGAGGGGGTGGGACTCAATTATAGCATCCACTTTTAATGGGTACTTGTATTTTTTGGCAGGCCCTGGGCTAAAACCTGTATATTCAACACAGGTGATTCCCACAGCCTTCATATGAAGCAGGCACTGTTATTATCCCCATTTTGCAGATGGGGAAACTGAGTATTAGGAAGTTTATGTAACTTTCCCAAGGTCACATGGCTAGAAAGAGACAGAGCCCAGGTCTGAACACAGGTTAGTCTGTCTCCTCCAGCAGCAGAATTCTCCACCTTCCTCCTCTCAAAGGATCTCCTGACCCCATTACCCAGAAGCACATCAGTCTGAGAAGAGGTAGTTTAGGATCCACCATGTTCCTGCAAAGCATGGGCACTATAAAGCTCACACACCATAGTGACCCTGTCACAGTGAGAGCCCCAGCAGCCACACAGCAGCTCTGAGCTGCGTTAACCCTTAAAAGCCAAAAACCAGCTGGAGGAGCAGCATCTAAAGTGGACCGGCCCCTGTAGACAAGAGGAGCACTACCTAAGCCCAGAGTCCCCATCCTGCCCCCGACCCCTGTTATTACCTCTCAGGAAATGTGAGTTTTCATCTGAGAAGAGTCCCTGGGGCCATGGGGAATGGCTGGGAGAAGTTAATTTTCAAATTATCCTTTCATCTCCAGGGAAATTGGAAGTCTGAAGAAGCAGATAGAGGGGATGGGATTCAGCACAAGATGTGCTAAGCCCTCACACAGAGCAAATTAACACAGGCACAGAGAAGAGGGAGAGCAGTTTGGTGTTCTTAGGCCAGACTGTCATGGTGTGTGTATGTGCATGTGTGTGAGCATGCACATCTGTGTGTCAGGAGAGCCACAGAACCCTGCCAGGGAAGCCCAAGGTCACCCTGGGAGCACAGGGGATGACAGTTTCACCCGCCTTTGGCTAGGTCAGGTCTTAATTGAGAAAACCAGCCTCCACCCCCGGGTCTGTCCCTTACACCCTAGGTCTGTCCCCGGGCGCCCCTCCTTCTGGTTTCTACAGAGATCAAAGGGCTTGAAAGAGGCACAAGAACTGCACAAATGCCTCCCATTTGGAGAGGGTCTCCCTGTGATCAGCCTGTTGTCAAGCCCAAAGTCTTCCATGTAGGAAACAAGCCCACATGGCACCTTGCATTGTACCATGGTCAAACTTCCTAAGAGTCAAGGAAATCAGAAGAGAAGGCACAGGTGAAGAAAAACTCAAGAGCAGGTCAGAGCCAGTTCTTGTGCATTGTAGTAAACACTTTGGACATGGTGAATGTCCACTCTCCACCCCCAAATGGTTGTTGTTGAAGCCAGCTGCCGCCAGATGTAATGATCAAGACGACAAACATATGGCAAACATCTTCCTGGGCATCAGTTTCAGGTTAAAAAAAAATGAGAAAAAGATGTATGTAGTAAAGTAAAATAAAATAGCAAGATTTTATAATTGATGGCAAAATTGCTATACCTTTCCACATTTGGAAGCCAGTTCTGCTATGTGGAAATGCTGGTGTCCCTCTACCCTGTGCACCAGTCGCTAAGGGCCCACCAGTTCTCCTCCATTCTTAAGGGCCTGTGTGGACATCTGAGTGACACAGAAGGAGTGAGGATCATCTGCCACACTGCAGGACACAGTTGTGGCCAGGGTACTCCAGAGTTAGCCTGCACAGACTCAGTATTGCATCTCAACTAGCTGTAATCGTTAATAGCACCACATCTCAACTGTCCAAAGAGCTCAATTTGGATGAAAAGCTGTGTATACCAGATGGCTTTCAAAGGTAAGAGGAGGCAGCCTATAGGCACACTTCCTAGAAGGAAGACTCTAAGGCTCTGGGACCTTAGAGCAGGGAGGATCTGGTGTATCTCTTCTTGGTGTTACATTCTCTAGGTCCCACTTAAGACAAGCTTGCTGTGGATAAAGGCTGTGTGTCAATTCTGGGACAGACACATAAAGGCCAGATTAAGGCAGCCCCTATCAGAAATGGACAGACTATGGGAAATGATTTGTTATAGTGAGGGGAGGGAGCACCCCAGTCAGTTCTGGAGTCTAAGTGCAAGAACACCAGTAGGAGATAGAGCTAGAGCCAGGGACCAGGAATAAGGTGAGTTGAGGTAGAGGAAGTAGGTGAACCAGATGAGACCCCTGGATCCGTGGAGGGGTATTGATGTCACTGCAATACACAAACGAGGTGTCTTTCTCCTAGACTTTCAACTCTGGGCACTGAATTAGAACGGTGAGGTTGTCCTGGTGCCAAGTGCATGCTAATGACAGTCATAGGAGTAACCTTGTATGTTGACTTGATTCTCTGGTGGTGACTTTAAGACTCCACATACTTGTTACCTTGCTCTCTTGGTCTGTCCATATGGCTAGTTATACCTGACAGCAAGATTAAAGTCCAAGGGCCCTGGCATGGACTATGTATTAGCAATGTGATCTTGGGAGACTTAACAAAATCTCTCTATGCTTTAATTTATATATGGCAAATATCTATAGGCAACTATAATTTACATAAGAGCACTGCAGGTCTTCCAGACAGCCTGACTTCCATTCTGAGCACATGTGTCAGGTAGTCCATAACCACAGCTTCCAGGGATCTGACACCTGTGTCCTTCACAAACACATGTACATGCTGACATCCAGATATACACACTTGCAAGTAACTAAAAACAATAAAAGTGAATCTTTAAAAGTTTATCTTGAGCACCATTTCTGAGTTATGCAAGCATTGACATAACACTATTTATGTAAAGCACTAAAAGTCAGTCCAAGAACATAGCAAGTTCATAGGGAGTTAAAGTTCACAGAGTCCATAGGAGACAGTGATAATGGGGATGTAGGTACTGGTCACCTGCTGTAGGTGACAACTCTGAATGGGAGCAAAGCAAAATATTAAGATAAAAGCAAGATACCACTTTCCCTGGGACCTTGGATCTCTTTGGACACCTTGATAAAGATTCTGGTTCAATTGCACCAGCTGGTACAAGAAGATCCTTTGGAATCTCTGGAGGTCTTCTTGTCCAGTTTTTCACTTGCCGAGAAATGGCTCCAATGAGTTAACCAAGGTCACAAAAAGCAATTTCCAAACACAGTTACTCTGAAACAAATCTCTACTTTCAAACACAGCCTGATGCCATAGCATGGTTCCAATGAGCTTTCACGCTGGGACCTGAGATCTGTGACACCAGGTAAGCTAGGGAATGAGCAGGCTAGGCAATATCCAACATTCTCTCTCTTCTTTCTTTATGTAGGTTTGCTTGGTATCTGGTTGCATTAACACATATTAACTGCACAGATGAATGGGTTCATTAAGATATTTCCATGCATACCTATAGTTTGTATTGATCACATATCTACAGCCAAAGCAATACAAAGCAGCATACAAAGGAATGTCTTCATGCCCACATTCATGTGACACTTTTTACAATAGTTAACATACAAATCAGCCTAGAGCCAGTAGTTTTTACTTCTTATAGGCAAATGAACCCCCCTGGAAGCTGTGAAAATGCAGACTCTGATGTGGGTTAGGGCAGGTCTGGTGAGGCTTGGGGCTCCACATGTCTGGGGGAGGGCATCTTCCTGTGCTGCTGCTGCTGCTCTAGATCTCAGGGGATAGCAAAGCTAAAGGTCAGCACCATCACAGGCAGAAAGTGAGGGTGTGATTTAAAATGTCCTAGTTATTATGTTTAAGAAATAACGGTACAATAGTGGCACAGCTGTTACAGAAAGAACCAACCACTCTTGGATTGCATTTAAGGCCCACTCCATGAGATGAACCCACACCTGACACTATTAAAGTGACCAGAAACCTGAGAGTAGTCAGGTCATGTAAACAGGGGTGGGAGAGATATTATTATTGAAACAAGAAGAAGAAAATATAGATGGACTTCATGTTGGTAACATATTCCATTTAACCCAAACTATCAAAACTATATCCGCTTCAATATATAATCAACATAAAAATTATCAGTCCAACTGACATTCCCCCTCACCCAACTGAGATATTTGTAATTTGGTGTCTTTTATACCCAAAGCATGTCTCAGTCCAGAATGACAAGTTTCCCATCTGCTGTCCCTATGTATAGCCATTGCCCACAGTCAGGTTCTTAGTCATTTCACAGTAACCCCCGGCCCTCTATGTGAGCCAAATATGACCATTTTCTTGAGACTTACCTCACATTGATATATACCCATATAGCCTATCCCCACAACCTTGCAATGTGTGTGTCCAGGTTGATACAGACCAGGAGTAGCTAAAGCCCTGTGTTCAGTATCTGAAGGCCTACTTGCCCATACTCAGTGTCTGAGGGCATACTATGTTCAACATAAGAACAGGGTTGAAAATGCCTTCCCCATGGTTCATACCCTGTCCTTGTTTGGCCACATGTATAGAAGAATTTGTGTATAACCAGCCATGACCATGAAACACTGGCTGTGATTCCTTGGACAGGTTCCAGTGTGGCATGTGTGGACCCTCTGTGACTTTGGGGATGGCTCTTCTGCGGGAGAGACATCAATAGAACCAACTCCCCCAGTTCTGGACACACAGGCAGACTACAGGAGGGAATCCCCACAGCAGTCAAGACCCTTAGCGTCTACACCAGAAAGGAGCCCACTTTCATCTTCCCTGACCCGTGACTTACATGTGACTTTGAATGCTCTTCTGATTGTAGAGACCTCCTGAAAGTCTGTCTCCAGGAAGCCAGGTCATGTGGCTTTTCAGAGCTCTCTCTGGTGTGGCTAGCTCTTGTCTGAGAAAGCTCATGTGTGCTACTGCTTAATGCCAAACACATGAAGATCTGGAAAATTCAAGTATGTGGTGGCCTGTAGACAAAATAGCCCCGTCCATGAGGCTACTCCATGAGCGGTATTTGGTGGTTAAGCAAACCTCCTCTTTTATTTCACTGTTGCAGCAAAGCCCCCTGGACTTGGGTCACACTTTTCCATTCCAGAAAGTTCTTTACCATGCACCTATCTCCTCCAGTGCTCTAAAGAGCACATCATTCAGTCAACAGGTATGGATTGAGCACCTGCACGTCCAGAAATTCAGCAGAAGCAAGTTCTTGTTTTGATTCAGACTTTGGGTATGGGTGTGTTAGGGTCAGATGAGGGCAGACAGGGATGAATAGTTTTTAAAAAAAAGCCAGCACACAAATGGCTGCATGTGGCCAATGTTCTGTGGACTGCCGTGTACCTGACGGGCTGCCACTTGATGCCGCAGGGCAACCAGGCCCCAGGTGCAGTCGTTCTCAGATCCTGATGGCTAGACCTTCCCCGATTTGTTACCCAAATATCCCCACATGCTCCGATTCATTTTTTTTCTTTTGCTTATCTGCTACAAGCCTGCCTCTGCCTGGGCCCTGGGTTTCCTCAGACCTCCGTGCACAACTATCCCTGTCTGTGGGATCCCCTCATAATGGGAAAGGAATGGATGACGCGTTTGGGCGATGCGGAGATGGATCACTGTGTCATTGGAGCAGTGATAGGCAGAGGAAACATAAACAACAGAGTTCCAGGCCCCTTTTACACCACTGGCCCTCCCGACACACACTTTTCATCTGCCTGCTGATTACATCTGAAATGGACCATAAACACACCACAGCCTTCAGAGGGAGGGTTCACAGCTGCCGGCATTAAGCAGCCACAGAATCATCTTTGGAGGAAAATAAAACACAAATATATTTACAAAACATTGTCCCCGGGGGGACGTGAGCGGGCCGACAGTGTTTTTCCTATTCGCGAGCTGACCTTTTCCACGAGTGCTCTCTGCCCACCCTCACCTCTGCCCTCTCTCCTGTTTTAGGTGGGGCCTAAATTTGCACAGATTTGTGCTTAAATAACAAGCACTGCTGTCCCACCCAGGGCCAGGCAGCAAAACACCAGCTACTAGGACATTAGAGGCTTGCAATGTTCTCAGGGGAATGGGAGCCAGGAAGAAGGATTCTGGGTTGAATCCTTTTACCACAGCAAGCCAGGGTCTTCACTTGAGGTTTTCTGTTTTTGTTTTTCCCACAGTAGCTGGTGAGAGAATGTTCAAAGTACTGTAACATATCATTGGGGGAAAAATAGTATTTTTAGAGTCAAAAGTAGTCATTACTGGCAATTTCTTCTGGCTTCATCTACAAATATTTGGCTACTATCACCAGTCACTGCCCGTGTGCCATACATTAGCTAGGCACACTGCAGGAAGTGAGTCACTTCACCTTTATGCCGCAGAGAGGTATCTCAGGTGCATTTCTCAGCTGTAGAGGGCAAGATAAGGACTGTGGTCTGGTAAAGTTGTGCTACTGGGAAAATACAAGCAAGGGAGATGGTGCAGGATAGGGCAGGAATCAAGCCAAGAAAGTGGCCTCAGTCCTTTACCTCAGCCCCATCCATGGAGAGTTTCAGAGTTTCTATTACTCTTCCGAGTTCATCCCAGCACAAGGCAAGGACACTAGGCTTTCAGCTACAAGGTATTCCACCCTGGGCCTGAGGCTGCCCCAATCCAGTACTCAAAGTGGGCCTTAGAGCAGGTTAGCACAGAGTAGGAAGATGGTTCCATGGGTCCTGGGGCCGAGCATCTCCAAGGCTCACTTGGGTGTCAGTTTAATGACTATCTTATACATCCAACGGTCCAGGTCACCTTTACTCTTCAATAGAAGCAGAATAAAAGTAACTCAGCTTTGATCACAAAGAGATAGTGCAGGAGCCCTGTTATCCTTAGCTGTCTGCTATGTGGATCTCTCAAGGTCATTTCCAATGTCCTTAATCATGTGGTTAATCTGATGGCACCAGGCTCGGCCTTACCTTAGAGCTGACTCTAAGCTGGAGAAGATGACAGGGCTGGTGCAGCCCCAGTGACTGACAGCCATGGTCTATTGAAGTCTATTCCCCATGAGCAGGGACTCTGTCACATTAGCTCTCTGGGTCAGAAAGGGGCCTTTCCCAAGGGGTCTGCTTGTGTGTCCCTTCAGTGTCTCTACTGCCAAACCTCTGGCTTGAGGATCCCAGCCTCAAGGCACTATATAGTGTCACAGCCTAAAGGAATTGTTCTTGGCCTGACTCCAGGAGTATGTATTCCCAGCTATGCCTGACACCCCATCACCTCAGCTACTGCCTTCCCTGCTCTCACTTGGCACCCCCAAATGGCCATCCCTGAGGGGGTCTGAATCAGAGCTCTCCGGCCCAGGACAAGACAAAGCAGGAAGGCTAGACCTTGGAATCTGTACTCAGAGTTTACAACTGGGTTCAGCCACTTTGTAATGAATGTGCCTGCTTCTTCGTACCTCCATCTTCCCATCTGTAAACAGAGACAGTGGGCCTCTAAATGCAAAGAACAACAACCAGGTAGAAGCACCTTGTGCGGTGTGCACTTTCAGCTTTCCCCCAAGATAGTGCCATGTCTTTCTGTCACACCAATTCCTTAATGCCTGGCCATTTTGTGTATTTGAATCTAGTTATAGTAGTCTTGGTGAGTGCAGAGAATAAGGTGGAGAAATGGCCCCTCTATTAGCTTGTCATTATTATTATTATTATTATTATTATTATTATTATTATTATCCTCTCATACATTACATCCTGAATGCATTTACCCCTCTCTCCCCTCCCCAGTCTCTCTCACCTACAGCCCCTTCCCCAGATCCATCCCCACTTTACCTCCCCCCACAAAAGAGCATGCCTCCCAGGGGCATTAACCAAACAGGGCATCACAAGCTACCGTGAGATCAGGCACGTCCCATCAAAACAAGGTTGACTGAGGTAACTCAGTAGGAGGAAAAGGGTCCTCCAAACAGGCAAAAGAGTCAGAGACAGCCCCTGCTCCCACTGTTAGGAATCTCACAAGAACACCAAGATACCCAGCCATAACGTAGTCGTGGAGGGCCTATGTTAGACCCCCACAGACTCCCTGATCTCTGTGAGCCCACTTGAGCCCAGGTCAGTCGATTCTGTGTGCCTTGTTCTTGTGGCATCCTTGATCCCGTTGGCTCCTCCAGTCCTTCCTCCACAGAGCTCTCTGAGCTCTGTGCATTATTTCACTGTGGGACTCTGCATCTGCTCCCATCAGTTGCTGGATGAAGTCTCTCTGATCTCGATGATGATGATGATGATGATGATGATGATGATGATGATGATGATGATGGGCTCCAGTCCCAGAACACTCTGCAGGCAGGACAAAGTGTAGGTTGAAAGTTTTGTGGCTGGATTGGTGTTGCAATCCCCCTACTTGAGACCTTGTTTGGTTACAGAAGATGGCCAGTTCAGGCTCTGTCCTCCATTACTGGGGGTCTTTGCCTCTATCACTCTCATAGATTCTATGGTATTTCCATTGCGCTGGGTTTCTACCTCACCCCTGAAGTACCCTTTGATTCCAGTCCTTTCTCCAAGTATTTTCTCCCCCACACACCTAACCTCTCCTGTTCCCCACTCCACCCACCTCCAGTTCACTGGCAAAATCTATTCTATTTCCTCTTCCCAGGGAGATCCTTGTGTCTGGTCTTAAGTCCTCCTTATTGCTAAGCTCTGTGGCTTGCAGACTGTAGCGTGATTATCTTTTACTTTACAGCTAATATCCACTTATAAGTGAGTACACACCATATTTGTCTTTCTGGGTCAGGGCTACCCCTCTCAGGATGTTTTGTTTCCTAGTTCTATACATTTGCCTGTAAAACTCATAATTTCATTATTTGTAACAACTGAGTAATACTCCATTGTGTAAATGTACCACATCACCACATTTTCTGTATCCATTCTTCAGTTGAGGGACATCTGTTCCCAGTTTCTGGCTACCATGACTAAAGCTTCTATGAATATAGTTTAGCAAGTGTCCTTGTGGTAGGATGGAACATCCTTTGGGTGTATGCCCAGGAGTAGTATAGCTGGATCCAGAGGTCTATCAATTCCCAATTTTCAAAGAAACTTCCATATTGATATTTAACGTGTCTGCACAAGGTTTTACTCTCACCAGCAATGGAGGAGTGCTCTCCTTGCTCCACATCCTTGCCAGCATGTGCTGTCACTTGAGTTTTTGATCTTAGCCATTCTGACAAGTGTAAGATGGAATCTTAAAGTCTTTTTGATGCGCATTTCCCTGGTAGCTAAGGATGTTAAACATTTCTTTGTTTCTCAGCCATTTGAGATGCCTCTGTTGAGAATTCTGTTTAGATCTCTACCCCATTTTTAATTAGATTATTTAGGTTGTTGATGTCTAGTTTCTTGAGTTCTTTATATATTTTGGATATTAGCCCTCTGTCATCTGTGGAGTTGGTAAAGATCTTTTTCCATTGTGTGGGCTGCTGTTTTGTCCTATTGACAGTGTGCCCTCCCTTACAGAAGCTTTTCAGGTTCATGAGGTCCTATTTATTAACTGTTGGTCCTAGTGCCTGCACTATGGCTGTTCTGCTCAGGAAGTTGTCCCCTGTGCCAGTGGACCTGAAGCTGTCCCCACTTTCTCTTCTATCAGGTTCAGTGTGTCTGGTTTTGTGATCAACGAGGATCTATTTGCATTCTTCTACATACCATCATCCAGTTAGACCAGCACCATTTGTTGAAAATGTTTTCTTTTCTCCATGATATAATTTTGGTTTCTTTATCAGGTGTCCGCACATGTGAGGATGTACTGGATCTTTGTTTCAGTTCCACTGATCGGCATGTCTGCATGCCAATACCCTGCAGTTTTTATTACCACAGCTCTGCAGTACAGCTTGAAATCAAAGATGGTGAAACCTCTAGAAGTTCTTATATAGGATTGTTTTAGCTATCCTGAGGGGGGTTTGTTGTTGTTAGTCTTTTTTTTTTTTTTTTTTTTTTTTTGGTTTTCCATATGAAGTTGAATATTGTTCTTTCAAGGTCTGTAAAGAATTGTATTGATGATAATGATGGTTCATGTCTTTAATCCCAGTACTCTGGAGGCAGAGGCAGACAGATTTCTGAGTTCAAGGCCAGCATGACGTACAGAATGAGTTCTAGGACACCTAGGGCTACATAGAGAAATCCAGTCTTGAAAAACAAACAAAGAATTGTGTTAAATTTGTAGATTGCTTTTGGTAAGACGGCCATTTTTACTATAGTAGCATATGTCTTAAACAGGTTTTTGGGGGAGGGAAGGTTGGTTGGTTGGGTTTTTTTCCCCTTATGGGTTACCATCTGAATTCTTTCAGAGAGCACTGGGTGCCCTACTTTATTTCCCATTGATCTAACTAACACAAGCTTGCACTCTGCCCTCTTTGTTGAACTCCTTATGTTTGCTATACAAATGGTTCCTTCTATAGAGCCTTCTAGAAAGCCCAACTAAGAGAAAAGGCAAAACACTGTATGACTCTGAGAGTCCAGGACATGGCCTGCTCTGCCTTTCTCCCACACATACAAATAGTGTCCTAGTTCTTGGCAGCCTAATTGAACATCAGTCACAGAAGGGGAAAGAGGAGCCATTTTGTCCCAGCAGTGTGGCTAGATGTGTTTCCCTCTGGAATGTAGGGTCAGACTTCAGGAAATGTCTTTCCATTGTAAGTCTAACCTCACATGAGCTCTGTACTTGGGCAGGCACAAAACTGAGAAATCCTGACATCCAGACACTGAGTTACCACAGTTCTATCCCCAAGTAGAGCCCCCTTCTCTTCTGTGTGTGATATATCTCCTGTAGTTTGCTCAGGAGTCACTATGAGGTCTCTACGTTATTCTTGCAGAAGATTTCATGACCAGTATAGTTGGTGGATTTCAAAAGAATTTGACTCTTGATAGTGGCTGGTGACTGGCTTTGGGGAAGGGAATCACTCACCCTTTAAGCTTATTAATAAATAGAATTGTACATTCATTTAAAAGCTTTTTCCAAGATGCTGAATTTGTTCCTGAATTTGTTCCTGGTGTTGTGCTACTAAGCACCAGGAAGCCAAGGTGCAGGTCACAATTGCATGCCTCTTAGCCATTCTGTTTGACTCAATGGTTTCTAACCTTGGCTGCACAGCACAAGGCCTGGAAGCTTTTAGAAAAGTACTTACTCCTAGTGG
This sequence comes from Rhynchomys soricoides, assembly GCA_019843965.1. Classification (NCBI taxonomy): domain Eukaryota; kingdom Metazoa; phylum Chordata; class Mammalia; order Rodentia; family Muridae; genus Rhynchomys; species Rhynchomys soricoides. The sequence continues at coordinate 1,568,667 of JADRCH010000120.1, forward strand.
AACTATCTCCACCTCTGATGTAGCATGGTGCTGTGATCTACAGTGTGTTGAGCTTCATCCATAGCTGGCTGTCCTGTGACCTGTGGGCCCCCAGGGCATGGGCTCGACATATCTCTGACCTTGCACACCATTTTCTTCTATAAAATTCACACTAACCCTATAAGCTGTAGGTATACAGGTATCTATAGGTGTCTGCGGAGAGCAGTATTGTGCCTATTTCAGTAATGAGGAAACTGAGGCACGGATTGCTTACATTGTTTGCCCAAGGTTATACTACATCGCAGAAACAGAAGAGAACCAGGGCAACCTCTGACCTGTTTTGCCTCTGCATGCAGAGATGTGAGAGGGGTGGTGGATATAGAAATGGCTGGAGTAGGCAGCAAAGGAGAGACTGAAGAGAGGAAGCTGGAGAAGGACAATGGCAGAGAAGAAGACCCTTGGATCCCCAGAATCCCCTTGTGACAACTAGAGAGAGAAAACATTTCCCAGGGTCACATTTCTACACAACAAAAGTAGGTCAGTGTCTTCAGCAGGAGACTGAAGGCACAAGCACTCAGTGATGACGATGGTCTCCGGCAGCAGCTCCTCCTTGCCTAGCAGGGAGGAGTGGAAAGGTCCCCTGTTCCTTTTCCCATAAATGCAACATATTTGGGGCAACCTCAGGGTCAGCCATGAAGCAGCTGTCTCTGTGCTCTTGTCCAAACGCTTCCTGTCCCCCTGCTCACCTGAACCCTTTCTTGTTTACCAGGACACCAACATCTTCATCTTCAACTGCTCAGCTCAGGTCAGTACAGCACAGGGTGAGCTCCAACAGGAGCTATATCTATGAGGGCCACAGAGAAGCTAACAACTGCCTAAGAGCCAGTGGATATGTCTATAGGATAATATATAGTATAGTATAGAATAGACTAGGGTAGGATAGGTATAATATAGTTAGTACATGTATAACAGTATAATACATAGTAATATATAATATAGTACATGTACAACAGTATGATACATAGTAATATATAATATTGTACATGTACAACAGTATGATACATAGTAATATATAATATAGTACATGTACAACAGTATAATAAATAGTAATATATAATATGGTACATGTACAACAGTATGATACATAGTAATATATAATGTAGTACATGTACAACAGTATGATACATAGTAATATATAATATTGTACATGTACAACAGTATAATAAATAGTAATATATAATATTGTACATGTACAACAGTATAATAAATAGTAATATATAATATTGTACATGTACAACAGTATGATACATAGTAATATATAATGTAGTACATGTACAACAGTATAATAAATAGTAATATATAATATGGTACATGTACAACAGTATAATAAATAGTAATATATAATATTGTACATGTACAACAGTATGATACATAGTAATATATAATATTGTACATGTACAACAGTATGATACATAGTAATATATAATATGGTACATGTACAACAGTATGATACATAGTAATATATAATATTGTACATGTACAACAGTATAATAAATAGTAATATATAATATTGTACATGTACAACAGTATGATACATAGTAATATATAATGTAGTACATGTACAACAGTATAATATATTGTATAGTTAAGTATATGTATAATATTTAGGTAGGATAGGTATATGTAAATAGTATAAAATACAGTAATGTGTAAGTACAGTATAGTATATGTATATGAGTATAATATATAGTACAGTATATATGATGTAGTATAGTATACATATAATAGCATAATATATACTATGGTATCATATATGTATAATAGGATAATAGACCGTGAGCTAGGGTTCAAATCTCAACCCCTTTACCTACTATGTGATTATGGACAACTTCTTGACCAACAACTTCTGAGTTGTTTTCTTACTTATAACATGAGACAGACATTCCAGGCTTGTTTTAAGAAGAAGGAATGGGGCCAGGCCGTGGTGGCGCACTCCTTTAATCCCAGCACTTGGGAGGCAGAGACAGGCAGATTTCTGAGTTCGAGGCCAGCCTGGTCTACAGAGTGAGTTCCAGGACAGCCAGGGCTATACAGAGAAACCCTGTCTCAAAACAAACAAACAAACGAACAAAAGCAAAAAAAGAAGAAGAAGAGGGAATGGGACTAACTAGATGGCTCAGTGAGAAAAGGCGCTTGCCATCAAACGTCATGACATGAGTTTAATTCCTGGGACCCATATAATAGATTTAATTACCATTGTCCTCTGGCCTCTATACTTGTCTTGTGGCATGTGTGTATACATGTACATGCACATATAATAGGTAAACAAACAAACATAAAAAGAAAAGATGAGTAGGCGGTGAATGCCTGTAATCCCAGCTCCCAGAAGGCAGAGGCAGGTAAATTTCTATGCATTTGGGGACTGCCTGATCTGCTTAGTGAGTTGTAGAAGAGCCAGGTCTACACTGTGAGACCCTGTCTCAGATAGTGGAGGACCAAGAATGGTATTCACAGGCATCTAGAAATGTATTTAAGGATTTTAGTAACCAGCAACTGATGCTGTTCCTGGTTCATTGTTATTACAGTGAGAGCCCAGGTTGACTTCCCTTGTGTGAGTGTGTGTGTGTGTGTGTGTGTTGGGAGGAGGGGGAGTATTAGCGATCAAAAGGAACCCAAGTGTTCCTTGGGTGCCTGCCATAAATGCATTTTGTGTCTGTTTGGAAGGTTGTTGTTGTGTTGTTTGTTTGCTAGAACAGAGTCTCGCACTGGTCTGGAATTTATCAATTAGGTTAGGCTGGCTAGCTAGTAAACCCCAAGAATCCACCAGTTTCCATGTGCCCACTCCTGGGATTACAAAGCCAGCACCACTATCCTAGGTCTCTTACATGGGTTCTAGGAATCGAACTTATGTCATTATGATTACACGGTAAGCATTTTACCAACAGAGCTCTCCTCAGCCTAACTCCCTCCCTTATTTTTGCTTTTTGTTTTTTGAGGCAGGGTCTCTCTACATAGAGAGAGTCTCTTTGTGCTGAAGACAGAGCAAATCTCTGCCGCCATCAACACAGGCATTGATGGTCAGAGTGGGGCCTCAGAGGGGGGCCTGGCTAGCTACCCTTGTTCAAGTTGTCCTTCAGCTGATATAATACATTATAGAGCACAACACCCTGTCACAATGTCAGAAGTTCAGATGACTTCATCAGGAGTACTTGAACAAAACTCAGAAACCCAGACATCCAAATGCTGACTTACCCCAACAGTATCCATGTGTAGAGCCCCCTTCTCTTCTGTGTGTGACATGTCTCCTGTGGTTTGTTCAGAAGTCACTATGGGGTGTCTACTTTATTCCTGAAGAAGGATCTCATGACCAGAATAGTTGGTGGATTTCAGAAGAACTCGGCTCTTGATAGTGGCTGGTGACTGGCTTTGGGAAGGGAATCACTCACCACTTAATCTTATGAATAAATGAACTTGCACATTTATTCAAAAGCCTTTTCCAGAACCAGGCTGGCTTTGAACTTACAAAGATCTGCCTGCCTCTGCCTCTCAAGTTCAAGTGTTCAACCCCCTCTCCTCCCTTTTTAATGGGTGAGAAAACTGAGGCCTCGAAAGGGTCTGTCATTAGCTTTCCCAGGATCACCTGGGACTTGAACAGTGGCATCAAAGCAGGAGCTACCTCTACCAGTTATCATGGTTCCTGACACCTACAGAGGTGACAAGTTCAACTCCAGACTGGCTGTGACCACCCTTGGCCTTTGCTCTAATTGCTTCCCTCTGTAAGCAGTGGCACAAGTGTGACCTTTCTGGAAAGGTTGTGTGCATGAGCAAGCTATCAGTCCCAAGTGCTGAAAAGCACTCCCCAGGTGCCAAGCTCTGGCTCTCTCTGAATTTCAACACCTCAATTGGCATGCCTTCCCAACAGCTGCAAGCTGCATGAGGACAGTGTGCATGTGTGCATGCATATGCATGCATGGGGGTGGGGTGGGTGGGGAGAAGAAAAGGAGGAAGGGGCAGGAGAACACAGAAGATTCCAGATGTCTTAGAGTCTCTTTCTATAAGGGAAGCTGTGCCTTGGTTGCCTGGCCCATGAAGCTGGCAGAAATGCTTCCAGGTCATGGGGGCCCTTCTTGCTGTCAGCTGAAGGACAACCTTCAACAAAGGTAGTCTACCAGGCCCAGCTCTGAGAACCAGCTCTGACCATCAACGTCTGTGTTGACAAGGGCAGAGATTTGCTCAGTCTTCAGCAAATAGGCAGCACAGCTGGGTGCTCAGCTTCAGGTTGTGGATGTCTAGTGCAGCCTCAGAAAGACATATAGATGGTGGAATCAGACAACTTTGAATCCCAGTCCTTCTGCTTCCTGACAGTGTGACTGTCAGCAAATGATCTCCTTAGCCACAGTGTAAGCTGCAGTGTGGACTGCCCTTGTTTAATCTCCGCTCCATGCCCTAGGACGTGCTATTCACTGAGGGCAATAGTGAGTCACTGAGGCCTAGGGCTGTCAGGTCCCAACCTAGCCTCTGTCTGTTGCTGTGATAAAACAGTCTAACCAAAAGCAACTTGGATGAAAGGGGCTATTTTCTTTTAGACTTGCAGCTTGACAGTCCATTACTGAGAGAAGCTAGGGAAGGTGCTCAAAGCAGGCACCTGAAGCAAAAGCCATGGAGGAAAGCCAGCTTCGTGGCTTGCTTAGTGCTCCTTCTGTTCCTTCTGCTTGCTTTTTCTATAGTCTAGGACCACCTGCATGCAGATAGTACTGACCACAGAGGGCTGGACCCTACAAGGACAATTAGCTTATCAGTACAATGTCCCACAGGACAATCTGAGCTAGGGAACTCTCTAATTGTCCCTCCCTGGGACTGTAGGTTTGGGTCAAGCTGACAATAAGAACTAACCAGCACACATCCCTAGGTGGAGACCATTCCATCAGTTGAACATCTGTGCACACCTGTGGGTCTCCCTTCACTCCCCTAAATGACTTCCTGAGAAGTACTCTAGGCTCTGCCAGTGCCCTGACCCCGTAGAGTCACAACTGTAGGGCTAGGGACCAACCCTCTTCCCTCTCTTGTGCAAACCTCCTACCCACCCTCATTGTACTGGAGTCAGAAAGGAAAGGCCCATGTCTGCCTGTGTTCTGCCCTTCAGACCCTACCCTATTTGCTGTTTCTATAGCGAGGCCTCAGCTGCTGCCACACTCTGAAGATCTTATCTGCTAGTATAACATTTCCCTACATTAGTGATTACATAGTCACTAATGTGTTTACACAATTTCTGTCTTTTTCCCTGCTTGTAAACTCCCCAAGAAAAGAACCTTGTGGAGCTAGAAGGGAAGACTTTGCAGGCTTACTTGCCACTCTGGTGGAGGACCTGGGTTCAACTTCTAGCGCCCACGAGGTAGCACACAATCACCCATGACTCCAGTTCTGGGGCATCTGATACCCTCTTCTGACTTCCTCAGGCACTAGGCATGCACACAGTACACTTAAACGCAAGCAAAACATCCACATACACAAACTAATAAATCTAAAACAAGAGAACGTTTATGTTGTTGCAGTGACTAGCATGCTGCCTATATTTGCTCACACTAAACTGATATCTCAGTTGATGAATCTGAACATTTCTGGATTCATCCCTACTGTCACCTCGTTACCATAAATGCTTGGGACAACTCCATGAAGCTATGGCATTTGTCCCCAATTTGTTGATGAAGAAACTGAGAATCCCAGAAGTGAGGTGACTTTGATCAAGCTGTGAGAAGTGAAGGCAGGATTCACTTGGAACCCTGCCTGGTTGTAAGGGGTCTCTGCCAGGTTCCTGCAGGGGAAAACCCAGAAGGGACCAACAATCAAGGACAAAGGACCCAAGGTAAGGCAAACATTGAGAGAGCCATGGAAAGGGGTACTTTGAGCCTCTTCGATAGCTCATCAGGAAGTGCCTTGCTGACCAGAAGCCTTGGAAGCTGGATGCTACCTCTTCAATCCCCCCCCCCTTTTTTTGGTCCATATATGAGGATAAAATTGGACAGGCAGGAGACTATGAGAGCCCATTCCCCATTCCTGGCTTGCAAAAAATCGTCTTTGGAGGCTGACCGTCAGTGCTTGCCAGCCAGCCTAAGGAGGCTCACTTCCAGGCTGCCTAGGGGGAGAAAACTCAGACCAATCCATCTGTGAACTTTGAACAATCTTGTGCCACATGGAGCTGTAAGAACACTGCCAGACCGTTTTTTTGGGGGGGTGGGGGGTGGGGAGGATTTAATACTACGGTGCCCACCCTAGTCTGTAAAACAATGTCTTTCTAAGCCAAAGTATAAAAGACAAGTCTTGTGTATTCATTCATTTTCTCTGTCAAGCGCCAGGATTTTTTTTGTCTTACATTTGGAAAGGGAGCGGAAATCAACGCAGCTGTTTGTGATCTTGAATCTTCACACAGCTTGAGCCGATCTTGGAGTGCAAAGATCTTCATGGGTGTCTCTGTTTTGTTGACAAGTTGTAGACTAGCCTGGAACTTGGCCAAGGTAACGATTCCTTTTCACATATGCCCTGTTATCTCGGGCATTCTGGACTCACCCTCCTTGTTGTTCTCTCTCTCCTGTGGCCAGCATGCTTGCTGTCACAGGCAATTATTTCTAGAGAGACTAGAATTATTTCTAGTGCCTCTCTGTTCAAGGGTAGCCCTGGAACTCCTGAAGAGAGTGATTGTGTTAGGGCCGAGCTTGGTAGCGCCTGTACATATCGATTGGGGAGGCTGCAGTAGAGAGACTGGGGGTTTGAGGCCAGTCGGGACTGCGTAGTGAGACTTCATTCCAAGAATAAAGATGAGAAGGAAGAAGGGCGAAGAGGAGGAGAAGAGCGGAGAGGAGGAGGAGGAGGAGAGGGAAGGAGGAGGAAAGAAAAGAAAAACGTTCGCAGAACCACTTTCAGACAAGTCTCCTCGTGTCTTACAGAGACCTCACCAGTGACCTTGTTACATGGACAACTGCCACAGTGCTTTGTTGCTTTGCTTAATGTGGGTTGGGAAGGAGGCGCACAGAAAAGGCAGAGGTGAATCAAAGCCAGCTGTGCAGGCATCATCAAGGCCAACACTGGCACCTTGGTTGGTTTGGGATGGGACTTGCTGAGTGTTCCTTAGATAAATGAAAGCTTTGACCAAATATATTTGAAAACCCCAGATAATCCCACTGGGAAGTACTTAAAATTCACCCCATAACCCAGAGCCTTTGGAAGAGCGATGTAAATAATAACAAAGCTTTAACTCACATCTCAGAAGTAACCTCTTTCTAATGGCTGGATATAAGTTCTCTTTATAAACATAGTTATTCCCACATAAACAATCGGGCAATTTAGGCGTCCCTAATGCTTTACTTATTAAGTAAGCTAACAGAATACAAATAACAAGAGGAAGACTCTAGGGTTTTAAATAAAGGAAGGAATCCCACAGTGCATTTCAAAACTCTAGATTTTTAAAAGTTACACTCTGCAGAGGTTTTTTCCCCACCAGCAGGCCCTTCTGTCAGCATGGATCTCCCTCACGAGTTAACTTAACAAGCCATCGCAGAGTCCTGTTGCCTGGGCTCCCTCCACTATCCCTGGAGGTCACACACTGGCCAGGAGCTTTTCCTGATCGTGAGATGCAATGCTGGTCAATACTCCTGCCCGGGGAATAGTCAAAGGGTAAGCACACAGGCTACCAGGAGGGCAGCAGTAACCAGACAGGAAGCATGATCAAGGGTGGGGAGGAGGAGGAAGAAGAGGAGGAGTGGAGCCTGCTACCTCGTGAGCAGTGAGAACATAGCAACCGCAGGCTGCATGGTGCCACAGTGGCTGCCCTCAGTTACACAGGCTACTTCTGGCCGAGTGTCTTCTGTCTGGAAGCAGATTTCATCAGGAAGTAGCAAAAACCCTGGGGCCTTCCAGGTTGGCTTTAACACTAATTAAAATTATCCAGTTACTGCTTCCAATGCTACCACTCCCCTACTGTGCCGTGTCACGAGAATAAAGCCTCTGTGGCATCTTTCTCCTTTTTAAGGGCGTGTATTAATTGCACAAAATGATGGATTTCTTGGTGACATTTTCATTCATGTGTTGCACTACTTTTCTCATTGCTGTGACCAAATGCCGGACAAAAAGCAACTTAAAGGGGAGGAGTTGTCTTTGGCTGGACAAAAATCAGCTTAAAGGGAAGGAGTTTTTTCTTTGGCTCAAAGTTCAAGGGGGGCACAGTCCATCACTCAGGGAAGGCATAGGAGCAAGAGAGTGTGACAGCTGGGCACACTGATTCTGAGGTCAGGAAAGGGAGAGGGAGAGAGAGAGAGAGAGAGAGAGAGAGAGAGAGATATGCTGGTGCTCAGTTCACTTTCTCCTTCTAATGCAGTCTGGAGCGTCAGCCTATGCAATGCTGCAACCCACATTTAGGGTGGGTCTTTCTATTTCAACTAATCTAGTCTAGAAAATTCTTCATGTACATGACCAAAGATTTGTCTCCAAAATGATCCTAGAGCCCATCAAACTATCAATCAATATAAACCATCACAAGCATACAATGTACTCTGCTCCCTTACAGTCTCCGTTTTGTTGTTTTGCCTTTGATGGTGCTGGGAACTGAACCTGGGATCTTGTGCTTGTTAGCAAGTACTCAGCCCTTGAGCTATGTCCCTGATTCATCAACCACTTTTACAGTAGCGCTTTCCAGTGTGTCTACACCTGGAAGATCTTATCATCATGACAATGCCTGGGCCACAGTACAGAGTGGCCAGCTTCCTTTATGCATGGTGGTACCTGATAACTTGCTCCTTTCTTTCTTTCTTTCTTTCTTTCTTTCTTTCTTTCTTTCTTTCTTCCTATCTTTCTTTCAATATTTAACTCACAGGAGGACTGTCTTAGTTAGGGTTTTACTGCTGTGAATAGATACCATGACCAAGGCAACTCTTACATGGACAACATTTAATTGGGGCTGGCTTACGGGTTCAGGAATTCAGTCCATAATGATCAAGGTGGGAGCAGGGCAGTTTCCAGGTAGGCATGGGGCTGGAGGAGCTGAGAGTTCTACATCTTCATCTGAAGGCTGCTAGCAGAATACTGACTTCTAGGCAGTTAGGATGAGGGTTTTCAAGCCCAAACTCACAGTGACACACCTACTCCAACAAGGTCACATCTCCAAATATTGCCACTCCTTGGGCTAGGCATATTCAAACCCCCACAAGGACTATAATGTATGGCCAAGGCTTCATATTGAGAACAAGGAGCAGCTGATCCCAAGTCACTTGAGGGCTTGTTTCAAATGTAGAACCCAGAGTCAGAATTCTAGGCTTGCTGGGAGGACATAGGGCCTATTCCTTTAACACTATCCTAGTGACTGCCAGGCTTCATAGGTAAAGAACCTGGTCCAGGCTATCATTGCCCCCCATTGAACAGCACAAGAAGCTCTGTTGCAGAGACTGAGCATCTCTCAAAGGGCCTCCTTGACTGATGCTCATCCCTTTAGGACTTCTGCCCTTGGGCTGGAGAAATAGCTCAGGAGTTAAGAGCACTGTCTACTCTTTCAGAGGACTCCAGTTCAATTCCCAGCATCTGCCTAGTGGCTCATAAATTTCATGGAATCTAACCACCTCTTCTGGCTTCTATGAGCATCAGACGCACATGTAGTACATAGACATACATGCAAGCAAAAACACCCAGACACGAAACTAAATTAAACTAAAATTTAAAATCATAAGGACTCTGTCCTTTAGAACCTGGGTAGTTACTTGAGCTTCTAGTCTAATGTTTCAGCTGCAGGGTGCTATGGGAACTGTTCCATGTGAGGGAGTGCCTTGAGGGCACGAATTCAGAGCAGGGAGTTGTGGGCTTGCCTTTAATGTCAATATCCCATGGTTATGCCTCAGCACGCTGCCTGGTGTTCAGAGTTCAAGCACTTGGGCTGATTTTAATCTAGTTGGCTAGCTGTGGTATCTTAGGGGAGATGCTAGACCATCTCTGGGCCTAGTTCCTCTTCTATAAATAAAAATAGCGATAACCATTCATCCCACAGGGATGGTAGGAAAATCAGAGAGAATATGTGTATAGTGCTGACTGTGGTTCTAGGCATGGGGTAAAGAACAGGTTCACAGATAATTCTTATTAATATCAGCATCACTAACGGGGCCACTCTGGTTATAGAGATTGATGTAGGAAGAATGTCTAATATAAAAGAAGGAGCAATTTGCTAAAAGACAAGTTTGAAGGTTAGGGACATAGCTCACATGGTAGAGTGTGGGAACAAACCAGCATGGTGGAGAGTGAAGCCCCTCATGTCTGCCTCAGGCGCTATAGCTCTGGGAGGGATGAGACACGCAGGAAGTGGCCTCAAGCCTCTGCCTACAGTCCGATGGGCAGGTGGGGGCTATGGACACCTCCAGGACACCGCCCGTTGGTGGGGGAGGGGGCCATTCCTGGGAATGCCCGACAGCCATCTCTGTGGGTTCTCGGGGCACCTCAGACACCACTGGGTGCCGCAGATGAGCTAGCAGGAGCGCAGCTGGGGTTCCTGCTGGGACTGGGTTTGGCAGCTTGGGGCACCAGCTAGCTGCTTCGGCTTGGGTGAATGGGTGCCCTCTGGAAGCTCTGAGAAGCCCTCCGCGAGAGATTAGACGTGCGGCTCCTTGATCTAAGGCCGGATCCCTCGCTTCCCATGGTGGATCGATTTGAATAGAGACAGTCCATAATTCTAAGGGGTTTATTGGAATCCTGATGAGTGGCATGGATGAGATCGTACCCCGTGATCTCTGGGAGGGGCGAAGCAGATAACCCGGCTATCTCTGGGAGGGGCAAGGCAGATATAGTAACTGGGAAGGGGCGTGGCTAAGCCTCTAGGTGTCTCATTAACATGGGGATGGCTTGGGGCTCCGTGACCACGCTTCTACCTGAGGAGGGGCTTGGTCTGAGAGTTTAAGGATACCTTATCTGCATGAGGGAGGGCTTGGCGTGTTGCTTCTACGTGACAGACCTCACATGACAGACCTCTCTACAAGAGGCTGTGGGGGTTGAGCTGTTTGACAGAAGCCAAGAGCCTCCCAAGAGCATTGGCAAACCCAAACCGTTTTCAGTCCTTTGTAGGGTAAACCCTACTTGGTCACCCATGGTTAAGCCTGTGCTCGACCAAAGGGCCAGGCTGTCTGTCACAGTCTACTGCCCCACAGTAGAGTGCTTGCCTAGTATGCATGAAGCTCTGGGTTTGATCCCCGATGTTACATGAAAACTGGTAGGGATTATGCACCCCTGCTATCCCACAACTTGGAGGTGGAGGCAAGAAAATCAGAAGTTCAAAATCATCCTCAACTACATGGTGAGCTCAAAGCCAACCTGGGCTACATGAGACCCTATGTCAACAAAACAACAAACAACAACAAAACAAAAAACCAACCAAACCACCACTCACAATAATATAAAGGCAGTTTGAAACTGATTTAACTAGGCCTCTCAATTGATTATATGTTTTTTCCCCCTTATCTGTAAGAATGACTATAAAAAAGTATGTGAGAAATTAAAACTTAAAAAGCTTGTAGGTGGGATCAACCTAGATCTGGACCAATTAGACTCTTCTTTTTTCACCTCGGCTTCCTGAGCAGCCTTTGAGTGCAGCCTCAACTATTGCCCACTGTGTGGGTCTCGCACATTCTTCTTTGTCTACTTTACCTCATTGTCCCCTCACACAATTGCCTCTTGTCCCTCATCCCTGCCCCTGCTCCAAGCCAAACCAGAAATTTGACTCTGGATGCTGCAACTTAGGAATGGGGACCAGGTGGGTGGGGAGCAAGCCCAGGTTCATCTCCTGGCATCCTTGATCCAGAATTCCTGTCCCCATCAGAAGCAGGCTGTTCTTGGGTCTGTTTCTTTTCCTCTGTTCTCATCCTTCTGCTCCTAAACAAACCCAGATTCCACATATGGATCTTTGTTTATAGTTCTCTTTAATTTGTTTTAAATTAGCTTACAAAATAATAGTTTTCCTTAAGGCATTTGCATGTATATGGGTTATAGTTCTCCCAGATCGAAGGAAAAATCTAGTCACTCAAGAGTAACTCATAGCTTCACTTTGTGGTGTGGGACAAAGGATGTGAGCTACAGGCTTCATCTCCAGCCTGTGTCACTACTGACAGGGCACAGACTTTCAAAGGTGGGGACCTGCTGAAAGGGAGTCAGGTCACTGAAGAGGCTGGGTCATTAGCCTCTTCTCTGTCATTGCTTCTTGGCCACTGTGACCAGCACTGGCCCTCCACACTTGGTGTGATGATGTCTGTGCTACCCTAAACTCAAAGGTACCACCGATAGAAACACTCAAAACCGTGAGCTGGAGCAACCGTTTCCTTTCAGTTGCTTTATATGAAGTATTTGTCACAGTGACAGAATACTGGGAAACACTTTTCGCCACTTTGATTGAGAGTCCGAACTTTGCTCTGGCTTACTCCATCCCCAAGGGCCCCTCACATGAAATGTCAGAGAATAGAATTGTTCTTACTCAGGATTCACAAGACAACGGCTTGATCCCTGCATTCAGGGTCTCTCTTCAGATGTCCAGCCACTTGTCAGATGACAAGACACTCAGTAGTCACTAAAGCTGTACACCCAGAGGCTTGCTCTTGAGCAGCCTGGATCCAGGGAATGTGACATCTCATACTCTTGTGGTTCACCAGTGCTGGCATCTGGGAGGAAGTGATATGTGGTTTATGTTCCCACTGGTGTGACTTGTTTAGACAGCCTTCTCCCGCCTACAGGAGGCAAAAGTAGCCACAGTGTATGTTTTTAGTAAGATATGTTTTCTTTTGTGGTTATACTAATTCTGTTTGCTTTCTGCACTGGTTCATTGAATGTGGGCTTTGTAGAAATTCTCTATAGAATGAAGCAAGAGGCACGGAAAACAAACAACCACCGTCCTATATGTAGCAAGGGAGCAGAGAAACCAAGATCTCTTAAGGTAGAAACAAACAAAAAATATGTCTGCTACTCTTCTTATTGTTTTTAGAAAACTAATGGGCATGCCAGATCACCCCATGGCTAGATGACCTTCACTGTGCCCGGTTCATCATGGTTTACTTTTGCACAGCTTCTACTGGAGCACTGGCTATGCTATTTATCATTTATCTGTTTCCCAGTTTGTTTCCCTTACTAGATTGACAGGCAGCTCTTCCATCTCTTCACTTGTGAGAAAGTCCTTAGGCAAAAGGACAATAGCCCTATCATCCTATAGCCAGAGTCTAGGACATGGTGTTAAAATGGTTGATCTCTGGGTTAATGACTGAGCCACTGATCAACCAATGTTTTACTAGGTGTTTAACTTTTAGTCAGGGCCTCACATTCACACAATGCCAACACCTGCAGGTGGGGAAATCTCAGTCTTTGGCTCTCAAAAACAACCCAGGGATATGGTGCTGTGCACTGATTTATAATCAGACCCCTTGCTGGAAGGACAAAAGAGATTAGAAGTTTGTTGGGTAGGAAGAATAGATATTGCAAGAATTCTCTCCCTGGGGGAGGGAGGAGGCAATTAAGCAATATCTAATTCTCTTCATAATGTCCTAAGGTTAAAAAAAAGAAGCTTCGTTTCCACCAGAGTTCATCCTGGGGAACCAGTGAGTTTTATTAAGCTTACTTTGGAAACATGGGTGAATGGTTATGGGCAGGAGCATTGAGAACTTAAAGTAGCCACAACTGGAACATCTACGCCCAGTACATGGTTATGCAGGCAGCCCTTCTTCTTCTCTTCCCCTAGTCTTTCCAAGCTCATGTATTCTACCCCCTCCCCAGGGTCCCTGAGACCAAGCACAAAACTAGAAAATTACAGATGAAAGGCTGGGAGGCATGGCTAGATGCTCAGGTGAAGGTCCAGTGACCCTCCCTGCCCCACTTCCTTCAATGAGTCTGCCAAGAGTTAACAAGCCAGCTGCGATGATCTTTTGCAAACAGATACAGCTGGTCTCCAAAGACGACAGTTATTCGGCTCAGAGGACAGTACTGTCTAACTGTAGATTGGCAGGGTTTCTGAAGGTCTGGGTCTCCACAGTCTAGGATGAGCTCTTACCTCAGCAAGTACTGAAAGTGAGTATTTGTGCCATCTCTGGGCACGTGCCCTAAATTGACACTATGCCTTAGGAAACTGGGGACAAGCACGCTTTCCCAAATGAATTAATGCTTTTTGGGTTTTGTTTCCTTTTCCTCCCAAATAGGCTCATGAAATGTTTTACTTTGTACAACCTTTTAGAGGAGTGCACTGTTTTCTTTCTCCTCTACAACTGAGGGTCTGCAGGGGCAGCTGACTCACTTGCATTTTCCCCATGACAGGCTGGCGTTTCAGATGTTTTTGGCTCTTTGCAGGACCGTCTTCTTGGGAGGTCAGGCAGACGGAGTCTACAATGAATGAAGGATGGGTTGAGGGGCTGGTCATTTCCAGGTCATCACTGAAGCCCAGTCCCCACTTAGCTAACGGTGGCTGATGTTGAAGATCTTAGAGGGAGGGGTACAGTTGCTGCTTCCTGATTGGAGGATGGATCCTGCCCCTGGGGGACATCCAAACTCCAGTGGTCCTGCAAGCTTTGGTGGTAAGTTTCAAACTGGCCTATTGCTGACAGTTGGGTGATTTGAAAGTTTAGAGTCAGAGGACAAAGAAAGAAGCATTGTCAATGCTGGGTTTACGACATGGCCTGTTTGCGTTTGCATCTTCGACTGTACTGCGCGTAATACAAATGGACAAATGTGCTTTAACATCGTGAAACGTTCTTTCCAGAACAGCTTGCTGTTCTCTGAACTACTGACTCTTTTAGCTAGCAGTGCTTGCTAAGGACGTCGACTTAAAGTTGCTTTTTTTCCATGTTAACATAGTATCCGTAAGGAAGCAGTATACTTACAGAATATTTGTGTAAGGGGCCACAATCTGATTTAAATAGGAAGTGTTGTAATCATCTCATTTTGCTTCTCATATGCCCCTTTTCTCTCTTGTCTGTTTAGATGACACAGACTTTAGTTTAAGTAGGAAAAGTGAAAAGAGGGGACCAACCGAGATGAAAGTGTTCCGGGGAGAACCGCTGAAGGTGTTAAAGGAGGAGTAAGACATTTGGAAGCTCAAGGAAAAGGTGTGCGATTCAGATTAGAAATCAGAGATTTCAGTGCATGGCCTACAGTTAAGGCAAACAGGGTGCTGTTTACCAGAGGGTACTTTGGTATAACATTGAGAGGTTCGGGGGGTGTGAGTACACAAGCGTGTGCAGATGTGTGTGAAACACCCACATTTTTGTTTTAACATGAGGGAACTTAGGTCCTTGTGCTTGTAGGACACTTTACCTATTGGGTGATGCCCTTAACCTATAAGTGCTTTTAATTCAAAGGAAAGAATGTACTGTTTATTATATTTGCCCATATTTGACATTCTCACAACCTCCCCTGCCCCTTGAGCCCCAATGGTTTTGGTGCCAATTTTAACCGGGAACTTTTTTTTTTCTTAATGGCAAACACACATTTGTGGCCATCACCAGTTCCGTGTCTGTGACTTCGCCCTACTTTACCAATGGACTAGGCTGCTAGTTGGATGCACCCTGAGCATCTTTTCAGAAGTGTTGTGAAAGCCACTTAACTTCAGCTGGGCCTTGAGCTGTTACACCTCTGCTGACAGTGTGGATCTCCGGACTCCCAGCAGAGACATCCATCACCAGGGAGTTTATTTGGAAGACAGCATCTCAGCCTTTTGGAGACCTGTGGAATTGGAAATTTGCAGTTCTTGTGCATATGAATGGCTTAGGAGGTCCTGGAAGTGCACTAAATGCACATTTCATTTGGCTAGAATTCTCGATCTTAGTACATGTCAAAACCCCTCGTTAAGCATTGTTTAAAACATAGATTGCCTTCCCCTGACCCTTAACCTCTGGGAATTTTCATTCAGTAGGATGGGATTGGGTGGAGGGTATCAAGAAAGTTACAGGTTTTCTGTGCTGCTCTGGAGACTAGACCTCGGACATCCTCTGCACCTGAGCTCCGAGGAGATTTGTGAATAGTTCCACAGTCCCTAATGCCATGGTAGTCATGGCAATGACCACTCTACATGCAGCTGTGAGAACCAAAGTTCAAGGAGGAAAATGCCACAACCCTTCCTCACAGTATCCCTACTAAAAGGCCAGCTCACCACCCATTCATTAACAATCTGGGTAGCTTTTCCGGCCATAGCGTTCTGCTTGCTTCTGACAGAATCTCTTGAAAGTCTAAATATGGCTCTTCAAAACATGTATTCCTTTAGAAGAGAATTCTTGAAACAATAAATATGTTAAATAGAGCAAGGTACTAGCATAGGAGATTGTCCAGATGGACGAGGGCAGAGTATACCATTTCAGGGACAAACTTGTGATTTCATTTCAGAGAGCAGGACTGAGAGCTAAAACAGGCTATGTGCCTTTCCCACTAGCTAGGGTAGAAGGATCTGCAAACAGGCTGGGAGATACGGGAGCAGGGAGTACCATCTCACACCTCAACACCCCAGGGGCTGTTTTAAAACTGAACTTTGACTTCTGTCTGGACTCTTAGCTTAAGCTACTAATGCACACTGCTGTCAAAAGGACAGCTTTAACAACAAATGTCTCTTTCTCCCAGGCCTAGAGGCTGGAGATCTGCCATCAGGCTGTAGCCATGGTCAGATTCTTGTCAAGGGCTGTGGTTTCTGTGGATTCAGAAAGGCTGACATTGCACTATCAGAAGGCAACTGTCTATCTTCATCCTATCTCCTCTAACGTGGCACTGGTCCCATCATGAGGACTCCTCAGTCCTGTACTTCCTACCTCCCAAAGACTCTACTGACTAAAACCAGCCGAGGAATAGGTGTTATTTACAATACTGAACACTGAAGTCAGATTCCGGCATATGAGGTGCAAGCAAACTGCCCACCACTGAGCTACATCTCTAGCCTTTTTTAATATCTCATTTGGACAAAGAGGCTCATTAAATTGCCCTCAACCTGGGATCCTCCTGCCTCAGCCTCTGAAGTAGCAGAACTTACGGGCGTATGCCACCATTCCTGACCACATTAGAGTTTTGCCAAGTAAGTTTGAGAGTGATACAGTCATAGCATTAGGATGACTGAAATTCAACCCTATGGATGTTACATCAGGCTATCTATAGGGTAGGAATAAAGTGACAACATCTGTCCTAGACACAGAAAAGTGGCTTAAAGAGATGACAGAGGGACATACTCAATGGGTGCATTAATAATAAAGACAGTTTTTTTTCCTAGTCCCCTACACTGACAGACACTATCTCATTTAGCTGGGCAGTGCTTTTAGGGAAATGCACTCAGACCTCCACTTGACTTGCATGAGACACTCAGTGTAAGAAGGTCTATAAAGATGGAGAAACTTCCCAATTCAAATCCAAACTGCTCTCTAGGGTGGGCCTCCTTGAAGATCAGCCCCGATGCAACCCGTCTGGACAATCTATTTTCCTTTCAGCCTTCAGACCCTGAGTCAGAGAGAGGAAGGGATCCTCCAGATATTCCATAGGGAGGAACCTGTGAGCTTGGCATGTCCTAGGCGCAGCCTGCTAGGCAGGCCTGCATGAAACCACGAAACCAGGGCAGGTTTAGCCTGAGCCTGCCCGGGTCACCAAGCCACTCTAATTACAGTCTGTGGTGGGTGGCAAGGAGGAGCTGTCTTGGGGCGCGAAGCTTCCCCGGCCATTGTATCAGCCTATAAATACTTCAAATACTTAAGTGGCAACGTGCAACCTTTGAATGTCGCAGAGGAAGCTGTTGGGACGCCCCTGAGCCCACCCGGAAAGAAGAAATGACTGGAGTGTCCTTCAGGCAGGGGACAAGGAGACCCGCCCCGTCAATCCCGATGGAGGTGCAGAGAGGCTGGGTCGTGCCTCCGGAACCCGCAAACCGTTGAGATGACCCGAGCGATTTGAAAAAGAGAAACCGATTTCCCCAACATATGCCAGGGGGCGGAGGGAGGCGGGAATCTGCAACTGAACAGCGTTTCAAAGGCGGGGACGCGGGGGTGGAGGCCCGCGGGGAGGCGCGCGCCAGGGCCCTGCCGCAGAGCGGCCACCAGCTCGCTTTGTACTTGCGGCCAAGCGCGGCCCCAGAGTTTCGGCGGCGGCCCCGCGGAGTTGAGGCCACGCCCCCTTGCAGTGCAAGTCGCGACCGCGGATTGGTCTGCGGCGAACCAATGGGCGCACGGGAACGGCCCGGGCTGTCAGCGCGCGCCGCAGCCGGTCCTCCCCTGCGTCCAACCCTGCAGCCCGCGCTGCCTTCCCGGGAGCTCAGCTTAGCGCAGCGCAGCCAGCCTGGCCAGCTGTGTGTCCCGGTGCCCGCTCCCTGCCACCACCGCCGTGCTGCGCTGGAGCGCACGGAGCATGGACAGAGCCGCAGAAGCTCAGGTGTTTGGTGTTGGAGGGGCTTGTGAGCATCGGTGATCGGTTGTCACGCCCAGACAGACCTGTCAGCGGAGATCGCCCAGAGTCTGCCTAGGCACGGGTGACACTGCGGCGCGTTTGCAGGGTGACAGCCGCCTCGCGGTTGATCCGTCTTGGGCTCCGTGCGTCCTCCGTCTCCCCATCCTCTGCTCTTTTGCTCCAAGGTTCACACCCGCAGGCTCCGGCGCGCGACGTGTGCGTCCCCGTAGCCTGTGTCTCTTCCTAAGGAGCCTTCTCACTTCGGAGACGCAATGACAAGTTAATATGGGCGTCCACGCCTCGGTTTCCCAGGAGAAGAATTGCCAGAGGCAGACGTCCCCGAGAGCCCAAAGCTTCTGAACAGGCTGCCCGCTGCGACATCCGCGCAGGTGGGACCTGCTGTGGGCAGTGACTAACCCGCCACCCGGCAGGCGCACTCGCAGGATTTGCCCAGTTCCCCGACCCGGGGATTTTGGTTTTTGGTTTTTTTTTCTTCTTCTTCCACTGTTGGTGGGCGCCGAGGCCCGGCGCCTGCTCGGCTGCCCGCGCTGCCTTTAGCGGTCGCCTCCGCCGCCGCTGCCAGGGACGTGCTGGGAAAGCCAAAGCCCCGGGAGAAGATGCCGGCCATCCTGGTAGCCTCCAAAATGAAATCGGGACTGCCCAAACCGGTGCACAGCGCCGCGCCCATCCTGCACGTGCCCCCGGCCCGGACTGGTCCTCAGCCCTGCTATCTTAAGTTGGGAAACAAGGTAGAGGTGAGCAAGACGGCCTACACTAGCCAAATCCCCCTGAAATCGCAGGGGCTGCAGGAGCCGACAGGGGAGGGGCTCCCGTTGCGGAAGAGCAGCTCTCTGGAGAACGGGTTCGATACCCAGGTGAGCAGTGCTGTGTGCTGGGGCACTATTACAGGATGAGAGTGATGGATGATCCTTCATGGGGGAGGGGTACGGCTGCCTTGAGGAAAGGCTACCATAATGTGATTGGAGAGAGGAAGCATACCCCTTATGCTGGCAGATTGGAAGGATACATCGGTCAGTGGGTGTGGCCAGGAGGGGCTTAGCTGGTCAGGGTGCCAGAGGTTCTCCCGAGGAGCTCTGCAAAGCTAAGGGGTGCTGGCAGCCAGCTGCTTCTATGGGGTTGGAGCAGGTGTAAATGTGCTTTCAAAAAAAACGCATTGGAAATGTTAGGGCCATCAATACTGAGCGCTTGGCCCCAAGGAGACAACAGTATCTGCTGCTGTGATGTGTGTCTATATCAGTGCCTCGGGTTGTAACCCCAGGAAGGAGTGGCCCGGTGCCTTGATGGATTGGATACCACCTGGCTCAACTGAGATCCAAGACAAGGAATACTGAGTGGTTTCCCTGAAGTTACCCTCCTCCTAGCTTGAAGATGGCTGGTTTCTGGCCAGGTGATACCAGCTGCTAGCAGCTACAGACACCTAGTGACTGGGGTGGCTTGGCTGTCTCAGAATGGCTGCCGAAGCTAAGCCCCTCCTTCTTGGGTAGTCTATGCTGCCAGTGTTGGTGGCTCTGGTGACTAGGGAGGTGATGGTGTGGATGAGAGATGGCTGAAAGAGAAACGGTGTCTTCTACCTTTCCTGGCACAGCAGGCATTCCCCCTACTGGGCTGGGTGACAGGCCCTGGCCATGCAATCTCTTTTAAGGTAATCCTTAAGGGCCAATCAGTTTCTCTTGGACTGCTGCCTTCTCTGCTGCCTTCCCCCCTCTTCTGGCAGGAGGGAGCAGGGCCATGCTGTATTTTCTTGGCTGCCAGTCAGCAGCGACTTTTAGGGACAAGCTGACCTGACTGATGTGGCTGTCCCAGTCAGGAGAGGAGAGAAGGGGGAAGCCTGAAGGAGAGGCAGTCTGGAGTTAGCATGGGGGGAGGGGGGGGAACAGCAACAGACCAGATGACCTTATAGGCACCTACTGTAGCTTTCTTTGATCAGAGGCTACCGCTCAACACATTCCTAACCTTTCTGATGGAGGAGCTGGATGTAGAAGCTGCTCAGAGACAGACTGTTGGAACCCAGAGCCAGAGAAGGCCCCCTCCCCACTCAAGCTCCCACACCCTCCCATCAGCATGTCCCTCTTGATGCTGCACTTGCTAAACATCTTTGGAAGCTGACGGCCCTGACTGATGGTGTGTAGGAGGAAGACGAGATTTCCTCCAGTGCTCCTGGGTCCTGGCTCTGCTAGGCTGTGTGCTCTGCTCTTTTTCTCAGAGCCACAGGACTTGTCCAAAGGGCTCTGAAATGAGGGTTTGCACCAGGGTGCCGCCTTCATCTGTGGGGTGAAGTGGGTGGTATTTTGGAACAGCCACTGAGAACGTGACACATGCCCTCAAGCCTGATGAGGAGGAACGTAGGAATGAAGGGAAGGCAGATAGATGCTGGGCTCATTCATAGCCGGACTACTGCCTGCTATTTATTGCCCATTTGACCCTTCAGTTAAGGAACAGTGGCAGAGGATTACAGTGAGCAGGCTCTGAGAAGGTGATTCACCACTCTCTCCATTTAAAAAAAAAAAAAATGTTTTTTTCACTCTTGGACATCTCCATGAGGGGCTAACTTGGCCCTATTCCCTAGAGGCGCCATTTCTCTTCTGTCCCCACTGTCCCCACCACCCTACATTCCATCTCTCTTGCTCTCCATGGGCTCTCTGCATCACGAGGGTGGTTTGGATGGATGGCTCAGGAAACTGGCCGCCTTCCAATGGACAGTCCTGGCTTCCCAGCTGGCCCCTCCTTACCAGCCCCTGAGTCTCCTAGGAGCTCTTCTATGTAACAGGCACTCAGAGCTCTACCCTGACATCAAAGGGGCTTTAGCAAAAGGATTTCACCTTCTTTGAACAGGGTATCCTCATGGTGACAGACAGTGTACATTCACCTTCCAGAAAGTCCCTCAATTATGGCTTGAGGACTGTGGCTGACTTAGCACCTGCTAATTTCCTGGTCCCAGACTTAATGTTTATCATTACAAGGCACTCAGGAAATGATGAACTCAGTGGCAAATGATATCTTGGAGCCGTTGCCTCTCTTTTACTTGGGGGATTTTGGGCGGGAGACTGGCTGGGTTCCATAGTGACTAACAGCCCAGGTTTTAAAACTTTGGCTATCAGTGGTACCTTCTGTCTGACCTATGCTAGCTGAGTGGCCTAGTCAATTAACTAGCTACTCCCTGGGCCTCAGTGCTTCCATCTGTAAAAATGGACATGGGAATTATGAGTATTGAAAAGCTTAGTATTCTTTAAGTGATAAAAGGCAGGACTCTAGGAAGATGTCAACCTGTTCATGGGCATTTACAGGTCTCTGACTCTGCCTGGTACAGTACCAGGCTCTGTGGGAGGCTGGTGGGGGGTGGGGCGGGGTGAGCTGTGGAATGCCTGGTGTGTTAGGTTCTGATTGGTCTCCATAGGAACACTTAGAATAGGTGTGGTGCATGTGTCAATGTCCTGTGATATGTCCTAAGATAACATAGTTAAGAAGGCACCCTGGCTTGTGCTTCCTAGGTGCCAGGAATTGTTCTGGATGTTTTGCATAAAATAACTCTCTTTTATTCTTAAGAATCTGATGAGATAAATGTGATTATCCTCATTTTACACATGAGGAAATCAAAGTTCAGTGGCCTCCTCAAAAGCAGCTAGTAGCATTTGAACATGAGCGTTTGAACATGACCTTAACTGTCATGCTAGACAGGGAGAGCCACAGCAGCTGCTGGTCAGTTATAGACCTTGAAGCATCAGACCACAGATGTCACCACTGATCCATGTTGTCCAGCGTGGCAGAGCAGGAATCCCAGCTCAGTCAGGTGCTGGACCAGTGTCGTGCCCACTCTCCAGCATTGCCTCTCATGCTGCTGCAGAGCTGAGGACAAGTAAGACATGGTGGTCTGGATCTTGGGTATGATATATTCCTGTTCGATAGCATGACTTCCATTTCCAGCAAAGGGCAACAATGGGAGAGCTAAAGGTGTACTGGAACCAAAGAGTCAAGATATTGGAAGGAAGGCTCATAGCTCAAGGGCTAGAGAAGACCAGGGGGCTCAGAGGGGAGGAAGGAATGAGCTGGGCCTCAGTAGTGGACAGGAGTGCCCAGTGGGAAGGAGAGAGGAGCAGGATAAGAACAAAGGAGAGGAGGCTGAGCTACCCTGAGTGGTGCAGAGCCCAAGTGGATGCTTCCTCGTGCATGTTCTAGGTTGAGTGCTTTCCATTTTAGGTCAGGGTATGAGAAAAAGCAGAGGCTTGGCAGTGGATGCTCATGTTGGCTTCTGTGGGAGGGTACCTGACGGAGGTGAGAAACTGGGGAGACAGTGGTGTTTCCTACAGAACCTGGCTCAGAAATGACCCTTGGGAAGCAACAATAGTGACTGTCCATAGTGTGGGTTTCAGGGTGTTTGTCATGTTAGTTATGGAGCAAAGCGTTCCTGTTTTTGTCTTTTGGTACAGAGTCTCTCACTCTCTGTAGACTTGGCTGGCCTTGAACTCACAGTGACCCTCCTGCCTCTCCCTGTGTAGTGCTGGGATTAAAGGCATGTGCCACCATGCCCATGCCTACTTTCTTACCCAGCAGTTCCATTTACTCGGTGAGTTATCAGTTATCCGGTCTTCCCTATCACCAGCAACTTGCAAGCCAAAAGCTGTCAGAGGCTGTCCTTCTTTGACTCCTCTCCTGGAGCCTGGAGCCAAGGCCTGCAGCTTGTTCTCAACCTCCCAGTGGAACCGGAACCGGCTCTGCCTCAGTCAGGTCCTTCTGACCCCCTTTCTGCTCCTGTGCCAGCTGGGCCTCCCTAAGAAGGACCATTTATCGTATGTGTTCTGGTCTCTCTTGTGTTGTGAACTAGGACCACATGTAAGCGATCATTTTAGACACATGCTCTGTGTTAGACTACAAGTCTCTAGCCAGTCTTCAGGCAAAGAACTCTTGGGCTGAGGAACCCAAGGCTTGTGTTGGCCTTTTTTTAAAAAAAATAAAAATAAAAAATAAAAAAACTAAAAGAAGCAGTTGCAGGAGGAAGAGATGATTCACATAATACTTTGATATTTCCTGTTTTTAGAAGCTCGTGGTCAGCCTGAAACTTATTTCTTTAAAAAAAAAAAAAAAAAAATTAGAAGTGATTGAAGTCCTGTGTGAGTGAGTGTTTTTAGATGTTTAAAAAGAAAGTGTGGGTGAGGCTCCTTGGGAAGAGCCACGCTCCAAGCTTACAACCTGTTGCAGCTTTGCCCCACTGTGTTTTGATTAGAATGTTTGCTTCGTCAGAGTTGATTGTGTGGATTTGATTAATGTGCTTTTCTGCCGTTGTGTTGTTCTCTTACCTCTTTGTCTCAGTTCTTGGAGGCGAACTCACATTGTGATTATCTGCCAGCATGCAAGAATGTTTACAGTTCACATATTACTGCCTATCCCCTGGGTTAATTCTCTAGAGACACTTTAAAGGTAGAGTCTGGGGCTTATTTGGCGATCATTCAGTGTGTATACATCTTCACACACACACACACACATACACAGCTCTGTAGACATGGGAAAGCTTCAAGTACCGAGCGCATGTAATCACACACATACTTCAGAAGAGAGACTGGGGGAGTAACAGCTCAAAGTTCAGCTTTGACAATGGCTGGGTTTACATCTTGCTTTTTACACTTTCTCATTGACCAAGATTTGAAGCACCCACTCGATGCCCATTTTTATTTACTTACAAGATGTGAGGGCTGCAGCCTCACTAGGGGCACTTTGCTCAGACCCCTGTCAGTCTCCTGAAGCCGGTGTGCAAACCCAAACAACTCAACAAGATTTTGGCTGAGAGTCGGAAACTGTCATTTCTTAATTCAGCCTTGCCTCTGGGAAAGGGTCATTCACAGAACATTTTCCCGCTGCCAGGTCGTCTGCAGTACCCCTTATACCGTTATCACTTGATATCAGACACAGAAACTGAGCAAAGGTGAAACAGTTGGCATGGTTTGTGTGCAGGAGCTGAGGTCAAAACTGATCATCAGTTGGAAACATCACTGTGCAGTAACTCGGGCTTTATTGGCGGGCAGATCTGGATTCAAATACAGGTTTGGGGCCTATTACTTGATACTGATAAACCACATGCTTTTTAATGGTGATGCTTATATGCTGTGAGGATTTAATGAGATATCACAGGTAGGATGCCATGGACAGGGTCTGGCCTGTACTGGGCAAGGAATGTGTGGTACTGCTTATTCTGACGATCCAACATTAGACCATGGCTCATGACTGCCTCGCCCTGAGCTTGTGTTCCATCTACCTGCTTCCCAAGCAGATAGCTAACCACAAGGACAGGCAGGTGGCTTGTAGCACCGAAGGGCACTGCACAGCAGTGCTTTGGTTCACTGCCTGGGGAATATGAGTAAACTCTGAACAGTGTCATCTGAAGAAATGACTTGCAGAGTTGTTCACTGAAACCTCCACGGTTTAGTCTTAGACATACCATCTCTAAAATGGCGACCCAACTGAAGGTCCTGCTCTGTACTAAACTGGCAGCAGGGCTCTTTTATATGCCTCTCTTAGCTGCCACTGTTTGAGGTGGTGGGATGCCCAGTCTGATGGCCCAGCTCAGGTCAGAATTCAGCAAGTCTCAGGCCTATTGCTTCCCGGTGGCTGCTTACGGTTCTGGAGCAGAAGGGGGGACCTTTTCCCTCATAGCTAAGTAGTGGGAGTTAGGCCTCATGACCAATTTGGTCAATAAGGTGCCCCAAGGCTTGATGGCCAGCTGCCCAGTGCTGTGTTACCAATAGCCACAGGACCAATTTTCAATGGCTACTCTGTCTTGTGGTCACATTGTTCAAGGGGACAGACAGGGTGTTCATAGAACATCTTGGGCATAATGGGCCATGTGATTTAGAGAAAAAACTTGGTCAGGTTTTTGTGCTTCCATCTATGCTTAGACAATAGCAAGTGACTCAGACATCCTCACAGGGGCCTCGAGTCACTCATATAAAACTTGAAAATGACTCATGACTCAGTGCCCCTTTCCCAAGGCATTCAGGTCCTCTCTTCTGTTTTGCAGACAAAGACCCCACAGTTTCAGAATGGTTTGTTCCTCCTTCCAAGTGAACTCTCAGTACTATCAGGTATATTGCATATATGGTATGGGTAAATTCGGGGTTATTCTACCACGTTGTGTTCCTATATTGCTGGTAGAAGAAGAGAAAGTAAGAAATGATTCCTCCTCTAACAGGATTCTTTTTGGGTTTTAGGAAATCAACTCCTCATGACAGTGTGACAGATAACTGTAACAGGGCTGAGGAGGTGGCTTAGTGGGTAAAGTGCTGCCTATGAAACCATGAAGTTAGCTCCCAGAACCCATGATTTAAAAAAAAAAAAAAAAGGCACAGGGATTCCTACAGTGGGGGTTGGGGTTGGGAGTGGCCATAGAAGAATGGGTAGGATTTGCTGACTAGTCAGTTTTAGGCAAATTAGCAAGATCCAGGCTCAGTAAAAGGCGGTATCTCAAAAACGGAGATGGAGAGCAACGGAGAAGACACTGACATCAACCTGTGGCCTCCACACAGATATCTACACTTGCACAAGCATGGGAGAACACACACCCGCAGACACTACCCACCCGAGAAGAAACAAACCACAGCAATCACCCACCCTGATGAGCACAGCCTCTAGACTACCTTGTTGTACAGTCTAGATACCTACCTGTCATTGTATTTAATCTCACAGCGACCCTTGAGGGAGATGCTGCATCCAGAAAGGAATGGCTACTCAGGGAGCCAAGAGCTTTGGTTCTATTCCGTTAGTTCTTTTGACCCCTGTTGATGACCTCCGGATGAGTCAGCTTGCTTTTCTGAGTTTCCAGCTCCATTACCTAGCTTAGCACACGGAGAGGAAGTTACCTGCTCTACCCTATTGGAAGGTTCACTGTCAGATCAACAGAGGTGATTCTGATAAAGAACTTTATCAGAACTTACTTTATAGTGAAAAATGCACTAACTTTAGCATTTTTCAGAGTTCAGAAAGGTTCAGCTTCTAAGACCAGTTGCACAGCTGATAAATAGCATGCCCAGAATTTGAAGCCATGTGTTTTAACCTCCAAAGTCAGGATCCTTAACAGCAACTGTGAAATGCCACAGAGTGGCGTTCGAGGAGGTGTGGCCTTATTGGAGTAGGTGTGGCCTTGTTGCTGGAAGTGTGTCACTAGGGGGTGGGCTTTGAGGTTTCAGAAATTCAAACGAGGCCCAGTGTCTCTCTCTTCTTGCTGCAGGCTGAGATGAACTCAGCTACCTCTCTAGTACTGTGCCTCCCTTGTGCCACTGTGCTTCCTGCCATGATAACAGAATAAAACTCGGAACCTGGAAGCCAGCCCCAGTTATATGCTTTCCCCTCTAAGAGCTGCTGTGGTCATAGCATCTCTTCTCAGCAATAGAGCCCTGACCAAGACAGTACATAATCTTACTCCTACCCAGATTCTGAAAATATTTCTTCAATATTAAACAAATGTTAGTTGATTAATAATATCAGTTAAATTTTTCTGGATGTCTAGATTCCCTTGTCCTTTGAGATCACAGGGCCTTTCAGGGTGGCCAGTGGTAAGACCTGTGTTTTACCATGTTTCCAGCACAAACATCATGACCAAGAAGCAAGTTGGGGAGGAAAGGGTTTATTGAGCTTACACTTCCACACTGCTGTTCATCACCAAAGGAAGTCAGGACTGGAACTCAAGCAGGTCAAGGATCAGGAGCCGATGCAGAGGCCATGGAGGGATGTTACTTACTGGCTTGCTTGCATCTCCTGGCTTGCTAAGCTGACTTTCTTATAGAGCCCAAGACTACCAGCCCACAGATGGTACCACTCACAAGGGACCCTCCCTCCTTGATCACTAATTGAGAAAACCCCTTACCACTGGATCTCATGGAGGCATTTTCTCAACTGAAACTCCTTTCTCTGTGATAACTCCAGCTTGTGTCAAGTTGACAAACAAAACCAGCCAGCACAATTGACCCCTTGTCAACTTGACACAAACACATCAGCAATAAGCCTCGACCCTTACTTCCTTATTCATCCCCAAGATCTAAATAACTTTACAAGTCCCACAGTCTTTACAAATTCTTTGTTTGTTTGTTTTTTGAGATAGGGTTTCTCTGTGTAGCCCTGGCTGTCCTGGAACTCACTCTGTAGACCAGGCTGGCCTTGAACTCAGATATCCGCCTGTATCTGCCTCCCAAGTGCTGGGATTAAAGATGTGTGCCACCACTGCCCGGAGTGCAAATTCTTACATATTAACATTTCAGTCTCTTTTAAACATCCAATCTCTTAAAATTCAAAGTCTTTTAAAAATTCAAAGTCTCCACTGTGGGCTCCACTAAAATACCTTCTTTCTTCAAGAGGGAAAAATATCAGGCCACAGTCACAATCAAAAGCAAAATCAAACTCCAACTGTCCAATGTCTGAGATCCACTCATGGTCTTCTGGATTCCTCCAAGGGCTTGGGTCACTTCTCCAGCTCTGCCCTTTGTAGCACACACCTTGTCTTCCAGGCTCCAGATGCCTGTACTCCACTGCTGCTGCTGTTCTTGGTGGTCATCTCACAGTACCGGCATCTCCAAAACACTGCTGTCTTCTGCTGCAACTAGGTTTACCAACAGCCTCTCTGCATAGGCTCTGTTCATGGTGCCAAGCCTCACCTCCTTTGCATGACCCCTTCAGTCTTGAGCTGTCAATTGCAACTGAGGCTGCACCTTCACCAATGGTCTTCCACAGCCTCTCACAATGCCCAGGCCTCAGTTGCTCTTCACAACTCCTTCATGCCTTCAAAACCAGTACCACCTGGGTGACTCTTACACATTACCAAGTCCAGCCACAGCTCAAGGTACAACCCTGGCTATCTCTGGAAAGCAGCTTCTGTGCTGTCAGAAAACACTTCTCAGAAGATTTCACCCCAGTGATGTGGGTCTCTTCTTAATCACCACTAATATCTTAGCTCCAGCTAACCAGCATCAATAGTCCCAGCAATGCAATGGTTTTGCTTTAGTAGTCCTGGTATCTTGTTAATCATAGCTAATTTCTTCAGCCCCAGCTAACGAAAACCACAGAATCTTCATAGTCAAAATAGCAACGGCCCTGATAAGAGTCTTTAATCTTCCGTCTGAAATTTCACAAGCCATGCCTCCATCTTCTGCACTGTTCTCAACATTATCTTCCAAGCTCCTACAGAACATTCCACAGAGCTCTGACCACCGAACGGCTCTTCTAGCTCAAAGTTCCAAAGTCCTTCCACAGTCCTCCCCAAAACATGGTCAGGTTGTCACAGGAATACCCCACCATGCTGTTACCAACTTGTCTTAGTCAGGGTTTCTATTCCTGCACAAACATCATGACCAAGATGCAAGTTGGGGAGGAAAGGGTTTATTGAGCTTACACTTCCCTGCTGCTGTTTATCACAAAAGGAAGTCAGGACTGGAACTCAAGCAGGTCAAGGAGCAAAAGCTGATGCAGAGACCATGGTGGAATGTTACTTACTGACTTGCTCAGCTGGCTTTCTTATAGAGCCCAAGACTACCAGCCCACAGATGGTACCACCCACAAGGGGCCCTCCCTGTTTGATCACTAATTGAGAAGGTGCCTTACACCTGGATCTCATGGAGGCATTTTCTCAACTGAAACTCCTTTCTCTGTGATAACTCCAGCTTATGTCATGTTGACACACAAAACTAGCCAGTACAACCAGTCGGGGCAGGTATGAGAAAAATGAAGGGAAAACAGGGAATTTGATTGAAACTGTTCGCTGCATTAGGAAGCAGTCAAGTTAGTTCTCATTATGGAGTGGTTTTGGTTTGTTTGTTTCCTTAAATAGCCCAAGTGGGCCTCAAACCCAAGATCCTCCTGCCTCTGCTCTCTGAGTGCTGAGATTGTAGATGTATGCTACCATGCCCAGTGCAAATCAGTTTTATTAAAAAATAATATAATAATAAAGAATTATTCATTTTTATTTTATACATATGGAATTTTTGCCTCTGTGTGTAGCATGTGCATGCAGTGCCTGAAGAGACCAGAAGAGGGCGCCAGATCCCCTAGAACTGGACTTATAGATGGTTATAAGCTGTGAGGTGGGTGTTGGCAACCAAACCCAAGTTCTCTTCCAGATCAGCTAGCTTTCTTAACCACTGAGCTGTCATCACTCCAACCTCCTGCAGATCATTCTTTATAAGAGTAGCCCTGGTATCTCACGAGGAACAACCCGGGCTGCTCTAGTGAAGAAGCCCAATCAGTGTACAGTAATGGTGGTCCAGGCAACTTTATGCCCCACAGAAGAGATCTGAGAAGAGTGTAGATGTATGTTGGTTGTTCAGGAAAAGGGAAAGGTTGAGAAGATCCATGGGTAGAACAAAGTTTCCAGACTGTGTTTGATCCATTTTTGCAAAAAATACCCAAGCCAGCCTGCTCCTGGAGAAAAGAGATTTATGCAGTCTAAGGCTTTGGAAGTTAGGAATCCAAGCAACTGCCCCCACAGCTGTGTCACTTCATGACAGAGAGCAATGGCAGAGCATTTGAGAAACATATATTGAGTGTCATTCCCAAACAGGAAGCCAGAGAGCACCCAGGGCCTGGCTCAGGCTTTTATATCACCTGTCTCTCACAAGAACTGACTCCAGGAAACCAGTGACTTCTTCAGAAGGTACACCCCAGTGACTCCCAGAAATCCCACTACCTTCCAGGGCTACCACCTGGAGACAGACCAGTGTCTGACCCATGAGCCTCTGAGAGGTCCAACCCAACCGGTACCTAAGCCATAGTGTGTAAGAATCTTCTCCAGTCTTCACACTGTCAGAGGTGACGATCCTGATCCTAACAAAAAGGAGAAACGGGTCTGTGATGATGGTTGCCTTAAAGGGTCTTGGGGACTTTTGCAGGTCTCTCTGGAGTAATCGGATTAAAACTCAGCCTTGTCTAATTTCAAACTTGTGGCACTCACTATAGAGTTATTTTGCCTGTAACTAGAGGAAGCCCGGGCCCATGCTGAGTTACCCTCTCCCCAGAGTGTTTGCTTGCTTTGTGAGCCTTGGCCTTCCTCCATGTTCTACATTATCTCTTATGGGGGCCTCCCAGGTGCTACCAGGTCCTGCCTGTCACCAAAAGTTCTATGAATGTAGGATAAGCGGATCCTGTGTGGTCTTGCCCACTTCTTCTACAACCTGGGTACCATCTACTTTCCCACTGTTTTGGTTGCTATTAGCTAGGTCACTCCCATGCTGCCAGACAGTGGGACCCATGTGCCTCACAGCTAGCAGGCCCTCCTTCCTGTTCTCCCTCCCTATGCTGCTGACTGCTGCTCTGCACAAAGTCCTCATTTCATGCAGATTTGCTCTGATTCTTTTCAGACCAGGGAGTACTAGCTTGTTTGCATCAAAATGCGTAAGCTGCCAATGTCCCAGAGCACCCCGGCCTTCTGGTGCATGGACTTCGGTGGCCGTTCGCTAACTAGAGGCCAAGGAAGGGATGACCCAGAGGCAAAGACAGCGTTTAGGTGACAACCCAGACTGACAAGGAGAAGACTGACTTTGGATGGCTGCATTATTCATGATCCTATGCCTGGAAAGCCTAGAAAGCCCTGAACCAGGAGAGATCTTGGAAGCTGTCTGTTTCCAGCCATGTCCAAAGAGGCATGTGACTTGCTTTGAGTTCCCAGCTCCAAAGTCCAGAGTGCAAACTGGAACCCGGGTCTCTTGCCTCCTGGAACAGATCCGCAGATAAGATCTGCTCAGAAGGTCTAGTTGGTGTGACAAACACACTAAACCCAGCCTGTGCTGTAGGATTTCTCCTACCAAGTCTTTCAAAGGGTTACTAATTTCTTCGTTTGCATTTGGCTCACAGAATCAGAAAAACAGATGACAAATTGGCTGACACCAATTGCTGAGGCCCTTGGGCCAGCTCCCCAGGTGGATAAGACCACCCCCTTGCATGCATTTTATGTGGCTCAGGATCAGCTGGCTAAGCCCACATGAAGCTGGTATTAGACTGCTTTGACTCTGTTCCTTGCTTTTAAGTCCTTACCTCTTAGATTGCCCCGATACCCAAGCTGGACATCTGAAAGAGCTGGGTTCCCTCCTGCTTCCCCTTCTATTTACCACGCATCTAATGTGTCTTGCACTGGTGGAGCCTGAGCCATCTGGGCATTGAATAAGTAGTCAGCTGCAGACCGTTTTCCACAGGGCAAACATGGCGTTTCAAGGGCTATGAAGGGGGATAGCCTTTCATGTCCGTAGTAGTGCCTGGCAGGAGGTAGATAAAGGCACTGCTCTTTCCAGAATGGTCACTTTGGCCTGGGTCGATGTTCCAGGCCTTTGTGGCTTTTCTCACTTCCCTACACAGAAGCCACACCTCTGAGCTCGGAGCTTCTGTGATGCTCTCCTGTTGACAGGTGAAGAGAGGCATGGAGACTGTGAGCAGAGGGCCCAAGGTCACATACCTCCGGAGTGAAAACCTGACTGCAAGCTCAGACAGCACCCGAAGAGCCTTCATTCCCCAGCCAACCTGCCTTTCACGAGGACAGAACTTAGTCTGGTTAACCATGGGAAGAAAGATCCAACAGAGAGGGTCAAAGCCTGCTACGGCTCTCCAGGAAACCAAGCTAAGACTTGCCTTGTAAGGTAGCACAGGGCCTCTTCCCCAGAAAGAACTAACCTAGAAATGTCCTGGCAGTCTCAAGAGCTTGGTGGATGGACTCCTTCGCTTTCCTCTTTCAAGTCTCTGCCTACAGATGGTTTGAACTCCTTTTTCTCTTCTAGCTAGCAGAATAGAAATCAATATAAGCTTGACTTTAGTCCCAAGAAACTGTTTACCTTCCTAGAAACATGTCTGCTTTGCTGTTTTTAGGCAGATTTAGATTAGAAGTATATGGCTCGCCCACACCCATGTATCGGGCACAAACCGTGGGTACACTCTGTAACAGGAAGCTGCTGGTTTTCCATTCCAGAAAACTGGAACTCATTCAGAAATTTGTCATTTGAAAGGTCCAGCCCTCACCACATTCCACTGCTGTTTCTGAGAACTTCCAATCACCTGGGCTGTGAGGAAGCAAGCCGTGGGTAAGGCCATGCTGGCAGTTACTAGAGTGGTACATTCTCCAGGTCTAGCGACTTCCAAGTGACCCCAGCCTGGCTCTGCCTGGCCCAGTCCACTTTCTAGCGTGTTGCCTTTGGATCAACACAGTGCAGACAAGAAGCTTATTTTAGAACTGGAAAGAGGGCAGACGTATCAATAAAAAGCCAGGGAAGGAACAATCCATTCAGTGGTTTTAAAATATCTCTTCCTCAACAGAAAAAGATTATTTTTGTTTCTTAAAAAACAACTGGTGAATTTCCCCCCAGTTCAAAAGAAAAGCATAGGAGACTTTTTAAAATTTTAAAATAGAAAAAGGAGGCTAGGAAGATGGATCCGTGGTTAAGAGAGCTCACTGCTCTTCCAGGGACCAGAGTTTGGTTCCCAGCACCCATGTCAGGAAGTTCATGACTGCCTATAACTCAGGCTGTGGGGGATGTGACACCCTCTTCTGGCCTTCTTGGGGATGGCACTCACATGTGCCAGGACAGACACACATTTGCATAATTAAAATTTTAAAGTAAGACCTTCCAAAAAAGGGTGGAACTGAAATGATAGGAAGAGGTTGTCCCCTTTTGGCTTAGACCCTCCCCTCATGTCAGCAACGCACATTACTTCATCTCCACTATCTGCTCAGGCAACGCTGGTCAGAGGGCTCTTTTCAGGCCACACTAAAGAAAATGGCGGCATCCATCACCCTTCCCCAGACCACTCCTCAGCTTGCTTTGTTTTTCTCAAGAGCTAGAACAGGTTTCCCATGCCATGTTAAACACGTTCTTGGTGTGTGTCTTTCTCTCTTAGGCAGCCTGACCCACAGATATAAGCAAAGAGTCTTCTGCAGTTAACACTGTTACCCTCTCTGGAAGTACAGACTCACCTTCCCTGAATCCCCTGCCCTTGTGATTGGATTGTAGAATTGGAGATGGAAGGAAGGGACAAGGTGAGGCCAGGAGAAAAGTCTTAGAAGAGAGCTTTTCAGAATCAGCCATCATGCCTTTGATGTTGCTTATTCCTGTGCATTGGGGCTCAGCTAATGTTTGCCCACCATAGCCAGAGGCTGAAGAAAAGCAGGCATAGAGAACCTCAGTCTCTCTCTCTCTCTCTCTCTCTCTCTCTCTCTCTCTC
The DNA here is from genome assembly GCA_019843965.1 of Rhynchomys soricoides. NCBI lineage: Eukaryota > Metazoa > Chordata > Mammalia > Rodentia > Muridae > Rhynchomys > Rhynchomys soricoides. Next base: position 1,602,234 of record JADRCH010000120.1, read on the forward strand.
TCTCCCCTCTCCCCCCCCCAGGTAGACCTGGGTCAGTGTAGACAGTATCTTCAAGGACCTGGATAGAGGCTGGACATATCTTTGCCTTTATCTCTGATGGCTATGGCTTCTTCTTTCAGCCTTCCACAGAGGTAGAGCTGGCAGGTTCTACAATATGCAGCCCAACCCAAACAGACTCTTGTGGAGGGTGGCCATAAAGGAAGCAGAAAACAGCCAGAATAGCATAGGGAAGAGACCATTGACTTGAGACCCCCCTGAAAGCCTCCCCATGGCTTGTTGTACAAATAGCAATATGCCTGCTTTCTTTGAGCTAGGCTGAGGTCAGATGTTGGTTTGAGTACTAGTAAAATGCAGAACATATTAGCCAAACTCCAGAACAGACTGTTTGTTGAATGCATCTATGTACCAGTGAATGCATGTTAGCACATGCATGTGTGTGTACCAATGAATGTGTTTGTACATGCATGCACATGTGTACATATGTGCATATGTTTTAGACACATGTATTTTTGTTTGTGTATGCAGCATGTGTCTGTCCAGATGGTCCTCAAAAGCAAAGGTTAAAAAAAAAAATCTATTACCCCCAGACAGTTCCTCAGTGCAAGAAGTTGAAAGTCTTTGTTCTTTGAATCAAGAACCTCCCATTCTCTTTCTGAACCCTGTGTTCATTGCTTCATGGCTGGGGCACGAGCCCTGTGGTCCTTCCCCAGCAGCTTGTGGGGTTGTTCAGATATCTCCCTTGCAGAGAAAATCGATCCTCTGCATCTGTGTTTCTTAGGACTTTGCAAGGGATTCTGAAGCGCTTGGGGGTGTGTAATTGAATTTGAGACGGACTCTGAAGAGGAGTCAGGGGAGTGTTCACGATCATCCCAACCACAGTTTGAGTTTTAGATATGCCTGCTTGCATTCACATGGCTCTAGGTGAGCGTCTAAACCTGATTCCCATCTTCACGGCTTTGTAGACAGGAGAATAGTGAACTATAGCCCCCAAACCTGTCTCTACATCTTTCCTGCTCTATGAGCAAGATAACTATAGCCACCATACTGCTGTCCCATCTTCCTGATTCTGTAGACAGGTAGCAATGACAGATAGCAGTCTTATATATATATGAGACTCAGAGGGTGCCCAGTGACAAGCACTGAATGGCACCAAATCCTGATGTGTCTCCTGCTAGACCTGGAAATGTGGGTAAAATTGGCGAGAGAGGTCCGTGACAGATGCAATCAAGAAATGCAATGTCAAGGCTTAATTACATTAGTGTGATTTGGCAATAAGGAGACCAATTAATTAGTTCTCAGATAGTTATTAACATGAAGGGAAGAGTGAGCATGAAGAAAGGTCCTATGGGGGCAAGAGAGAGCTAGGGAAAATGCAGCTCTTCCTTTAAATCAGCGGCCTTTAAAATTGCACAAGGAACTGTAAATATGCAGAGAGACCTCGGCCCCAGCCACATAGACTGACTTTTCAAATCTAGGATAAGCTCACACAATGTGTGTGCTTCCTTTTGTGGAATTATAGATGAACCCAGGGCCTCAAACCGACTAGTTATGCTATATCCCCAGGCCCCAAATCTGAGTCTGGACAACGACAACCAGTGAACATGCAGGTGATCTGAAGCCCCTATGCTGACACAAGGCCAGGGTAGAAGACGGAATCCAAAGACAGAGGGAAAGAGGAGCCATGCAGGCTCTGGGTGGGGCTGAGGTTCGATGCCCAGAAGACCTTGGGCAGATAAGGCTTTGAGATAGTTCAGGGCTCTGGTGAACAGGAAGCCCCAACTCCTCACTCTGCATCCAGGGTTGCCAGGTAGTGTAATGTCTCACTGGGACATCAGTCACTCTCTAATATTTCCTGAGATTCATGGTGAAGGAATGAGCAGTTTACATGGCCTCTGTTGAAGGATCAGCTTGTCAGCTCTACATTTTCCTCCTGTTCAGTCAGGCACTGGGAGTCATCTGGGGAGGGGACCTGATCCCCTCGGAACCACAGGGCCTAAGACAAAGAAAGCCTCCGATGAAGCATAGGGTTCTATGTGAGGGCCTCAGGTAATTTCTCAGGTCTGCTGGGGACCCTGTGTCTCCATGATGAGGGCAAACCAAGATTTACTGCCTACAGAAAGTAGATTTTCTGGTATCTTCCGTAGTTCACTAAGAGCTAGAGGAAGGATGAGTAGAAAGGAGGGAACAGTTCATCAGACCTACTGTGTGCTGGATTCTAGTCTCCACACTGGGTTTTTTATTTGTTTGTTTGGTTGGTTGGTTGGTTGGTTTGATAAAATGAGGTTTCTTTGTATAGCCTTGGCTGTCCTGGAACTAGCTCTATAAGCCAGGCTAGCCTCAAACTTACAGAGATCCACTTGTCTTTGCCTCCCTCCCCACTGCCTGGCTTAAACTCCCCACTCTAATTTGACAGGTAGGTACCATCTGTCTGTGTTACAACTAAAGAAAGAGGAGCCCGAAGAGGTGAGATGACCTGCTTACCTCACACAGCTAAGATCTGGCAAAGGCTTGTCTCACATTCTTCTCTACCCATCTCCTGTGACTCACAGTCCACGGTGACTGTAATAGGAACCTTGTGTCCCCATCCACAGCTGCCCTGAGAAGGGTAAGGGCACAGTGTGGGCAGTGTGCCTGGAATCCCAGGACTCATGGGGTATATCTGTGCCCCCTGTCAACAATCCACCCTTCAGTAATGTTGCACTGGCTGCCAGCTGCTGTCACCAGAGCCAGACCCCACACCCACACAGGAGAGGGCTTTGGCCAAGGGCAGGCTAGAGCAGGAGGAGGAAGTGCCCTCCAGAGGGGCTTATTTTAAGGTTCCTGAATGGCTCCATTGAGGTGCCCAGGCAGGATGACAATGGGCCTGTTGGAGGCCCTGGCCCACAGAGGTGAGAGGGCCTGGACTGGGCAGGCAATGCTGGCTCAGAGGCCAGACGCTGACTTCCAGGGCGGGAAGCCAGTGCCTCTGACGTGCTCCAAAATGCCAGCTCTGCTTAATGGCAAGCAGCTGTGGCAGCTTGAGTTCTTCCTCATGCCAGGGAGGCATTGTGAACCCAGTGCACCGGCTGTGGTGACACAGTCCTTCTCCCTACTACGTTCTGACCCGCTTCCCAGGCTACACCCTGCACAGTAGCCACCAGGAACTATGGCAAGCCCTTCCTGTTCTCCCTTGGTCCTCAGGGATAGCCTTTCCAGCCCTATGGAGAAAATAGCATCCACCCCCTCCTCAAAAAACGAAAACAGAACTTGGAACTCTCACAGGTAGGGTGGGCAGGTGAAGTGCAAGGTACCTGGGTAAATTTGAATTAAAACAAAATAATTTTTAAAATTATGCTTACATAGGTAGCAGGTATCGATAAATGGCAAGCCTAGATAGAGATCCTGGTTTATTAGGTGTGCCACGGGGCACACTTACACTGAAACCTGTTTGTTTATCAGATATTCAGATTCCCCTGGGCACCCTTGTTCTTACCTGTAAACTGTCAGCTACACTGAGGGAGTCATGACCGATGCTGTCACAGAGAAAGATGGAAATAGGAAGAAGCCTCTCAGGGCCACTCTCTGACCTGTTTCCCAGGAATTAAGTGGCCAGAGGCTGGCTTAGTGGGCAGTTACTGAAAGGCAGCTGCAGCTCCCTGTCACCTCCCCACAGCGACATCATCCAGAAGGGGCATCAGCTGTGGTTCTAGTCATGATGGTTTCTGAGTACATCACCATGGCCAAGTCCTGGTGAGTTCCATGGTTCCTGTCCCCAAGGCCTTTACACATAAGCAAGAGCCCGTGCAAATGGCCACACTTCAACAAAGGCATATACATGCAGAGAAGGGGATGTGAAGGGTGTTTTGAGGGGTTCCCCTCTACCCTGAGCACCAGACTAAAGGTCTCAGAGTCAGAGGATATGATTTGTAACCCTGTCCCTGAGTAGACTAGTCATGTGTCACTAAACAAGACTGTCTCTTAGTCTCGGTTTTCTTCTCATATAAAGTGGGAAAAACATTCCTTATCTACAGGGACCAGTGTGAAGGTCCAAGAACAGTCACAGGTGTGGGCACAAGTTACCAGTTGTATGATTCTAGGTAGAGTGTGTTAGGGTGTGGGCTGATGGCAGAGAGGAAAGTCTAAGGCCATGAATGCTTGAACCCCATCCCTGCCCCATGCCCGTCACACTAGCCCTTGCTTAGCTGGTTCTCTGCCTCTAGTTAACCTCTGCCATGATGGCCACTCATAGCATTCACCTCTCTCTGGTCAATAGAGTAAAAGGAGGGTTTTTAGAGAGAATAGTTTATGACTAGCAAGTGTCTCTCATTAACAACGTAGGCTGGAGATTCACCAGGCCTGCTTGAAGGCCCATTTTACTGCGTGGCCTCAGATAAGAACTTGAATATCTTGCTGCCTCAGTTACCCCCTTGGTAAAATCCAGCCTTGTGAGCGTGATTGGGAACTGAGAAGAGACCACACATATAAAGGGCTTAGCGTGGAGTGTGTCAAGTGATTGGGAAGCAGAGGCTGATTAAGAAGGTCTTGTGTTCTATGACACCTTTGTGAGTTAATAATCAGGTAGAAAATCAAGTCCAGAGAGGTGAATTGACCAGCCCAAGAATGCATAACTAAGAGGGAGAATCCTTGGCTTCTCAGGGGTCCTTGGATCTCCTAGCTTGTGGGAGAGACTGCTTCTATCTTTTACCTGGACACCTCCCTAGGGGCTACCTAGACCCAGCTGTATTGGTGTCCAGAGACTTGAGCACTGTCGAGATCCTGGCATGCCTGCCTATTGCTTCTTCAGGTCAGAGTAAAGGGTATACACTGATAATCTGATTTCCCCAGTACCAACCATTTTGCCCTTGTTAGCTAAAAATATGAGGTTTTTATTACCCTCTTCAACCTTTTGTTTGCTAAGATCTGCACAGTTTTGCTAGTTTTATTGTCCTGAACACAAAAGCAGCTTTGCAATGAGCAAGGTTTGTGGGGAGATCTCTCTTTAGAGAAAGCCAGCCCCCTGCAGCCCTCTGAAGCAGGTAGATGCTTGCCCTCCACTGGGGGCTATCCTGATTCCCAACAGCAGCCTTGAGGTGGACAGGGAGCTAGCCTTGCTTGCCCTGGCCCGAGGGCTTGCTGTGTGTTCTCACGGTTCAGATGAGGGGTGTGAGGCAAAGGCTGGGTGGTTTGAGCTGGCTCTGGTGGCTTTAAACTGTAGCACTGGTTTGGAGTGTAAGTCTATTGGCCCAGAGCTCCTGCCATGCTCTCCCATGTGCCAAGGTCTGCATGCTTTAAGGGACGCCAACTAGAAGCAGGCATAGGCCTGCCTTTGAGGTTGCAGCTGAGCACAGGAAGTACCTTCTGCATTGGACCAAAAGATACCTAGCGCCTATTTGGTTAAGATGGAGAAAACTCTGCCCCTTTCTCACTATTTTTCTTAAAGAATGGACAGGATGAAAGAAATAAAAAAGAGTACATGACTACTCCTAGGTATGGTTGAAGAGACGGTTTAATGTAGATATGAAGGAGACCATAGTCAGAGGCATCTGGAGGGGTTAAGAGTGAGCGACTGTGAGCTGGGCCAGGTGAGGAGAGACCGGAGGGAGAGCAAGAGAGGAGCCACTGACCAAGATAGATGGACTAGGCCGAGAGACTGGCAGAGAGACTGGTGCAGCCTGAGTTATACAGAGGCCAAAGGAGCTGAGGGAAGGGTAACCTAGCCCTTGGGATAAAGAATTCAGGGTAGGGGTTGGGGTATGCCAGCCAGGAGGACCCTGTAGCAAGTAGGAACCAAGGGGTGCTGGGAGATCTGGTGTCCAGAGTCTACCTTGATCCATTATTAGGCTTATCATCTGTATGTCCCAGGTTTGAGACCTAACGCACACCAGAAAGGAAAGAGGCGTTCCAGAGACAGAAGAGTCTATCTAGGCCAGGAGTGATGCTGGTCATCATGCAGTGAGGAGGTGAGGCAGGCTGAAGAATGACAACTTTGCAAGCCTAATTGCAGACCCACAAAACAGAGATCTGGGGTGGAATCCTGAGCAGAGGAGAACAGCTCGATTGGGAAGGGTGGAGACTAAGTCCTGCCCAGGGTGCTGCTGGTGTCTTGGAGATGCTGGTGCTTCTGGACACAAGAGGGTGGTGGGGTGACATGGAGTGGTGGAGATGGGGTAAGATGGCGCTGGGGTGATACATAGGCAGGGAAGATGGGATGTCAGCTGATGGTCACTGAGTGTGTGTGCCCCCGTTTAATTTTGCAACAGTCTTACAGGGGAAATGTTTTTATAAGTTCCACATTTTACAGACAGGGAAGCAGAAGCATGTTGGGTGAGAATATCCCAGAACAGGGATGGGCCTTGAGGCAAGTGGACTTGAGCCACTGATGGGGCTGGAGTGCTTAGAGGCACTGTACTTGATGGGCTGCGTGCTGCTGGGAGTGCTGTCCCCGGGGCCTCACTGAAGAGTTCTGGGAGAAAGGGGGGTGGGGAAGAGACTGGAGGCACGGGAAGAGCTGTGATGACTCCAAATAAGTACAGTTGTGGCTCAGGCTCCTTGCTTGCTGATGAGAGTGACATCCTGCAGTGACGATGGGGACTCAGCAAGGGTAAGCTTGGGGTTCCCTGCATGCCACAGGTAAAGTAGGAGGGGGATGCTTGAAAGGGAAAAGAGAGCAAACCAACTCCAGACACGTATCTCAGCACCTCGGAAGTCATTGGCTTCAGTCTCAGGAGATGGCTGAACTGTGGGGGACCTTACCTGCTTGTCCTTCCATTAGGACCTCCTGCTCCCAAACACTCCTGTGCCCCGCTCCCTTCTGTTATTCATACTCAGTCTAATGTGCAGCTTCCTGGCATCTATGCCAACTACAGATTAAGGTGCCCTTCCCTTGAGGGTTCACATGGCATTTTAACTGTCAGACTTTGGCTAATGAAGGTACAGTGTGAGCAACCCAAAGGTCATGAGCAGGAGCGAGAGAGGCTCAGCCCCTTACACAAGTCATGCCTTACACAATTCACTGTCCTGGCCAGATGAGCCACAGAAGGAAGGCTATGCTGGGTAGGGAGAGCAGCCCTCAGCCCTGGCACCTGACCTCGGCAGTCTGTTGTCACTGAGCACAGTTCTCCATCTAGCCAAACCTGAGTTGGGTCTTGGCCTCAGAGTGACAGGAACCTCAGGCGGCCCTTTATTTCCTGACCTTCGGTCTTCTTACTTATAAAGTGGGATAACAGCACTTCCCCTGTGGTGTTGAGAGGAGGAAATTCAAGGTTTGAAGCACGTTGTACCTAGAACCTGGCACACAGTAGGTGCGCACTAAAGGTACCTGTAGTTGGTGTTCCGCTCTGCCCTAACGTCTAGGAAGATGTCAAGGCTTCTCTGTGGCTTTGGAGCTACTCTTGGGGGCAGGAGCACAGCACAGCTGATTGCAGCCTGGCTGTGAGTTTATCCTGGGCTCCTGCTCAAGGCTCTTAGGAGAGACATGAGTGGCAGTGGGGTCAGGTGGGCTGTAGGAGCAATCCTCTGACTGTCATCTTCTAGTGTGCTTTGTAGAATTCCCTTCCCCAGGCAACTGCATCAGGCAGTAAAGAGCTACGCCTCTACCAAGCCAGGCTCTAGAGCAGTGTTCTCAGCCTTCCCAATGCTGTGACTCTTTAACATAGCTCCCCGTTGGGTGACCCCCCTGCAACAATACAGTCATCTTCATCGCTATTTCATAACTGCAATCTCACTACTGTTATGAATCATAATGTAAATATCTGATATGTGGGGTATCTGATATATGACCCCAAGGGGGTCAGGACCCACAGCTTGAGAACCACTGCTCTAGAGTAACTAGTCTTAATCTTTGCAGTGTTCCCATAAATGTGTCCATCCTTGACTCCATCTTAGGTGTGAAGAAGTGAGGCACGGTGAGACTGAGTCACTTTCTTAATGTGACATAGCTCACTGGAGTTGGGACTTGAACTCCCAACCTCCGAGCCTTTCTGAAGAAGGATTGACACCACTCCTCTTGCATTTCAGTAGCTTGCTGGCAGCTCAGGACTGTTGCTGCTTCTCTGAGCACCAAAGACTAGAGCCATCTGTCAAGAGGTTTTTCTCAGGAGCTGGTGTGATGGTTTCAGGGGAGAATGTGAAGAAATAGCATCACGTTTTTTTCTGTCCTGTGGTAAAAATAACCTGCAGGGATAGAGGAACAAACGGTGGTTGGAGGCTGGCATTGGTGAGAGGACAGAAATGGAATGCCCACCTGGGTGCCACATGCTGCCATCTGCTCAATACACAGCAGCGCCAGCCTGACCCCCAGCACCGGGGAGGCCACCAGCTCCCACCTTCTGAAATAGAAGTGCCTCCTTGTAAAGCTGAAGGTCTGTGGAAGCTCAGGGAGCAGAGAGGGTCCTCGGAGAGTAGTGAAAGTCCCAAGCTGGTGTCTGCACGTAGAATGCTGCCCTGACTGGGGCCTTTCCTCCTCCATACCCACCAGCTCTGGACACACACAGGGCAGAGCTTCTCACCATGAAACAGTTTTAAAAATAAAAGCCATTTGCAGTAATCAAAGAAGCTGTGATCATGTTAATGCATGCAGCATCCTCTGGTGCTGGGACTAAAATAGCTTCCTGCCAAGCAAAGCGGAGTCGTGATGTTTCTAGGCCACCTCCTGTTTGTTAGGTTGTGGGACTCAGTCTAAGCACAGACTATGGATAGAGGAAGCTCTATGGCAGCCCCTGGGCCTTGGCTCTGCTCATGCTGAAGACTGAGACTCAAGCAGACTCCTCCCTGCATGTGCCACAGACTTCAGCCTGCTGAGCTGGAGAGTGGCTCATCTCAGGGGGTATCATGCATCAGTCCTGAGACTCCTGAGGTAACCAGCAACTGTACTGGGCATATGCTAAGCAGACACATTAACTGACTTAGAATTAAATCTCTAAGCTTAGTACTGCTCTTTGTGGGGTGCCTGGTGTGGACTGACTTAGTAATCTTGTAATAATCGGATAGGGGAAATGACAGCCAAGATTAGATCCACTTTATGATAGGAATAACTGAGACTTCCTGGGTGGGATGAACTTGAGACCCCCAGAGCTAATTTGTACAAAGCTCAAATTTGGGCAGGGAGTCTATACTCACAATCATTTTGTCAGCCTGCCTTTCCCAGCCAGCTGGAGTCCAAGCAGAAGTAATTAGGAAACCCTTCTGGGACTTTAAAAACCATCCCAAGCTCCTAGGCAAGAGTGCTCAGGCTGCACCGCATGGGGCTGAGCTTGTCCAGTGTCTACCGCCTCCTAAAAGGCAGTGCAGTATTCAGACTCGGATCTAAACCCTGACATAGGTTATCACCATCCTGCCTAGCTGTTCCATTACAGATGCTGACCACAGCTACCTCAGATGCCATGTGAAGCAGATTTTATTTGTTAGACTCTTCTTTAGGGAGAATCCCTGCCCCAGGGTGGATAGAGCACCTGGTAAATGCTTTTGAGAGAGTCCCTATCTATGTGAAAATCTTACCAAACATCAATATGCTAAAACCATTTGGGTGGCCAAGCTCACCATGCCATGAAGAAACTACAGAACCAGGTAGAGAAGGCCACCCTCTTGGCCTCTTGGACCACTTGGCCATGGAGCCAGGACGGTAGCACAGGGCATGTCCTGGAGCGTTGTGGAGCACTGGCTGACACCTGGAGTGAGTAGACATACAGAAAGTGTCCAGAAAGAACAAATTCTGCAACTCTGGATCAGAGTTACAAGTACCAGGTGGGTCCAGATTCGGGGCGGGGGTGGGGGGAGCAAGCTTCAAGGAAGGTATGTGAAAGTCTGGCTCTAAGGACCAAAGAGAAAACAGACGAAGGGGAGGGGGAAAGGAAGAAGGAGGAAAGACAGAGAGAGGGGGAGAGGGAGGGGAGGGGAGAAGAAAGGATGGACACAGGGAGAAAGCCGGAATGGATATTAAATATTAAACACCTCTGGGTACTAGCTCCAGTGCTGGAGCAGGCAACACAGGAAGAAAAGGTCACACACTGTAGCTGTAGAGGCTGAGTCCTGGGACACCGATGAAGTCCCCATGGCTCTTGTGTCCTTGGGCACTAATGAGGTCCCCATGGCTCTTGTGTCCTTGGGCACCGATGAAGTCCCCATGTCTCTTGTGTCCTGGGGCACTGATGAAGTCCCCATGAGTCTAGTGTCCTGGGACACCGATGAAGTCCCCATGGCTCTTGTGTCCTGGGGCACTGATGAAGTCCCCATGGCTCTTGTG
>JADRCH010000120.1:1612462-1635917 GCA_019843965.1 Rhynchomys soricoides
CCTGGGGCACTGATGAAGTCCCCATGGCTCTTGTGTCCTTGGGCACCGATGAAGTCCCCATGAGTCTAGTGTCCTGGGACACCGATGAAGTCCCCATGAGTCTAGTGTCCTAGGGCACTGATGAAGTCCCCATGGCTCTTGTGTCCTTGGGCACCGATGAAGTCCCCATGGCTCTTGTGTCCTGGGGCACCAATGAAGTCCCCGTGGCTCTTGTGTGGGGCAGTGAATTGGGCCAAAAACACGTGAGTGTTGAACTGAGGGGAAAGCATATGTTCAAAAGTGCTGGCCCATGTGCCCCATGATCATTCATAGGTCATTTATGTAGCACTAGCCTCTCACATTTGCACATCGTGGGCTTTTCCCGAGCATGTTCTTTGTTGTATGGAGTCCAGGCAGGAAAGAGATTCTAGTGTCTTCCTGTCAGCTGGCCTCTTTCGAACATTGGTCTTGATGCTGCTTGTCACCAGCCTGTCCTTTCCCGCCAGGGTATATTCATGGCTTATCCAATGTAATGAGAAAGTCAGGCGTTAGCATCTTCCTTATAGGAAGAGTGCTATGGCAAGAAGAGAGAGGGAGAGCCTGCCCATTAGCCAACGCCCAAGCTGTGAACCTCAGTGGGAAGTGGTGAGAGCTAGTGATGCCAGTAAGAAGTACTACATTTGAGAACCGTCTTGCTCCTTAGAAGACCCTGGTGTGGTGAGCCATTCATTTCCTTGTCTAAAAATTAACTCTACTGATGCTGCAGAGGGTTCAGTGAAACCGAGCATGGGAAGCTCCTAGTGAGAAGCCTGATTGGCAAATTGGCACGGTGAATGAGGCCTATTATCTTGTTAGCTAATTCTCATCTGATTTCTGAAACCTGAACGAAGATAAGTCGGCACTCTGACAGCTCGAGTCACGGCTGATGGTGGAGCCAGCCACAATCTGACATTCTAGGAAGAGGTACCCACTGCAGACACTGCCCCAGCAACCAAAGAGCAATTTAAATGATTATGTGGGCAGTTGTGTTTGTGTACTCATGATTTCGAGTGGGTAGGAATGTTTAATATAGAACTTCATAGGTCAGAAGACTTAAATAAAAATTTGGGTGCTTTGAACACAAAACTTTGTATATCTGGAAGGGTCTCTTTTGGAAGAGACCTCTTCCTGGGAGAAACCACTGCCACAGACTCTCAGAGAGATCAGTTCCTCTGGGCCCCTCAGCTGCTCTGGGGTGATGCTCCTAGTCTTGGTCTCTCTCTGCTCTCTATATGAAGTAGGCTTTCTGCACTCTGTGGCACTGCCTGACTCAGGCAGAGGCCTCAGCATTCGTCTGAGGATCTATCCAGAGTGTGTGAGCTTTGTCTGGGCTGGAGTTTCAGGTTTTTTAGATGTGGATCTTAAATGTGGGCAACAGATGTAGGAGATGAAAGATAACCCCATCTGCTCTGCTTCCCGGGTAATATGGACACCAGAAGCGGATGACAGCCTTTCCTAGCTGGGAACCTGGGGGAGCGCTTTGAACGGAGGACTGTGGCATCCACAGCTAACATGTATTCCCCAAACCTGGATCCTAGTCCCAGACTCAGAGGGTGAAGTTGGTGGAGGGACTGGTTTGCTAGGGCAGCCTCAAGGAGACCTGTGAGGGGAGAGCTCAGCCCCTATCCTGGAAATCCCTCGGACACACCAGCCTGTGGCCGCTCTCTGAAGAGCTTTTAATGGCAGCAGAGATGGCAGGAAAGTGCTTCTATTGCTTGGATGATTGAAATCTCTGATAGGTTCTCCCAGTTTTGTTGGCTGTCTGCCGAAGCCCAGGACCCCCTTGGGACCTTGCTAGCTTAGGTTCTGTCCCTTGGGGTCCCTCCTAGAGGGTAGCTGTTGGAATAAGAGTGGTGGCTAAGAGCTGTCTTCATTTACTCACACACAAATGGTGAGAGAACATTGAAAGAGAGTTGGGTGCTCAAGGTCACTTAGCTAGGAAACAACACTGAGGGAACTCACACACTGCCCCCACCACCACCACCACCATTACTGCTTTAGAAGCCATGATGAGGCCCCTGCACTGCTCTGATTTGGGGGCCAATGACAGGCTTTCGGGTACAGATTGGAGAAAAAGGCTAGAACTTGGGATGGCTCCTGGAGATGAGGCCCCTGCACTGCTCTGATTTGGAGGCCAATGACAGGCTTTCGGGTACAGATTGGAGAAAAAGGCTAGAACTTGGGATGGCTCCTGGAGTGAATCCTTTCCTGATGACCTTTGACACCCTTACTTCCTAGCTCATTCCTCTCCTACTTGTTCCTCATCCATGCCCTTTGCCCTTTGTACACGAGCCCAGCTGAAAGTCTTCTGAAGACTGGAGTCTGGAACTCAACTACAGAAGTTGGGTCTTCCTCCATCCGTAACCTTGGCAACCTCCTTTCTGCCCCAGCTGCCTTCTCTATATGGTAGGATATTGATGGCATATAAGCTTACCTCAAGAACTGAAGGAGGTACTTAACACAGGATCTGACTACTGCACAGTAAAGGGTCACTTGGGGGACAGAAGTTCTTTCACCATCTTTGGGATGACCAGGATGTGGTCAAGGCTGTCCATGAGGACTTCCAGGAGCCCCATGGCCCCATGTGACCTGGCTATCACATGGTTGCCAGGAAATCTCATGGTTCCTGACTCTGCCTGGTGCATTCCAGGGATGTTACTAATACAGATATTCCCCCTCTTCCATAGCCTGGCCGGTCATTAGCCCTGCCCATCTCTAAGTAACAGGCACCGCGGCCCCAGACAGGAAAGCATTCTAGAAGTTAGCTGATCCTGCCTGTGTCCTGAGCAGTCCACACGTGGAGCTGCAGTTTGTGTGGGACCTGGGGGACCTCCTCACACTCAGGAGACTGAGATGAGACAATTGGGACTGGAGGCTATCCTGGGCTACATAGCAAGTTCCAAGACACCCTGAGCTATAGTGAGACCCTGTCTCTAAGAAGAGAGAAGAGATGCAGCAGCAAGCATCTCTGAAATGCAGAACTGGATAAGAAGAAGGCAGACAGGCTTGCCCTCCGGTTGTGTTTGGCAGCTGTCCTGGAATGCTGTGGCTGCTATCGCCACCTGGTGGGCTCTTCCAGAAACACATGCATGGAGCCGTCTGGCATTAGAGCTTGGATTTCAGAATGCTGGAAATTGAAAATCCAATTAGGCGGTCTCACAGTTAAAGGGCAAAACTGGGATCAGAGGGCTGGAGGTGTAGCTCAGAGGTAGTGTGCTTGCTCAGCATGTATGAGGCCATCGAGTGCATCCTCAGTACGAGGTCCAGAGAATGAAGGGTTCAGGGGATGAGACCAGAGGGGAAAACAAGGTTCAGCAGGAAAAGTGCCTTGAGCAGAGTCATGTGGTCTTGCTTCAACATCTCCACCCAATTTTCAATATTACATAAGTAACTGGGCCTCTGTATAGAGCAGCTGTCCATGTGAGGTACCTGCGAAAGGCTTTGCGCAAACTGCCGAAGATATCTCTGTGGTTGAGAGGTGATGCCCGTCATAGCTGCTGAAGTAAATGAGATTGGTCAGTGCTTTTGACAATGAGAGTCAGAGTCCTTTCTGGAGGTCCCCCACCACCCAAGTCCAGCAAGGGAGCAAGGACAGGAGTGGGAGTGACTCCTCCCTCTGCTGCCCAGCATGCCTTCAAAAAAGCCAGACATTAGAGGCTTCACTTTGACTCCCCCCATCCCTCTAGCTTGCTCATCAAGAGTCACTGCAGGAAGAGACTGTGCTGTGCCTGCAGCCATCATTTCTAGGGATTGTGTCAGGGTTTCTTTGAAAGATCAAATTCTGTGTCTGAAAAAGAGGTGAGACATGCCCCACACCCCTGCCCAGTTGCCTCTGCAAGCCCAGGAATGCCACGGTACTGGGAGCTGGATATGCAGTGTCAGCCTTGCTGGTGGACAAAGGACCAGCATGTAGCCGTGGGCACTCATCCCAGTGACTTCTTGCCACACTTCTACAGCAGCTGTCCAGACAGGTGCAGCCCCAAGAGCCTAGAGAGTCAGCCTGCCCCACAAGCCACAGCCGACTTCAGGCAAGCCAGGTCACCTCATCCTCAGGGCCTGATGCTGAGCTTAGATCACAGGTACTGGGAAGCCTTGCCAAGGAATGTCTCCTGCCCAGCCACTGGCTGCAAGTGATGTTGGTTTTCACTGTGTATCTGCCGGACTGCATGCTGGAAGCCTGTCTGGAGGTATTCACAGAGATCAGCCTTCTGCTCACAAGGATAGCCATGGAAGGGGAATTGGTAAACAATATCACAGATAAGGTGAGTGAGTCATACAGAAGGTCAGATACTCGGTGCGTGCGTTTGGTTTTAATCCCAAACTTCTGCCTGCAGGGCTTGTCTTTGTGCAGTCTTAATAGTGAAGGAGTCTCCAGTATGAGACCTAGAAGGGGAAGACCTGATAGAGGTGAATCCCAGGCCTCCACTGAGTAGAGGAGATGAGAAGCCCTCTCCTGGGGCTGGCTGTTAGCACCTTCTGTCTCCCTGGACTAAATATAAATACTTGCAGGGTGTCTTTCTAATGCACTCACAGTGGATCTGTTCAAACACTGAGTTAGAACAGAAGGCCTAGGGAGATTTTAATTCAAAAGCTACAGTTTGTTTTATTTTCATTCACTACTTAAATTTTGTTTGTACATAAATGTGCTCAGTGCTTGTATGTGCACCACGTGTGCCCAGGTGCCTGCTGAGGTCAGAAGAGGTTATCAGATCCTCTAGAACTGGATTACAGGCAGTTATGAGCTGCCTGGTTTGAGAGCTGGGAACCACACCCAGGTCCTCTGTAAGAGAGCAAGGCTCTTAACCACAGAGCCATCTCTCCAGCCGTCAGACAATTTACTTTAAAAGAGTTACAACACAGGTATAAAATGAACGGAGCCATTCATTTTCCCCCTTCCCACTGTCTCAGCAATTGTGTCTCTCAACAGGCAATTTATTAACAGACATGTATACAACACACGCATGTCAACTCCCGGTGGCTAGAATGGAGGAATTCTCATTCCTCCTGTGAGGTGAATGGGACTCCCTCCCCTTAGCCCTCCACCTCCTCTTTCTCTTTGTCTCTATGTATCCTGCTCATCCTGCCCAGTGAGTAACTTCTTAGAAGGCAATGCACATGTGACACCACCATCTGACAGTGCACAACTGTCAACATATTTGGGTGACATATGGAAGCCAGTGGGAGCCATGGCTACTGCATCTAACCTAAGCAACTGGCTTCATTTTGTGTGTGTGTGTGTGTGTGTGTATTTAAACTACAGTAAAACTGAGTGCCATGTAACGCTTGGAACCTTCTTTTGATGGCAATAGAGCATGATTAGAAATTCAGAATTCTGTAGCTGGGCATTAATTACTTCGTCACGGCACTTTTTATTTACGGAGTGTGTTCACCAACATTAACCTCTCCAGTTCTGTAAGGTCGTGGAAGGAGGTGTGTCCAGCTGGATTTTTTTCATGTTCATGTATTCTCTGAGTTCTGCAGTCTGGTTCTTCTAACCCTGCTGCTTCATTTGTGGGAATCTGGCTCTTTTCTACATCTTGTTACCTGTTCCCTGTGTTCAGCCACACCCACTTTTGAGGATGCTTCTGAATCTGTGTCCTGGTTCCTGGAAGCCACAGGGTTAAGTTCCGTAGAGCTAAGCTTTCCTGTTGTCCCTTCCACCTTGTGTACATTTGTGTGCTTGAGTAAGGGAGGGAAGGTGTCAGGCATGTGCTGGTGCATACAGCGGAGGCAAGAGCTTGGCCTTGGATCCTCCTCGAATACTCTGCTTTGTTCTAAGACTCTGTTCTTTGATACAAGGCCTCTCGCTGAACCTGGTGTTCACTCATGTGGCTAGGCTGACTGGCCAGCAATCCTCTTGAAGTCACCTCTCTAATGCTGGGATTGCAGATGCAGAAGCTGCCACCATGCCCTCATGTCTCATGCTCTCACAGCAAGGTCTTTATGGGCTGTGTCATCTCCCCAACCTTCTCCCTTATTTCTTTTAAAAACAAATATGATGACCATGTTTGTCTGTGTTTTATTGAATGCTTAATACATCCCCTGTGCCTTTTCATCTCTTGTTATTTTACCTCCCAGTAGTCATTTGGGGGGTGGGGGATGAGGCATAATTACATCCAGCTGATAGATGAGAAGCCAGAGGCTCAGTGAAGCTGAGTCAGTTGGGTGAGGTCACACAGAGCACAGAACCCAAACGTGACACCCTCTAGGACTAGTGATGGCCCTCACACGGGAGGACAGAGGACAGTCAGCAAGGGCTGACTGAAGCCTGGTACCCTGACAGCAAGAGAGGAGGAACCCGGAACACGAACGAGTGAGTGAGCTGAGCCTGGCCCCTTAGCAGCTAATGTCCCAGCAGCCCTTGTGAAGGCAGGTGGGCAGAGATAGGTGGACTTTGCCTTGTCTTTGCCTCATCTGTTTTTCCCTGAGTATCTCTAAGCAGTGGCATAATTTTTCTTTTAGCTATAAATTCGATGGAGTTGGGCTATATTGTTCATTTACTGCTAATTAATTCTCTTCCAGGAAAGGCCCAGGGCTACTCCTTATCCTGTTCCTGGCCCCACTTCTAACAGAAACCTCCCTGCCATCTGAAGCCCTGCTAAGTCCCAGAAAACTTGTCTGAGCTGTCAGGGACTGTGCACACTGCTCCCTGGTCTCTGCTCAAGGGTGACAGGGAGATGGCGTGCAGTCCAGGAAACCTAAGCGTGAAAGCATTGAGTGTGGCACTTGTAAGGTGCACTAGCTTGGGGCCTCCTCTGCCATGCTCTGTGGGAAGGTTGTGATGGGGCAGTAACTCTGTTCTTCAGGTAGGACTGACCAGCAGAACAGCAAAGCTTAGGATGGCACTCCCTTCTGAAAAGATTGCCCCAAGTCCCATTTGGTTCCCCCAACTTCTTTTACAGACACTATGGATGTTCTCAGGCCCTGGAGTCTTTGTGTCCAGGAGATGGAGGGGTGCACCAATTTATCTGCACTTCAGAGGGAGGTGATCTGCAACACCCCACACACATACAACACCCCCCCCCACACACACACACCATACAAACCTCTGCCTCCAGTTCTTGAAATCCAAAGTAGGAAAGGAAATAGACTGGGACACTAATATTGTCACAGATTGGGCTGGGGATGAGTCCTCCTTCTGTAATTTCTATTCTGTAACCTTTCTGGGTGTCTTTATCTCTGGATCTAATGATGGGTATTCTGGCTGCTTCAGGGAAAGGTAGAGCGATAATATTCTCTACCTCAATAGTGTCTGCATGAGACCGTGTTGAACACAGTGTTACAGTAGTTGATACATACCTGGGTATTTTCACAGATACAATGTTTAGTTGATGGTTTGTGGGAAGCTCCCTGTGTTCTGGAGTATTCAAACTCATGAAGAAGCCAAGCACCGTTTTGTTGTTGTTGTTGTTGTTGTTGTTGTTGTTGTTGTTGTTTTCTTTTTCCACCAGTAAAGACCATGGACTTAGCACACCATGAAGGAGTTGTAGACCTTCATGGTGGGAGTGGAGTGGGAGAGAGTAAGAATGATTTACAGACCATGATACTGAAGCACAAGAATGAGAGCGACCTTGATCAAGGACATGGCATTTGTAGAGATGGCCAGCAACTGGACCCATCTCCACGTCTGTAACTGATGGTCTAGCGAAGATCTGCAGTGTCTCCGAGAGTGAGCATCCTTCCTGGCCAGGCAGAAGGCCTCCAGCAGTTCCCACCCACAGATTATTTAAGCAGTGCTGTGAGCTGCTCTTGAATTTCAAACAGGCTCCTTTTTTTAGAAGCAGCATCACACTGTACATTTGGCAGGCATGGATTCATTTCTCAGTTTGTTTTTTAACATGCTCAGAGGCTATTGATGATATTCTTCTATACGCACAGTTAACACAGCCTTGACAAGCCTTGAGTTCCCAGGCCAGAAACATACCAGGCATAGAACTGGGAAGACCAAGGTATGAGAAGCAGGTGGGAGCGTCCCATTCTGCTCCATCCTCAACGCTTGAAGTCGCTAGCTAAGCCAGCTGCTGTAACTTGGTTCCCAGTTTGAATCAAATGCTATGACTTTACACTGGGGCTTGAACTTGATTCTTTCCACCCTAGGCTGGATGATCAGGAGTTTGAGGCAGGCAGGAACTAAGCCCACCTGTCAGCACCAAGCTCAGGAGGGCGGAATACAATCAGCTCATGCACTTACTTCCCCTCTCCATGCACAGCAAGGTGGCAATGTCTGACTTTAAAATGTTGGAGAGCAAAGATTTCCACGGGAGTTGGGCCGAGTTACACGTGCCTGTTTGGAACTTAGCAGATTTGTGAGCTCTCAGTCAAAAAGCTACTCCCTGGAAAGGAGCACCCAGTTCCAAGCCTTGAAAGCTGCTAAGAACAATTTCTAGGATCATGCAGACTCCATATTTGTTCCCAACAAGAAGAACTTGAGGCCAGTGCAAAGTCCATTGGGTCTTTCAGCCCCATTTGTCATTTGTGGGCTGGCCTCCTTCTGTTTGGAACTTGAGGGAGCTGAGTCACAGGCTTGACTCCTGCTGAAGGCCTCATGATCTCAAGGCCAGCTAATCCTTTGGTCTTGACTCTTAAAATGAAAATCTCCCATGATTCAAAGAGGGTGTAATGAGGTGGGAAGCATAGAGATTTCAGCTTTGTGAATTCACATTTCAATCCCTTTGAGTCAGGCCTGACTTGATTTCTCTTTTATCCTTTTCTTAGTTGAGTGAGGATTATCCTGGACCTAGAGGATCTGTTTCAAAACTTACTTTAGTTGAGGTGGGGGGTGGGGCAAAGCTTTTATTATTCTGAACCCTTTGCCTCCTTGGTTGGCTTAGGCAGCCCTCCTCTGGCTATCCCTGGTTTTTTGTTTTGTTTTTCCTTCCCTCTCAGGAGTTCCTGGCTCCCCTCAGTATTTAAAAAAAAAAAAAAAAAAAGATTTTAAGAAATGTATGTGTGTCTATGCATGCACACACTGGCATGGGTGCTGGGAACGGAACTCTGGCCCGCTGTAAGAGCAGCAAGCATTCTTAATGGCTGAGTCATTCTCTACAGCCACCCTGCTCCGCTCTTGGTCCTTTTCGCCTCCCCTGCCCTCTCCTTGCTTATGGAATGTCTGTCTCATCCAAGGTTTTATTGATGTCTCTTTTCTGGATTTGGTTCTCTGTGTATGCAAGGCTTGTCAGGGTAGCCTTCCTTTGTGAATCCCAGGCCTTCTCCAGTGGACACACCCTCCTCCTCTCACCCCTGCCTATACCGTGTGTCCTCGAAGGCCTCCGCCTTTGCCAGGACACTTGATGTCACACACTCTGACACGCTGGCCACCTCTGTCAGTTTGGCTTTTACTACGGGTGATTTCTAGGCAACTCCACCCACTTGCGCACTGCCTTGGCATCCCTCAGCCACTCTTGGTGCTGCTTCCAGAACGTGTCACCGTAGCAGGAAGTTTCAGAGGGTACCATCAAGAAGGGTCTACCTTTCTCCTCAAAGAAAGTTGCTAAGGCCCCGAGAAGGAAAGCAACTTGCCTAAAGTTGCACAGGGAGGTGAAGACGAGTCAGGATGGGCCCCTCCTCCCAGACCTTTTGCTCTTTCTCACTGGAGAATGATTCTTATATAAGAACCAGCCAGGTACAACTGCTACCCTCTCAGGTGAGAGCTGTGGCTCTCCGTTCTGGAGCGTTATACACTGCACGCCATACAAAGTGATTGTATAAGCTAGATAGCTTATCTGAGCCTCACCAGAGATGATTAAACTCATAGACAGAAGAAGCTGGGGTGACAGTGTGCTGGCAGGTTCCAGCTCCTGAGAACCCACTGTGGGCATGTGTCCCCAACTCCCTGTCCTGTGATGTTATGTTGCTTGCTCAAGTCCAGTCCAGTCCTAGGACTTTATTTATACCTTGGAAACTGGCAGATACAACCATACAGGGCTTTTCTCCATCCCTTAAATGTGTCCCTGGGCTTCTGTGCAAGCTAGCTTACTCACTATCAGGGACTCACAAGAAAGTTTGGCTTCAAAGAGTGAGTTCTTAACCCACTGGACCTTGCTGGTCAACAGGCCAAGGTTTCAGTGGCTTGCTCCCTCCTGGGCTGGAGGTGCTGAGCAACTGGTACATGAGTCAGGCAGGATGCAAGGGACCATACCTGATATGGAAGAAAAGAGATGTCCCTCCCAATCTCTGGATCTCCCTGCATCCCCTAGGTACTTTGTCACTGGCTACTTTCAGTTTCTTTCTTTCTTTCTTTCTTTCTTTCTTTCTTTCTTTCTTTCTTTCTTTTTTGATACTTTATTTACATTTCAAATGTTTTCCTCTTTCCAGGTCTCCCCTTTGGAAACCCCCTATCTCATCCCACCTCCCCCTGCCTATATGAGGGTATTCTCCCACCCACCCACCCACTCTCATCTTCC
This sequence comes from Rhynchomys soricoides, assembly GCA_019843965.1. Classification (NCBI taxonomy): domain Eukaryota; kingdom Metazoa; phylum Chordata; class Mammalia; order Rodentia; family Muridae; genus Rhynchomys; species Rhynchomys soricoides. The sequence goes on from JADRCH010000120.1 coordinate 1,622,884, forward strand.
CTCCCTGGCATTCCCCTGTACTGGGGCATCTAACACTCTCAGGCCCAAGGGCCTCTCTTCCCACTGATGACCCTCCTCTGTCACATATGTGGCCAGCACCATGGGTCCCTCAATGTGTATTCTCTGGTTGGTGGTCCAGTCTCCAGGAGCACGGGGGTGGGGGGTGGGGGGGTGTCAGGCTAGTTGACACTGTTGCTCCCTCCATGGGGCTGCAAACTCCCTCAGCTCCTTCAGTCTCTTCTCCAACTCCTCCATCTGGGACCCCACGCTCAGTCCAGCAGTTGCTGCGAATTGAATCTTGGATATTCTGAACTTTTGGGCTAATATCTACTTATAAGTAGTAAGTACATACTGTGTTCATTCTTTTGTGACTAAGTTAAGCATGTTCCTAACCCAAGGCCAGTGTTGCTTTCAGTGGCTTAAGGCCTCCCACAGGCAGAGCAGAGCTTGGCTCTTACTGCCTGGTGCCCTTGTTCTTCTGTGGTCAATCAATCCAAATTAGTCCCTGGTAGTCTCTGTTCATGTCCTCCAGTCTGTCATAACCTTATCCCTGCCTAGTTTTGGAACATGTAGATATTTGCCCTTTGCCCTTTTCTATTGTGGAATGAAGCCATATTGGGTCTGGACTGTATGCAGCATGCAGGAGAGGCAGGAATTAAACAGGGACCAGGTGGCATCCTGTTCCCCTGCACCTTCTTCAGTCCTGACTTAGGTGCAGGCTGCTGGTTCAGACATTCATTTGGGAGGCAAAGGGTGTTTCTGACCCCATGGCTCAAGTCCAAAACCATGGATCTGCTGGCCATGGCCACATGTGCCAACCACAAATAATTGACCTAACACTTTAAAAAGGAACCTCTGACCCCAAGAACTAATGGCACTGCCCATCTTGGGGGGCAAATGTGTTGGTGTCATTTGAAGTGATTCCTAAGAGGATGTTTGGGGCTGATTAATGTGACCGTTGGAGGAATGAATGTGCAAGTGCTCAGGGGTCAGCAAACGATGGGAACGGAGCTGTTGAAGCCCGGCTGAGAGCCTGGAGAGTCACGTGGGTGCTACTGGGTATTTTTTTCCTAGTCATGCCTGCCAATAAACACATAATCATGCATATGACCCTATGCTTCCCCCTGCCCTCTGCTTTTGTTGCAAAAACCTGATATGTTCATCACAGAAAAACTCATTTGTATAAACAAGGGGAAAAGATAATGACCCATTGCTTTCATTGCAAAAACCTGATATGTTTATCACAGAAAAACTCATTTGTATAAACAAGGGGAAAAGATAATTAAATCCCCTATCATCCTACCTCTAAAGTAAAAATTGTGAATATTTTGGTCACCATCCCTTGACTATTTTTTGTTTCATTTTGGTTTTTTGTTTCTTGTTTTCTCCTTACTCACTGACAACTAGACATTTTGAAAGCTGTATTTCCGAAGACTTTACCTCCCTGCCATGAAATGGTTTGTGGCAGAGTAGCTGTGAGGAGCTGGAAAGATTTAACTGTCTGACAGGCTATCCTTTACTGAGCTTGCCCCTGACTGCTGGGTGTGAATGCCATTTCCAGCGGAGGTTGCCACAGACCTGTTATGACTGGAGCTGCTGTCATCGAGTCTCACACTGCTATTGTTCTTGTGGTCATTAGTTCCAGGTAGTGTAGACTCACAGCTGTGGAGTCAACACCTGCAGCCTCCACCCTGCACACATTAAAGCCCAGACAGGTTCAACTGAAGCCATGAGGTAGAATCCCACGGTGGACATGAAGGGACCAAAGAGCCATCTGCCTAGAATTACAAATGAGAAAATGGCTATCTGTGTCCAGGAGGAGATTTCTCACCCAAACTCATGGGTGATCTCTCTGCCCATCTCACTGAAAGGCCAGCAAAGCTGTTTTCTTGTGCCAGCCTCCACAGCCCTCCTTCATGTGGCACTTTGATGGGTTGGCAAGTCTCACCTCTTCAGCTCTGAACGGGCGTGTCTTTGTTGCTGTGGGGGGGGAAGGGTGGAAGGAAACACGGGTACTAGTTAGTCAGGCCTGGCTGACTATGGAGAGCTCCCAGGAAGTCCCACACAACCCAATGCTTGTTCTCAGAGTTTCAAGGACCTCGTGTATAAAACCTGCAAGAGGACTTTCATTCTTTTTTAATTCACAATCTACCCAAATCCAGAAAGAACTCATTTTAATTAATCACATTGTCAAAGACTTTATCTTCAAATCAGGTCATGGGTGAGGGGGAACATTCATCCCACGTAGGATTCGTGTCTAAAGCATGTTGAGAACTCGTGCTAAGAATCTATTCTGAAGGCAAAAACCATCATGAATGTTTTGAGGACGGGAAAACAGGATCAGACATAAGATCCTCTGTGGACTGTTTCCCTGTTCTTTCTCTCTTGAGACAGCCCTCTGACTCTCTCACTTTATTATGTAAGGAGACAGGGCAGGCCTCCTGGAAGAGTATTTTCAAAGACTAGCAGATTTTCCTCTCTGCCTGCCCTAGACTGATGAGTATGTAGCGTGAAACTATTCGGGTCTGATGTGCTAGTCACAATAAAGCTGCTGAGAGCTCAAAACACCAAATGGGTTGAGATAGGGGTGCCCCATCTCTGGGCTGAGAGTGCAGGCTTATTTCCCAATGTGTCATTTGCATCTGCTTTCTTTTCATTCAGAGTCCCTTTGCTGAGTTGGCCCTGTGCAGGTCTAGCTGGTCCACCTGTGCAAACCTTTCTATGGACATTTGCAGCTGTGAGGCAGGGCCCTGTCTGCAGGAGGTGCTGGTCTCAGCTGACCTTCAGAGGACAACTTGGTGCTGGGGTAGTGTCCTACAACAGCTCAATGCAGTTGCAAAAGCCTGTGATGACTCTGTGGCTCTAAGTGGTGGAAGTCCAGGCATTGTCAGCCAAATCTGCTTCAGGCCTGCAAGCAAGCAGATTTAGTTGAGGCACAGTTGAGGTCTCATTGGGTGTACGGAGACCTGGGGCTTCTGTTAATTTTCAGGAGGGAAACTAAAGCAACATAAGAATTCTCCTCTTTGGTCCAGGCTGGGTTGATGCATTCAGATTTGAGCTGAAGGAAGCAGCAAACAAACCGTGAAGAGAAGGAAGTTAGACACTCAAAGTAAAGGGTTTGGCCCTGCTGCCCTGTGATGTCAGTTACTTGACCTTTCTGAAGCAGAGTAATTCCTATCCCTCATAAGGTTTCAGAAACACAAACCAAGGGGATTTATATAAAAATGGGTGGGTAAAAGTTTGACAGTAGGTATGGGAAATGCATAGTCTTTTACTTGGTGTTTGGTGGCAGCAGAAGTATTGAACTGAGTAGACACAAGCACACAGAGAGAGAGAGAGAGAGAGATGCACGCGTGCGCACGTGCACACACATACACAATTTAAAAGAGAAATGAGTACTATATTCGGATCATCAATTGAAGTTGTTTATGGATAGTCTCATATGATCAGCACAATAGCAATTAGTACTATGAGGAGCTGGAGGGACAGCTCAGTGGTTAAGAGCCTCTTGCAGAGGACCTCAGTTTGGTTCCTATTATCTACAATGATATGCCCTTTTCTGGCCTCTGTGGGTACTGCATTCATGTTCTCTCTCTCTCTCTCTCTCTCTCTCTCTCTCTCTCTCTCTCTCTCACACACACACACACACACACACACACACACATTTTAGAGACATGAGCACTGCTGTTATCTCTGTCCTGCAAGCAGGCAGGTCAGATGTTTACTGAAGCTTAGTGCTTAAGTGCAAAGGTCAAATTGAGGCTTGAGGTCCGTGAGCTCTGCTCTGAGTCTGTACCACCTCTCTCAGTGTGTGCTGGAGTGACTAAGTGCCAGAGAAATCCGATGGGATCCAAGGACAAAATGACTTCTAGTAATGGTTCAGAGAGTGTCCTGAGTGGCTGGGGTGCAGGGATGCCCCTGAGCAGAGGATCTGTGTTTAGTAGAGAGGAAATGTCGGAGTGTCATAAAAGAGATGTTTACTTAAGGGGAGGGGACAGGCTATGGCTCTGAGGAGCATTGGGGTGGGGTGGACAGGAGCTGAGCAATAGGGGGGTAGGATGGGTTGGGGAGAAGGAGGCAACAGATGGGATGAAAGCAGGGTGAATCTATTCTAAGAAGCAATGTGGGCCTGAATCCCACCCCACTGCCACCAGCTGGCCCTTGCCATCCTGTGGAGGGAGAAAGGCCAGAGCCTGCACGCTGAGTGGTGGCAGGGCAGTAGGAACATGGCATGCTGGGAATATGTACATGTATATGTAGAGGTACTTGGCGAGACCAGAGGAGGGTGACAGATCGCCTGGAGCTGGACTTAGAGGAGGTTGTGAGCCACCTGATGGGAGTGCTGGTGTCTGAACTCATGTGCTCTGCAGAACACCTCACATGCTGAGCCATCTCTCCAGCCCCAAACAAGTGGTTCTTGAGTGAGGAAAACAGACTTGGTGTTGAAGAGGAGCCTGTGTTATAGGGTGCGGCCTGCTCCCTTCCAGGAGCTACTTGCTCTGTTTCTTGGACGAGCCCTTGAGGATTTCAGAATCTCCATGTCCTGACTTTAAAACAGATAAGAGTGATGTCTTCATCATGGACTACGTATAGTAATGAATAGAGAAGGTGCTCACCACACAGTAAATGATGCTGTTACTCCTGGGTCCAGGTCCAGATCAAAGGAGATGTGGGGATGTCCAAGTAGCATGCATGTCCTCCATGCTATCCCTCCAAGCTGCTTTTGTTTCATTCCCAAGCATTTGCTATCATTTACATCCTTCCTGTTAGCTCACTTCCCTCAGTTCCTGCGAGAAGCTTATTCCCTAAGAAGAAGAAGTCTCACATGCTTTTATCTTTCTTTTCCTCATGCCGGGAGCCCCAGCATGTGGGTCTGCCAGTGTGAGGCACTGCTAGGATGTCTCTCTACCATTGTTCCTCCAGAGGCAGCTGGAGAACGGTGTTCTGTGCAAGTCAGTGGGCTTTTAGGATTGTCTTTGGTCCCTGGTCCATCACCATTTTCAGCTGAGCGTTGGGGTGAGATGTTGGCTTCTCTATTGCTGTGTTATGTGAGTTCAATCAGTGAGCTGCACATGACGACGCACTGACATGGTGGTTAATCACTTCCCTTCTATGTTGGAGGAGACCAGAGGCATAGGAAAGAAAAAGAACACCTATACACAGCAGCTTGGACTTGCACTATGGAAGCTGACCATTCACTGGGGGCTGCATCTTCATCTGTCCCTTTGGTGGCCTGGCTGGGCTTTTGGTCCCCTGTTATTTCCTCTCAAGAATGCAGTCCCTAACTGCGTGTTTTGAAATCCACGCCTCTTTGAAATGAAGTTGGAGGAAGGGGAGAAACCGGTGCATTTTCCAAGAAGGAACTGAGCCAGGAGGAACAAACCCCATCTTATAGGCCAGGTTAAAAAGAACCAGCAATGAACCTCAAGCATAGTTGACTTTGGCCCCGAGATCTGTAGGGAAAACCAGGGAGCAAAAATAACAAGGAATCTGCAGCGCAAGCAGTATTTGCTTGGTCGTGCTCCTAGTCGTGGGCATAGCTGAGTACTACTGTAGGGTCCTGTCCCATTTGCTCCACAGGCCAAGGTTTGGAGTTGGAAATATGCTCACGCAGCTAGCTGGTTCTGCTTGACAGGGAGGGCGTGGAAATACCGTTTCTTGGGAACCCATCTCTTACCTGTGCCCCCTGTGGAGGTGGAGGCAGAATAAACCAGAAGGGGTTGCTGAAACCCAACCAAGGTGCCGCTCAATAGCTAAGACCAGGTCAAGGCTAGTGTGGGTCCCACGTAGCCCAAAGAGGGAGCAGCAGGCGGCCTTTGGTCTCTGGGAGCCACTTATTCAGTTGTTTTTATTTATTGAGTATGTGCTATGTGTCACACAAACAGTGGCGAGGTTTCTGTTGTCTTGGAAGTTATTCTTGGGGAAGGGAATACAGACACATAAAAATAAATGCGTTGCTGCCAACAAGTGTCAGGTACCATGGGGAAACGGAGTGAGGAGCTCAGAGAGCTTTCCCTCTGCAGGACAGCCTGATCTATGCTCTGCAACAGCCAATGCAGAGGCCTTCAGCAATGTCAACCTGATCCAATGGACACAAACTCAGTATCATGGGAGCCTAGGGCTCTAGAGCCAGTCTGCTGTCACCCTGCCTGTCGTGTTCACTTCAGATAGCCATCTCCCTGAGGAGTAGGCAGGGCCACTTAGGTCTGAGGATCAGCACAGATGCCATGCCTAGTGGACGACTCTTGCTTCTTGCTCCCTCCACCCCTGACCATTATCCGACTCTGTAGTTCAGGCTCATGCTGGCTTCCAAGTGAGCCCGTTTCTCTTCCATCATTACTTGTCCCCTGAGTGAGACCACCAGAGTATATATGCCCACTACACAAAAGCCTTCATACTGTATTCCTCTCATATCCACAGACTCCCGCCACTTCAGGTCTTCTTCAGACTGTGGTCAGAATGCTCTTTAAAAGGATTTAGTTTATATGTATGAGTGGTTTGCCTTCAAATTTATCTGTGCATTACATGTGTGCCTGGTGTCTGAGGAGGTCAGAAGAGGGGTCTAGGATCCCCTGGGACTGGAGTTGCAGGTGCCCATGAACCACTGTATGGGTGCTTGGAATTGAACCCAGACCTTCAGCAAGAGTAATAAGTACTGTCAACTGATGAGCCATCTCTTGAGCCCCATAATAATCCTGTAAAACCTTGAGTCAAATAGGGCAGTGCCCTCCTATAATCGAAGCATGTGAGAGGTAGAGGCAGGGGGATCATGAGCTTGTGGCTTATGTGGGCTCTGTAGTCAGTTCCAGACCAGTTTGAGTAACTTAGCAAGACCTTGGTAAGTTGGTTGGGGAAAAAACCAACAGGGCAGGAGATATAGCAAAGTGCTTTTCAAAGCCCAAGTATAGTTAAAAATATATACGTGTCAGGGCTGGAGTCAAGGCTCAGCAGTTCAGAGTGTTAACTGCTCTTGCAAAGGACCTTGGTGGTTCTTATTACCCACATGCTGATTCACAATCATCCTCCTCTAACCTGAGGGCACCAAACACACATGCAGTGAGCATGTGTACACACAGGCAAACATGCATACACTTAAAAATAAAATAAATAAATCATAAAATATCAACAAGTATATAGAAACATAAGTGAATAAGTAATCTCCAATCTATCATCTTACACACACACACACACACACACACACACACAGACCTACCACAGACACACCACATACCCCTTCATACACCTCTCTGATACTGTCCCATGGTCCCCCAGTACTCTCAGGATAAGACCCACATCTCTGTGATGGCCATGGGGAGCCTTCCCCAGTAGCTCCCAGCTTCCTGCCTGCTTCCTGAGCCCTTTAGCTTCACTTTTCGTGCCCTGCTATCTCTGACTTTCGTGCATCCCTCTGATACACTTTACTGACTTTAACCTCAGGGCCTTTGCACAGCCATGTAAGTGGTTCTTACCTAGTCTCCTTCATACACCGCTCCCGCTAACATAGCTGTCACCTCCCTCTACACCAAGATAACTGCATATGGCCTTTCCATGACTTGTTCTCACTAGCATGGCACACTTGTACACTTGTGTTGATTCCTTCCTACATTCATCCATAAGCTGCTGCGAGTGACAGGAACCTATCACGTTCCTTCGGCTGTCCTTGGTGCAGATTCATAACAAGTATACCCAGCACAGCGGATGCTTGATCCCCATGTTGTAACAAGGATAAGGAATGCTGACAAAGACCTTGGTTCCTAAGCATCTCACTTGCACATGAGATGGTAATAGAAGACCATTTGTATTTTCTCTTCCAGTCTCTGCCTATCAAGATGGTGATTGATATCTGAAGCTCAGAAACACGCATAGCAAGCAGGAATCCTGGCAGATGAACAACCTGCCAAGGAAGCATGTCCTGCCTCCCACTATCAGAACACTGCTGTTGCCTTTGGCTGAAAGGAGCTGAAGACCTTATGTCCACAGGGAAATGGGGGTAGACCCGTAGAACGGGGGCAGGGCCAGGGGTGAGGCTCACATAACAACCAAATGAAAGGATAGTGTGCAAAGCCTGGTAAGGGACCTTGCCTTTCTCATCAGCTGAGAACCTGGAACATTCTGTGTCAATGTGGAAGTGAACGAATCAAGTTCTGTTTTATGCTGTGCCTGGAAAAACACCAGCACTGTCCTTGCACAGTGTCTGAAAGCAGGGCTTGATTAGTGAACACTACTGTAAGACAGCTGCTAAGTAAAAAGAACATTCAGAGTCTAGCCAAATAGCGCAGCAGTGGTCTTGGTGGTTTATGGATGGGGGCTGTAATACAGGCAGGCCATGGCATGATATGCATGTAGAGGTCAGAGGACATCTTGAGGGAACCAGTTCTTCCCTTCTACTATGTGACATGGGTCCTCGGATGGACCTCAGGCTATTGGGCTTGGTGGCAGGTGTCTTTGCCTGCTGAGCCAATCTGGCAGCATAACTATTTATTCTGGAGATCACATGTCCATTTGGAGATTGAACAGAACGATGAACCCTTCCTTTCCTCTGTCTCCCCACACTGGCCACACTGTGTGCCAGAATGCCCCTCACCACCAGTTGGCTGGAGGGACAGAACCTCCAGTTAAAAATCTACTCAGTGGTGTGATGGGAAGTTGAGCTGAAAGAAATTGGTAAGAGACAAAGACGTAGAAATGTATGAATACAAGATCCAATGGATAAAATAGAAGTAACATATAGGAATCTTAAACCTCACAAGTTCACCTCCAGAACAACAGACCAGGATGAACTAACAGGTCAAGTGAAATAAGGCAAAGTCTGTAAGACAGCATCAGGGCACCCTCAGCATACCTCACATCTGCATCCATGTGTAACACCTACCCATGTCAGTGCATGCAACACAAGCTCGATCTCTCAGCTACTTTTTCCTCCTGTGTTACTGGCTCTCCTCAGCAGTCAGAACAGTTCCTGATACTCAGTGATCAATGAAGAGATGCTTGTTGGCTGTGTGAATTCAGTTAGCAGGATCCTGCTTCACAGCAAGTTGATTTCAGCCCCTACAGTGCCTCTTTACTAAAGGCTTTCCTTGGACAACTTCAGCATTGTGGATTCTGCCTAGGTGAGGAAGATTCTGCATGGGCAGTTCCTGCAGATGGCGAGAGCTCTGCTTGATTGCTCTTTGGCCTAAAGATTTGTCCATGTGTGCACAACACTCTGGGGGAAAGGGCCCCAGGGAACAAGCCAGACTTTGAAGTGTGGTCTGTCCAGTTCTGAGAAAGCTGATGTCATTGGAACATCTTAGCTGATAAGTGCTTCAGGGAGCCAGTTTCAGCGTCTCTGGAAGAAGTGGGTATGCTGTTTCTGGAGCCAGGGGAGTGCTGAGATAAACAGCAGTGTTTCCTGGATTGACTAGCCAATGAGCTCCAACGCTAAACTAGAAGACCAGAAAGATGGTGCTTATCAGGCCTAGGTGTGTCATGGTGGAAAAAGCTGATCATTCTAGAAGTATCATGCAGCCAGGCACGAATCTTGGGGAATCTCCTTCTAAGGCCTCTTGAGGGATGCATCAGGAGCAGGCAGGTATACTCTCTTCCTGCCCTGCCTTCCTGTGGTTCAGAAGCCCTGGGAGAAATGGGCTTAGATCAGGCCTTCCTACAGAAATTGCAAGAGTTCCTGCAGAACATGGCTGTGTAGTCCAGGAATACTTGGTACCCTGCTTGCTGCAGTTCTAGATCTAAGTGAGAGAAGGAACCTGGACTGAACAGTCAGGGCCCATGGGATCAGGCAGAAAGCCAGAGTCCATACTGGCTCATTCCCCAAGCAGGCACTAGAACCAGGTCAGGTCATGCAAAGGCACAGACATCTCTTTCTTGGAAAGCACTCGGGATAAAAGCATGTCTGACCCTGAGTGCAGAAAAGTTGCCTTCTGTGTAGATTTGGGGCCCTACAGCACGCATCTAGCTCTAATTTATTAATATAGTATATTAATAATTAATAATTATAATATATCAAATATTATATTAATTTACTATTACTAGACAGCTACATGGTATGAGAGGAAATAGAACAAGAGCCCAAGAGCTCAAGCCAAGCAATTAATCTTGCACCTAATCTCAGCCCTTCTCTGTGACCCCAGGACAGTTAGTTCCCCTTCCCAAGGTTTGTAGTTTTCACTTACACAATTTCATGGAAAATCGCGACATCATCATCTTCCTGACTTACTAGGATCAGATGAGAGTTCTTGTAAGACCCCAAAATACATCAGTCACATGTGACTCAATCCTTTATTCAGTTGTATAAAGCAGAGCTGCCAATAGCAACAATAGACACCCACATATGTGCCAGACCATGCCTCCTTTATCACACGTATGCTTGTGTGCTCTTCTGTAGCCCCAAGAGAGGCTTTGTAGAAACCCCATGAGCAGGTGAAACTGCAGGCCACAGCCTTGCTGAAGAGCTTGCCCCATGCCCTACAGCACTCAAGGGCCCCCAATCCAGAGCTGCAGGTTCCCAGCCCAGCCCCAGGGCTTCCTCTGGAAGATAATAACCCATCAGTCTAGGGAAAGCAGATTCCTTTCTATACTTCCCTGGAGAACGACTCTCATCTCAGTCCTAGTGAACTGCAGAGAGCTCCAGTGATGCTTACCAACTCCACGCTACGGGATCCAGCTGGGACAGCAACACCCACCACACCCAATTCTGGGAATCAAGGAGATGCTAGGAAATGGATCTCCCCCCACATCACAGAGGGCAGGCATGCATGGCTGGAGCTTCCACATCTAGCTCAGACCTCCCTAAAGGCACGTGAGGTGAGTCTGACAAGTATTTCCTTGAGAAGGCAGAGGCATGGAGGCACGTCTGAAGGGCATGCTGTGTTTCCTATTTTCTGCCTCTAAGGAGGAAGGGATGGAAAACACGGGAAGCAGGGCTTCCTTTCCCTGGCTGTTCCACAGGAAAGGACTCTTTACCTCCTTAAACTCTATGCTATTTGCTCTGCTTGAATTAAGTAGAATTAGATTAGCTTGGCCGACAGAAAGTGGTAGATGCGGACTCCTGGACATTGGCTTTGAAAAGCTTCAGAGCCTTCTCAAAGGTAGACACAAAGTACACAGGAAGAGGTAAAGAGGAATTATTAGAAAAAGCATGTCTTCTGTCCTGACCAGAGCAGACAGGGAAGCATGGCCCATGTCCTCAATATCTGAGAGCTGTCCTGATGTGGTCCAATTCTGTGTGTCCACCACAGGGTGGGGGAAGAAATAACACGGAATCGATGGGGATGTATCCAGAAGCTCAGAGAGTGTTGGGGTGCAGGTTAGAGGGGGTACTAAGGCGGCCTTCTCAGCAGAGTCTTAGCAGAGCTAAGGCCAGGGTCCACCAGGGAGAAGAGCTCAGAGCTCTTGTGTGCTCATTGCGTTCTGAGAAGTCATGGTGTTGTGAAGGAAACGAATATTGCATTGGACCACAGTGGGAACAGTGCTGCATATATGGTCAAGGCCATGCATGCACGGTGGAACTTTCTCGAAAATTCCCGTGTGGGATGTCAGCTCATCCCGCTTATCTTCTCTGGGCCCTCATCTGGAGGAACCAGCCTTAGCTCTTCTAATTCTGAGACTATCTGAGAGGACTTATGATTATTCTTCCTTCCTGGTATAGAATGGTGTCTAGGAATTCGCATTGGTGATAAAAGACTGGTATTGGTGTTGCTGTCTGAAGTTCTATTCTGAGCACCTTTGCTCTGGTAGACCTGCAGTGTGCCTGGCTGTCCTGAGGCAGGCTAGCACTGGGTGGCCTCCACAGGTGGAAGAAAAAACTTTAAGGACATTGTGCAGATAGACACCTTATACTAGGTGCCAGGCTAGAGTCACACAGAGCTGTATCGAAACTCTGGTTATGCTTATGAGCTATGCGCAGACTGGCAATTTGCTTAACACTGCCACACTCCCAATGGTGGTATGGTCAAAAGCTAAGATTACTACTTTCAAACATTAGGCAGCTTGAGGATGGTGATTTATTAAAAACAAAGCAAAATGTAGACCGCCTAAGAATACACAGAGACATTCTAAGCAGTTCTTATTGTCAGGATGAGATGCGGAGAGTTTTGGACAGCCCAAGCCATCTTTCATAGTTGTGGGATCTGAATTGAGAGGCCCACTTTCTCCAGTACTGCCTGTCTGTGAGATCTGTCCATCATTTACCCCCATCCTTCAACTCTTGACTTGGTGTCAGCACTGGCCACACATGGTGAGTGATTGGCTTTTGGTGTGACTCTGTAGGAGTCTGAAGATACAAACCAGATTGTGTGTAAGACACAGGACTAGGGGAGGGGAGCCACCAAAGGTCTGTTGTCATGGTTCTGATGGAGTACCGCATCCAGCCTCTTTCTCCGTTTGCACTCTGTGAGCCCTGATTTAAAAGCCATAATAGTATATGTGCAGGCTGATGTCTGTTGCGGACTCAAACCATAGTAGGAAAATGAAGAGGTGATGCAGATGGCATCTGGTGGTTACTCTGAAGTGGGGAGCTCTCAGGGAAAATATGTGCCAGGTTCTGTCCTGTGGGGAATATGTCCTGAGGTGTTTTCTAGGGTGCCCCTTAAAAATCTCAACCCCAAGAGTCCTAAGGTCACATAAACTTGAAAAGCACAGTTAGCCCTGCCTTACCCACAGACCCACCTTCTGCAGTTTCAGTTGCCCATCGTCCTCTGGTTCTGGTGGTACATGTCTATGCTAGGATTCCAGCATTCATGAATACAAGGCAGAAGGTTAGCCTGCTCTTACATAGTAAGTTACCAGGTCAGCCAGGAGTCCCCAGCATGACCCTGTATGGAAAACAAATGAGTTACCAGCATCAACCACGCTCTGGCGGTATTACATGAAGAATTCTGCATTTTGAGAAGGGTGCACATTCAAATTAAAGGGCTTTTACTTCAGGTGCTAGAATTCTTCTCTTCTACTATTGACCACTGCTGTTTATTTATTTTTTATTTTTACTCTGGCCATGTATAAATTCAGCTTCATCATCAACACATGCTATAGGGGACATG